>ML682251.1:216749-485173 GCA_007922195.1 Podocnemis expansa
CACGCCTTGTTTCGAAACAAGGGTTTCGAAACAAGTTTGTTTCGTCCCCAAATGGGGTTTAACTTGTTTCGAAACAACACAGTTGTTTCCCCTTGTTTCGAAACAACTGTGCGTCGTGTGAACATGGTTTTTTTTGTTTCGAAACAACGAGGTTGTTTCGAAACAAAAGTGCTGTGTGAACACAGCCACTGGCATGCTCCACAGTCCCTCCCCAGCTGCCCCACCAACAGTGGGGGACGCAGGGCCAGGGGCGTCACTGGCACTGGGCACCCCAGGGCATGTGCCCCGAGTCCCAGCGCCAGTGCCCCAGATCTCCGGCAGCCCAGGGCATGTGCCCCGAGTCCCAGCGCCAGTGCCCTGGATCTCTGGCCCAATCATGCTGGGGATCTGGGGCCTGGCCAGCCGCCTGCAGCCATGGTGGCCCTGTCCCTAGCCGGGGATCCGGGGCCCGGCTGGCCGCCCAGCCGGCCCCACCCCCTGGCCAGGGCAGCCGTGGCGGCGCAGGCATGGGCCCAGCCTCCTGGGGCCGATTCTGCCCAGCCCCGCCGCAGCCTAGCCGCTCGCAGTGGCACGGCCCCACCTGGCCCTATCCCTGGCCAGGGAGTGGGGCCTGCCGGCTGGGGCCAGGGCCTGGGCCCATACCCCAGGTCCCTCCCCACCCCAGCGATGTCCCTGCGCAGGGCAGGTGGATCCTTGCCCTAGGGGCTGTCTTCCCCTGCCTGGCTCTCCAGGTGAAAGCCAGGCAGAGAACTGGCTGGCAACATGCCCCTGCCACAGGGCTGTGTTGCCCCACCTCCCAGGGAGCTCATCTGCTAAATCGAAGTCCTGTGTTGGGACATGCTATTTCGATTTGGTGGGTTCTGCTTAATTCAATTTAACTTAAATTGAATTAATGATTTTATTTCAAAATAAGCATTTATGTGTGAACATAGCCTAGTACGGAGTGAACAAGATATTAATGATATTTAAATGATAATCTGAAATTGGGAAATCTGTCAATACCAGCAAGGTTAGAGAAATACGTAAAGTAATGACAGAGATTAGAAACATGGACAGAAAATAACAAAATAAGATACAGTTTTAAAAAATACAAGAAAAGACAACTGAAGAAAATAATCAGAAATAGAAAAATATTTAATTGGTAGGGAGAAAACTAGAAAGCAATAATACCAGTAGGTTTAGGTGTGAACTATTTGTTGGACTCATTTAGTCCCTTTATTTGTTCAAAATTATTAGTGAACAGAATTTTACCTGGATGAATGTATTCAATGTTTAAAATTATTCAGTGAATGGTTTATGTGACCATATAAGCATACAAACTGCTCACAGTCACTACCGCTTTAAGTATTTGGCTTTGCCATTGTGTGATTGGTCAGTTAAATTGTTTGATATTGTTTTTGTCGATGACTGGATGGTCCTCTATGCCTCAGAGAGCTTTCAAGATGGCCGTGTAAACTCTTCTGGTGCAAACACGCCTGTGAATGTACATTCATGTGACTATTTGCAACACATTCTTTTTGTGAACATTCTTGATGATCAATTATTTGTATCAATGCCCCTGGAAATCAAATGAAAAGGGCAATGATGATGAGCACATACTTTTTTATCTTTATATGTACATTTGTGAGTCTCTGTTTGCAGGATTTGTCCAGCTCTGGATTTAAATTTGTCACATGATGTGGCAGCAAAACAAAAGCTAATGCCAACTGAGAGGACAGTCTAGTTAAAGAGGAGTTATGCATGGATATCAGAGGTCAACAATCTAAGCAGAAAAACTGCCTTTTCTCTGAATATTTGTAATGTATGTTGTGCTGTACCAAGGCCAGAGGGCAGTAGCTGAGTCATAGAAGGGAGATACAGAAGTCCCAGAATGCTCCAGGCACTGTTGCCTGCAAACTAGCAAGAGTTAATTAAGGGCAGTTAGGAGCAGTGGAAGCTAATGAAGGCTGAGCCAGGTACCTGGCTAAAAAACCCCTGCTCGTGTGGCTAACACCTCTGCTTAACATGCAGCAGGTCCTGGGCTCAATTCCCAGAGGGTTGGATTCGATGATCTCACGAGGTCCCTTCCAGCCCTATGATTTGATTGATTGATTGATTGATAAATGGGGCACAAGCTGGAGGTGGAGTTACAGGAGTGCTATGCTGAACTGAGGAGTGTTGTGTGGTGCATAGAAGCAGAAGAAGAGCAGTGTTGAGCAGAAGAGCAGAGAAATGTTCAGTGGAAGGTATAGGACCCCAGAAGAGGAAGAGCTTTTGAAAAAGGACTGAGCTGTTTCCATGCACTGGGGAAGCTGGTTACCAGAAGCTGGAAGGACAGAGGGGGGAAATTAGCCCAGGGGAAAAGAATGCAGCTGCGAATACAGCATTTGCAGCAAATAGCTGCCATTTGTAGGGCCCAAGGGCTGTGACATGGGGGAGTGGGTGCACCTGGGTCCCTACCCACCCTCCTTGACCCACAAGACCCCACTGGAGGAACCTTTTCCTCATCAGGGAGACAAGGACACTGGTGGCTCCCTAACCCAGATGAATGAGACTCACTAAAGGAGCTGGTGATTTGCCACAATGTTTAGGGTTTGTTTAGTTTACACATTTAAGTACCATGAAAGAGCCAATGGATGTGTATGCATAAATAACATAACAAATCCATGGTCGTATCACTATCCTCTTCATGATGGTTAACTGGAACTTCAAGGCAGTTGTAGAGCTAGATCCTCAAGCTAGAACCTAAGATCCTCCAAAAACCCGGGCATCTACTATTTGATAGAAAGCACAGTGTTCATTAGCTGTGAGCAATATGACCTATGACACACTGCAAAGGACCTCTGATTCAATCCAGCAGAGGACAATTGTGCATATACATTTTAGAAGTAGCTAGTTCATTATACCAAATATTAAGCAATTGGTCTGAATAATAATCAAAAGCTAATGCATATATTTAATCAAATTATAAATTATTTCCCATTACATAATATATTATCATTAATTCTAAATTTCTTTTGGGAATATGGAAAATATGATGCCATCAAAACCTTGTTACTTTAGGAATTTAGAATGTTAAATGTTTGTGTTAAGTAAATTCCCTTAAGTTCCTTTCTATAGCTACTTGATGCAATGACTATATTTTAAGGTGACAGATCTAAAAATGCCCACATTCTCTTTGTAACCTCCATCCTAGCCACAGAGAAAGGTCAATCACAGCTCCTTTTAAAAATATACAGTTAAAATGAATGCTGGATTAGCCTGTTCAGATAAAATAAGAAACTTCAGCAAGTCACCCCCAATCAAGACAACTAACCTTTCTAAGATCAAAATTCTGTTGAAAACAAAAATTAAATAATTTTTACTCTTATGGACTTCTCCATTTCCTGCTTCCCCCAGATCTGGAAGGAAGTATTATTAAATAACATGAGACAGGCTATCGTCTTGGGAATTAAAAATCTGACTGGCAACAGATGTTCAGGAATCTATCCAAGCGCCTAGCACTGTAGGACCAAAAGACTAAATACAGCACTTTATACCTGAAATTCAGCTCTTTACCTTTCTGGCTATGCCTACACTGGCATATTAGTCCAGACTAAGGAGACTACACTTGGCTTTGCCTAGTCCAAACTAAGAAATTTCTTCATTCTGACTATGGAAAGCTTAGTCCAAACTAGTTGGTTTTCGGGTTAGTTCGGACTTCTGCACTTAGTTCAAACTAAGCACGGGCAGACATGAACGAAGCCTTAGTCCAAACCTAAGAAGGCATTAGTTTGAGTGTTAGTTTGAATTAGAACGTGTGGTTAGTTCGAACTAAAAGGTTTCTGGTTAGTTCAAACTAACCTCGGGTTAGTTTGAGCTATGATTGAATTTCTTTAGTTTGGACTAGCAATTCCAAACTAAAATTGCAGACGTAGCCATAGCCTCTAAACTTCAATTTTTCATTCATTTATTTTAAAAATGTGGATGTCAAATTCTTTAGCTCCTATTTTCAGAACCATTAAGGAACTTTGGATGTCCAACTTGAGACACTATACGACTCTGATTTTCAGAGAATAGACACTTAGCACTTTCAGAATAATCAAGCCCTTTTAAAGATGTGTCATGAGATGCACATCCATGCAGCTCTAGGGTATGAGCTGAGTGACATTCCTTTTCACCGGATTGTTTGATGTCAGATATACCATGCAAGGGGTTCCTTTATGAATGCTCATAACATATTCTGCATTATCATTATGGTATCATGTTTCCTGCAGCATCATGTATGTCTACAGGTGTGAAGCATGTTCCTGGGTATTTCACATGGCTTGTGGTGGGAGGGGATCATAGTCAAAACTGTCTTCCAGCAGCATGTAAACAGCCAGGACTCCAAGCACATATGTGGAGAAAACAATGACAATAGGCAAGCTAAATGTCTATAGCACCTAGGCCAGAGAGGAGATCTCCTGCCTTTTCTGAACAAATAAGATCAGCTGGAAGAAGAAGGAGGGATGAAAGGGTGTTGAAAACAACATGCTTGGGGCTGTGAAAGGGATTTTACCAGACAACCTCCATCTTGAAACATCTCCAAGAAGGATTCGGCCCTGCCTGTGGAGAAGCAGAGACCAGCTGCAAACCATCGTACCTGAAGATGAGCAGTGAGTTGAGCATATCTGTAGTAGAGGCTTTGGATTAGAATGGATATTATATTTTTATTGGCTTGTAGTACTTCCTGACCACTTTATTAAACTATTGCATATTGATTTGCTATATAGTCAGTTAAAATCATGTTCTAATCAATAAACTAATGTTTGTTTTACCTAAAGCTGTGTGGATTTAAGAAAGGGTGAATGAGCAACAATTGAGTGTAGTCCGGTTTCTTTGTAAAACAGGTAAACTGGATCATATGAGCCTACAAATATCTGGGAAGGGTCCCAGTCCCTGTAGGATGGAAGTTTCCAGTGGGGCAGCTGGGGGTGCTTGCTGGGAGACCATCCCCGAGCAGCTAGAGAGTGCACACCCACTGCCTGGGACCAATTACACACAAGAGGCTGGTGTGGACTGATGCAGGAGTGGGAGTCCACTTAGTGAAGTAGGGAAGCTGGAGTCTAGGAGTGAGCAATAGGGAAGGCACAGCAGCAAACCAGATCAGATTCTGGGAGAATGGCACAAGAGGCTTGAAGCTGGGCACTAAAAAGCTGAAGCACTCCTCAAATCACTTGTCCCTTTTGCAAATTCTGGCCTTTGTCTTAATTTGTAATAGGAAGGCAATGGCCAGCAGAGATTCTGGAGTATGATCTGAACAGTCTGATTTTGGCTCAGTCTTCTCTCTTTCTGCAGATCATTACACAGTCAGCACTCTCGACCACGTACATTTTATCTCCAGTTCTCACAAACCTCATCCAGATTGTTAGCTGCACTGCCTGAGAAGGGTGCAGCAGCCTCAGTGACTCATGAATAGAGGGACTTTTCCTGGTGTAGACCTGCCCAGACCTTTTGCAGGGCCTTGAGGACAAGGACCCAGGCTTAGCCTGGACACCATAATCAGGGCACACCTGCCAACAGTTAACACATAGTGGCAGCTGCAGTTATCGTATTTGGCACTGCACAGATACACAAAAACATGTATTAAGGATATATGAAAGGAGATAAATTTAGGCAAATAGGAAGTTGAAAAAACAAGAATAAATAAAAATTTCATGGCCTGCAAATTCCTGTTAAAAAATCCTTCTTCCCTTCAAAAAGGAGTTCTGCTTGAATACAAATGAGCAGGACAGAATGCCACAGATCTTAAAATGCTAACCTCTCACTTGTCTCCACATTCCTTGCAATTTCTTTCTGGTTGTGGTTATTTTATCTATTAGAAATCTAGAAGTGATACAAAAGCCCCATCCATCTGCTCTAGGCACCCTGGACATAATTTAAAAATATATCCTTAATTTCTGCTGCATGGGAGCATTAAGATAAGAGCAGATGTAGCATTCTCATGGATGACAGCCTTGTTTCCCAAGATCCTGAATAGTTCAGTCAAGCTCTACTTTAAGGAAAATGGATTGCTATGATTTCCTTACTGCCATAAAATTAGCCTGTGGCTATTAAGAGCAAATGATTTTTGGAATAATGGGAAATGCTTTAACTGAGATAAAATAAATACAGAGAAAACCCATCTGAGATTCCAAATCGTTAACTAGAAATACAGAATGCATGTGCTATGTGTGAAGGCATGCTCCTCCAAAATCATCCTTCATAAAAGCCTGAGAATGGCTGCACTTCTGCATCACATGTCCAACTGGAAATAGTGAATACAGGGAATCTTGTGAGAAAGCCTGTTCTCACATTTCCAAAACCATTTTTTCTGGCCTACACAATTCAAAGAAACATTTCTAATTATGAGTGGGTTTTCAAACCAAAATTGAATTCAGAACACTCATCCCTAGGATGCTGTTAAGAGTGGTCAGAATAAGTAGTCACCTCAGTTGCTTTGCCAAACAGAACTCAGGAGGTGAATAATAATGCATTCCTGAAGTGCTTTTGCAAGAATTGTTCTAGTGCCGTACAGAAGTCTAGTGATCAGCTCACAGCAGTTCTACATATTCAAAAAATTAACAAACAAATAAGAAGAACCAGCTGCTGTAATTCTCCAACTGGCAAAAATTTGGTCTAAAGTCTGTGGAACAAAATGATCTTGGCTTAATGTTTGTTAAAATGTTAGTGGTAAAGTACAGAAACATAAACATTAAACTGTTTCAGAAAAAATAGCAGTTGGACATCTCTTAAACCAACATGAATACAAATAAATGATTAAAAGATAAGAAAGGCTTTCATATCTGAGCTGAGCTGCAAGGCTCACTCAGATAGCAGGCAAAATACCCACTGCAAAATACAAAGAGCTCAGAAGAGAAGCTGCATTAGTTAGTTGGTCTTTTTAAATAGGAACTGGGTATATGAGGGATTCTTGTAGCAAGTGCTCCTGCACTTTGGTAAAACAAAAATTCAAAATCAAGGGCTCTTAGGATACACATGTTCTACAGAAATATTTTAATACCTAGCATTGAGTTTTTTACTCCAGAATGGAAAATACAAGCACTTCAATGAATAGACTGGGGTTATAAAATGTTCCCTGTTTCCACTGTAGATTCTTAATTGATATTCTGTGCAAATTTCTTAAAGTAATACTTAGTGAACCAACACAGAAATCTGTGCATCTCCCAAAGAAAAGGTATACTGTTTTTCTTCTTTCTCCATCACTGGAAGGTTGTCAGAGCTGTGCTAAATCTGGATACTTGACTTTTCCAGGCTAATAATGAAACCCATGGCCCTTACATTACTAAAAAAAAAATCTTATTAGTCAGATGTATTCAGACTTTAATATTCTGCTCTCTTTACCAAAACCGCATTTCCACTAAGGTCAACGGAGGACTGAGATTGTAATGGCAAGAAACAGTAGAATATGGCCCTTTAAAACATGTTACAAGATAAGAACTGCCTATACTGGATCAGACCAATTGTCCATCTAATTCAATGTCTTCCCTTCAGCAGTGGCCAATACCAGATCTTCACAGGGACTATACAGAACAACGAAGATGCAGTGACCCTCCTCCATGCCCTCTCTTCTCAAAACTTCTGGCAATCAGATTAGGATCCAGATTAGGATGGTGTTTTTAAGTAGTCCCTGTACTGCTTTGCAGCCATGGCATGGAGTCCACTGAAAGGACAAGTATCTAAAAGTAAATCACACTGAGCAGGAACAGTTATTTTATGAAGATAATTTATACCTTCTAGTCAGAAGCACTGCTATGAGTACCCACATTGCCACACAATATGCCAACATTTTTATGGCTGACTTAGAACAATGCTTCCTCAAGTCTCATCCCAAAGCACTTGTCCTCGACTTACACTACAACAATGACGTCTTCATCATCTGCACCCGTGGAAGGGATGCCCTTGAAGATTTCCACAGCGGTTTCAACAATTCCCACTCCACAATCAAACGCAGCCTGGAACACTCCACACAGGAGATCCACTTTCTAGACACTACAGTAAAAAATTAGTAATGGGCACATAAACAGCACCCTATACTGCAAACCTACTGACTGCTACAGTAAGCTACATTCCTCAAGCTTTCATCCAAGACACACCCCACAATCCATTGTCTACAGCCAAGCCCTAGGATATAAATGCATTTGCTCCAATCCCTCAGACAGAGACAGGCACCTTCAGGATCTCTAGCAAGCATTCTTAAAGCTATAGTACCCACCTGGGGAAGTGAATAAACAAATTGACAGAGCCAGACAGGTACCTTGAAGTCAACTACTACAGGAGAAGCACAAGAAAGAAAACAACAGAACACCACTGGCCATCACCTACAGCCCCCAAGTCAGACTTCTCTAGCACATCAGCAAGGATCTACAGCCTATTCTACAAGATGATCCCTTACTTTCTCAACCCTTGAGAGACCGACTTCTCCTCACTTACAAACAGCCCGTCAGCCATAAGCAGATTCTCACCAGTAACTACAGGCCAAACAACAGAACCAATGAAGCAGGCCCCTATCCCTGAAACAAACCATGGTGCCAAATTTGCCCACATATCTGCTCAAAGACACTATTATAGGACCGAATAAAACCAGCCACTCCATCAAAGGCTCATTCACATGCTCATCCAAAAATGTGATTTATGACATCATGGGCGAGAAATGCCCTGCACCTCCCCACCCCACCCTGCCTTATATATTGGACAAACAAGACAGTCTCTGCACAAAAGAATAATAAAGAATGGACACAAATCTGACATCAGAAATTACAACATTCAAAAACCAATAGGGAAACACTTCAATCTCCCTGCTCGCTCCATTGATGATTTCTTAATGGCTGTGCTCAAGCAAATGCATAACAAATTGCACCCTCAAAGAAAAACTGCAAAATTGGAATTCATATGCAAATTTGACAGTGTTACTTCAGAGCTAAATAAAGACTATGGATTTTTTTCTCATTATAACAGATGATTTGTCCTCACCTTCCTTATGCTGTTCCCCAGTGTCTGAATCCAAGCAACTGCTTTGATTGGCTGTTACACCGTGACCTGATCCTACATCTTACACTTCTTTGCATTTATTTTCCTCCCCTTCCATAAGTTCCCCATCTTCAAAGTGTCTGATAAAGTGGAATTTTCTCCCACAAAAGCTCCTGTGCTAAATAAATTTGTTAGTCCTTAAAAGTGCCACAGGACTCCTTGTTTGTTATTTTTTGAGTTATATTGAGACTAAAAGATGGAACCTGTCATATTATGATATGCTGAAACTCCTGCCAAGTAAGAGAGACAGCATCAGAAGTTAGGCCTTAACTGTATGATATGTACCCTTTAGATTCATCCACAGGAGTCACTGTGGAAAACTATCCACTGAAGGTAGGCCAAGAAGTAATGGGTTTAATATGCAGCAAGGGAGATTTAGATTTGCTTACTAGGAAAAGCTTTCTAATTATAAAGCATAGTAAGTTCTGGAAAAGCTTTCCAAGTGAGGTTGTAGAATCCCCAGCAGTGGAGGCTTTAAGAACAGTTTAGATAAACATCTGTCAGCGGTGGTCTAGATTTACTTTGTCCTGCCTCACAGCAGGGAGCTGGCTCTATGGTCTCTATCTCTCTTCAGCTATGTCTACACAAACCAGTTAGTCCAGACTAAGTTTGCTAATTTAGCCCATGTCTACACTAGCCTTTGGCTAGTTTGAACTATGCAATTTCTTAGTTCAAACTAGGCAAAGCTTAGTCTGAACTAATAAGTTCGACTGGTTAGTCCAGACTAAAGGCCTAGTTCGAACTTTTAAGTTCCAGCTAGTGCTATGTAGACATGGACTAATAGCTAGTTTGAACTAAAAACATTTGAACTAAGCCATTAGTTCAAACTAGCCGCGCTTACTACTTTGAAGTAAAAAGTTAGTTCAAACTAGGACGCATGGCTAATTCAAACTAGTTCAGACTAACCTTGGACTTTTTTACTTCAGACTAGCAAGTCTGAACTAAAAAAGCAGAGGTAGACGTAGCCTTCCAGCCCTCCTTTTCTATGATTTCTGTCAGGCAGGTACCCTCGCTCCACCCCCCTCACATTTTTGGTTTGGTTTGGGTTTTTTGGAACACTGAAACTTCTACATTTCAGTGAAGAACTGGTAATATTAAATTCTGCACTCTCCATTTAAAACAGAATTTGAGCTACTCCACAGATGTTGGAAGAAAACTATGCAGATCAGCGTCAGTATTTGTTTTTTCCTTACAAATTCCCTGGGCCTTGATAATGTGCAAAAAGGTTAATCTACAACTCTATCAAAAGGGCATTGTGAGGCTTAATTAATTCATAGTATCAGGATGCCAAAGGATTCAGATGTGCTTTAATAAATTAGAGGCATGCAGAAATGAAATCAAACTAACAAACAATTTTTGAAATGCAAAAAGGGTTCTGTTTTGCCAGATAGCTGAGTTTGCCCTTACTTTATCTTGGGAATTGCTGTCACCACTCATCACATTATAGTAGTATAAAAAAGAACAATAAAAAGCTGTGGGTGAGATTTTCAAAAATACTCAGCATTGACCCTTCCTAACCTCACAGACTTCAGCACGATGGACCAGCTAATAATTTAAGTGCAATCCTCCTCAAACTTGTTAAAGGGCTTTAAACAGTTATCAACTGAATTTTCAGCCTCATTTTGGAAAGGACTGTTGAACTCCTGGGGTAGGGCGGAAGAATTAAGAGAAAAAATATAGTCACACCCATCCACTCCAGAATAAATCATAACTTTCCACACTCAAGGTAAGATTATAAATGTTCCCAAGGGGAAAAAAACCCATCTGATTGAGGAGGGAATTAAAATAATACCTGAAAATTTTTGAGGGAAAACTACAAAATACATCTTTTTTGGTGGCAATGGCCACAATGTTATTAAAATAAAACTACCATGAAGCAAACACTAGTTCTAATGTCCTCTTCACTTGAAAGACAGTGTTGGGTGGGAAGTAAAATCTTCATTTAGCAAGTCACCAAACTTTTGAAACATTTAGGCACTTTTGGACTTTGTCCATAAATTATAATGTATCCACCAACACAATGATGGTGAGAGAAATAAATCTTCCACTCGTCTCAGAGCTTCCTGAAGTTTGATGGCTGCCTCATTATTAGTGACTGTTTATGGGAGACTAGAGAAAAAAGCTGGACAGAGCACTTAAGCACACTGCTAGTCATCATGGTAATGGGAGCTCAGAGTCTTGCTTGCAGAATTCCCAGTACTTATGAATAGTTCATTAAAATTCTTCTTAATCAAAAATAAAAGAAACACATGAAATAGTTTCTGTAACTCCTAACAGACATGAAATTAGCCTACAGCTCCTGGGACAAAGTCAGCAAAACTTAATGTTTGCATTAAAAATGGTGGAACAGAGAACAATAAACTACAGACCAAAAGCAACATTTCTTACAACTTAAATCAAAATAAATGGAAGCTATGAAATTTTTGCCAGGTGTTTTGAGTTGATGGGCTTTTATTGTTCACATGAGACACTCACCTGCACATATTTTGATTAGTTATACCAAAATAAAAACCATGAGTAAGGGTTGCAGGATTGGGCCCTTGCTCCCCTGATGTTTGTGCAAATTTTGTCATTGATGTTCACAGGACCAGGATTTGGTCTCTTCTCCAGACTTAGACTGGCCTTATGCAGACTAGAAGCCGACCCACTAACTTTACCATGATGTGAGCAGTTAAGCTGCATTCATGTTAGACATTCTAACAATTAAGGACAATATGAGAATACAGTATATGGATTGGGGCGGGGGGGAATTGTCTTATGCAGCTGGAAGAGAAACATCCTAGCATTTTCCAACTGTTAAAACTTCTATTACTTTCATATTTTATTATTAGAGGCAAACAAGGCTAAAGATGGTCAGAGTAGGCCAGATGCATACAAAAGGAGTGGCAGTGGTTTTCAACCTGTGTGCAGTAACATGCTGATGTGCTGTGAGAACTGTCCAAGTGTGCCATGAAATTGTATGCAAAAGTAATGAAAATCAATATAAGAAAAAAACATTGTTTCATCTTAAGCAACACTCTATGCTACCAAAATTACAATTCATAAAACTCATGAAAATTAATCATCAAACTAAAAGGAAGGCATCATTCTTTAGATTCTAAAATGTGAACATTCTAAACATAGGTAGCCGAAAGGCAAAACTGAAAAGATATGTATTCTTTTTCCACTGGATTTGAAACATTAATGCATTCGATCTTTCTTTGACTTTTTGTAGGCACTATGTTGTAAACCTCTCTAGTAAGACTGTAACTATAGTAAATGTAAGTAGATGTGTTGTAAACTTCAGGTTCGAAATGTTGCTTTATTTCCAGGCAGGTGTATTTTCTCTGGGAGGGAAAAGAGGTGGAGTCTGTTGAAAAAGTCATGCAGATATTAATGATGTTCATCAGTTTAACTGAAAAAAAATGGATGTACCAGGGAATTGTTTGTCTCATTGAAGTGTGCTGTGTTACTGAAAAGGCTGGGAACTACTGAGTTATGGCATCGAATATTCCACAAAATCTCTTCTACCACTGCTCCTCACAATGATAGTGCAAGATGTGACCTGAACCTTGTGACACTTGAGCAATATTTGGTATGGAAAGGTAGAAATCTTATCTAAGTTTGCTTCTCACAATTGATTTTCATCCCCCAACATATACTTACCTAGAACACATGAGCTGCAGATTTAATCTAATCTCTGATCCATATGTTGGATTGACATGGGATGGTATTCTGGCAGAACCCTATTTAAGTCTAGCAAGGAACTTCTGGATTATACCAGGGTCAGGTCAAATCGGGGAGGTAAAATGAATCCAGAGTTCACAACTGGAACTTTGAAAAACATTGCATGTTTCCTTTCTCTTCTTACTCTCTCTGTTTATGGATTGTTATTGTGAAGTTTGTCATTCTATATAAAGTGCAGCACTGTAGCATTAATCTTTTACAAGGCAAATCTGCCTGAAAGACTTCTGGAGAGCTTAGAATGATGGGAAACATCACAGATGATGGAATATTGCCTGAAACCACAGGTTAATAAATATACTTTTAGACAAGTGGAGACATCATTAATATCTTCTGTACTACAGTCAATAAATAAAATGACAGGAAGAATTCCTTTCCAGAAGGGTTTTGTACATTAACAAAGTATTACCTGCAGGCTGTTCTGAATGTCTTTATAATAATAAACATCATGAACAAATCTGAGAAGTATTTTTAGAAATGTGGTGTGTCATAAAAGAAGTTGAAAGTGTTGAGTTTTAACACATGAGGTTATTATTATCTTATCTCTGCCTTCCATTAGAAGGCACCTGTGATCCTATCTGGTTTACATTTAAAATTTGTTTTTTTCCCTTGACTTCCAATAGTCTGTCAGTTACAGCAATATCCAACTACTTTGAAGTCCAACTCTTGTAACTATCATCCTTAGCAGGATTAGCCACCTACTGCGATGTTATATCATCCGTCATTTCTTCCCTAAGGGACGACCGGGCATCCATTCATACCATAAGTCCTTCTGTGGCCAGATTTCCTCAATTGATTCAGCAACTTCTCCCATCAGGTGCCTTTCCTAGAATGAACCTTCAACTGCAGACAGGCAGTAGAGAGATTGTTACGTCTAAATACTTTTTTTTTTCCAATGTATTTAATCTGGGCACATTTCCTGAGCTTCATGTCATTCCATTCTCTCTACGGAATCCACAGTAAACAGTCTAATTTTTCTTTGAATAAACACGGGCTAACCTTAGACAGAAACTGAGGACCTGATTGACTACCATTTCATTGCAATTTACAACGGTCCAGCTCTGCTAATTTCAACAGAGTTACACTGCGGTACAACTCAAGTAATGCAGTGGGGAATATGGCCTAGGCTTAGAGGTGATTAAAAAGACTTCTCAGCAATAAACCAGTTTCTTTATTGGAACAAATTCATCCATTTGAAAACAGTATCTCTGCCATCTGAAACAATGCAAGGTTATTATTAAAAATAATATTACAATTACTTACTGTTCATTTCTGTTTAAAAGACTCTCCGGGCTTGTCTAGACTGATGGTGACAAACTCACCACCAAAAAATCAAACTTCCCAGCTTGATTAACAAGGCTGTGGAGACCTGCTCAGTCAATTAGGGTGTTGATCCATTAACTCCAGCCGGTCAACTGGAGTACCGTGAGTTGAAGGGAAATATCCTCACTTCAGGTCAGCACAGCGGACCTGCCAGTTGTTAGGAAGTCAAAGGGAGATACACAAGCTATTTCAAGTAACTTTGTATCTGCCTTTGCCAGTCCCTGAAAAAGGTGGGACGTGTAGACTAGGACGCAGTTAGTAGCCACTCATTTATGCGGCTATAAGTTTTACTCTGCATTTTAAAAATGATGCCTCCCTATTTTAGTAACTGCCCTCTACCACGTTCTTTGTCATGAAAGCCCCAGAGACAATTTAATTTAATAGAAGCTGTGGGTTAAAGGTAAAAGGGCAAATACATTTAATTGGCTCTGCAGCCTCTACAGACAAGATTTTAACTTGAGCACTGGGAATCCTTATCAATATTTGCTATAGATACGTAGTAGATTATAGTAATTATCCTCCCAGTTGTCCCCAAAGGGCACATTTTCATGTTCTGCATGCTGTGTGCTGTACACTTTATTAATACTCTTTTTAAAATAGACATTATAGTGAATGACTGTGTTATGAAAGCTAGAAAGCCCCTTTGCAGTAGAGTCCTGTGCTGTGCACTGCACCAGTGAGACTTCAAAAAGACAAGTACTGGAGTAAGCTATGGGGGAGCTTGTCCAGAACATGCTTTGCTATGCAGCGCAGCATGTCTTTTCCCATGCACAAGCCCAGATTTACTGAATGACAAAGAAGTGCCATATGCTTGCCCCTTAGCCCATCCCCTTTGGAAAAGTTAGGCTCACTGGATAGCACTAAACTCGAGGGCTGTCTCTGCACTACAGCACTGAGTCACTTCTTTTGTACCTGACCAGACTGAACTCTGGTTTACACTGTGCAGGGAATTCGGTGGCAATCAAAGGGAGATACACAAGTTACTTCGAATAGCTCGCATATCTCCCTTTGACTGCCTAATGCCTACTTATGGTCTGTGGCATCTTCCATGTGCTGAGTCAATGGGAAATAGCCTCCCTTTGACTCAGTGCTATTCCAGCTAAGGGGCTGGAGTTACTCAATCAACTGAGCTGGTCTTCACAGACAGAGGCAGATTATAGCATAGGCCAACAGGGCCCGTGCACAGGGGCCCACCACAATGTGGGGGCCCTTCCACCCTGCCAGAAGCCCAGCACTGAGAGGGGGAGCACGGCAGGCCAGCTGAAGCCAGGATCTGAGCTCCTGTCCCACTGCTGGGCTGGCCAATCCGCCCCCATGGGGGGGGTGAGGCAGTCCGCAGGCTGAGTTCTCCCAGTCTCACCCCACACCTGGACTGGCCACTCCACCCCCAGGGGCAGGATGGGGCGGGCTGGCCGTGGCCCGGCCGTGTGTGCAATTTGGGCTCTGGTGTGGCCCTTGGAAGCCACACCACACACGGCAGTCAGCCCCGCCTCTCTGCTAGGGCTGACCAGCCAGGCCACAGCTGGCCTCTGGCCCCAGCCACCTCCCCAATGCTGGCCCGCTGGCGGGGGTAGGAGCCCTCGAGTGGGGCGGCACTGTTGGGGAGGCCCAGGGGCCCTGCAGCCCCTGATCCGCCAGTGTTCACAGACCCACTCAGGCAATTGAGAAGTTTCATCTGATGACGGTGAATTTGCTGCCAACAGTGAAGACCTGCCTTAGAGCACAAAGAGTTTAGCAAACCCATATTGGTCCTGTTGATTCTGTTCCACATTTAGTTTCCCAGATAAGTAGCTTTATTTTAAAAGTTGCCAAGCACCCAGCAGTATCCGTTGACTTTAATGGAGTTGCCAGGAGCACCATCATTTTTGAAAATCAGGCAATTGATTTAGAAATCTAAATAAGAAATTGTGCCTAAAGTTAGACTCCTGTTTTTGAAAATGTTGACTCAGATTTTTATTAGCATATAATTGCCTCATTGTTTTTACTCATCGACTGAATATAGGCCCAGTTCTATGGGAAAATAGTAGTACTGAGTACA
The DNA here is from genome assembly GCA_007922195.1 of Podocnemis expansa. NCBI lineage: Eukaryota > Metazoa > Chordata > Testudines > Podocnemididae > Podocnemis > Podocnemis expansa. The sequence continues at coordinate 232,864 of ML682251.1, forward strand.
CGTATATAATTTCATTGATCTGTCATGATGTGCAGGTACCTAAACTGACTGACTTTGTGTTCTTATTGCAATAACCTCTCATCCTTTCTTGCCCCATTCCTTCTTCATGATGTAACATGTCTGAAATTGGATTGTAAGCCCCTCATGGCAGTGAACCTGTCATTTTATAACTATTGTAAAATATATACATGCAATATTTAGCTCTATAAAATAAATTAATAATGGTAATTTCATTTATAATTAGGAAGCGAATGTGTTAAATTATCCACCAGAAATTCAATTATTATTAAATAATTATAATTATTAATAATATATAGAATTCTCTTCATTCTGAAGGACACAACCTACAGTCTATGCACATACACCACTAATACAAGGCAGATAGCTCTGCGGGTGGCTAGGGAATACAGCAGCTAATTAGTGCATACCATAGGAGAGGACATTTTGGCCAAGGACACTGAGGCAAACACCTACACTAATAAAAAAAATGAACTGGTATCATTAACATTCACACAGACAGTATCTCAGTTCTCAGTGTCTAAATTCTCATCCAAATAGACAAAACACTATAAAACTGCATAGCACTGAGTTCATATGTGTTAGAGGAAAGAGCAGAACCAGTTCAGCTACTGATTGCTTGTCTCATTACTTCCCTAACTGTGAAGAGAGGAGAAGAAAGGGGCAAAGGTTGTATGACTACTCTAAATTCACTATTTCTCACCTTAATTAAGGTTTTAGCTGTTTTGCCTTCCACAAAAATGTTAGGGCCTGGGGCCTGCATTCATTGAAGTCAGTGTCAACACCTCCATCCACTTCAGCTGAAGCTGCAAGTGCTGAGCATCTTTGGAAACCAGCCACATCTAACTATATTCCTGAATATGGATTCAGGAGAACTAGGACCCAAGTTTCAAGTGGCCAGGCTGGCATTAGTGTACAGGCCCTTCAAGCATCCAGCCTCGATACCCAGAATGATGCTAAACACTGTGGCCGGAGTCAGCCCAGGAAGTGGTACTATGTTTTTTCTGACCTTCGCCATAGAGTTCCTTTAGCCTACCTCCGTGAAGTCATATACTCCTATTCCCTTATCACAGGCACACAACAATTAAGAGAAGAGGAGAGCAGGACATGTTTCATTCAGCTCCTCCCTCTTCAGGTGAGGACTGTCTCATACAGTGTCAACAGGACTCATTCACTCTCAATTTTGGTGCTCCCCAAACTTTAATTGTTACTCTACATCTTTACATTGCTCCATCAGCCATCGCCTCGTCTCTGTTCTATCCACATCCCTTTTTCCATTCGTGACATTTGTTAGTTATTTTCTTATTTAACACAGTTTTAAATAGGATGTTTTTACATGTCCATTTATATTGTGCCAGCACTCAAGAGCCTCAGTCCGAATCCAGGCCCCTTAGGCTGAGGACATTACAGATAAAGAATTAAGTACAGTCTTGCTGGGTACAAAGCATCTAATTCATCTTGAGAATCCAGTTAGTTAGTGGCTGCCCACAGACACTGACATCTGCTCCCACATGCCTTGAAAGAAGCAAATGCATTGAATGGAAAATGCACACAATTTTACATAGAAAACTACCAGGGGCATGTTCCCTTTGGCTACATTTGCTTTTTGAGAACATGACATGGGGAAAATTGTTTAGAATTTATACACAAGGACCAATCAAATGTCTCCAAATCAGGTTGAATTCAGAAAGCAGCTGGCACATCCTGCAGCTGCATCAAGAAAAATTCAGGTAGCACAGGAGAGAGAAACTTGGGCGTTCTCAGGAATGATGACTCTAGTGGAGGGATGCAAGGCAAGCCCCATCGCCATGTAAGTGAGGCAATTTAAGCATCAAGAGGCTGCTTTCTTCTATGAACAGAAGCTGTGAAGAGAGAGATCTGCTTTTCCGCTTTCTTCTTTGGATAATAATCCTATGACATAGAAATCCTTACAATTAAGCAAAGTGGTACCTTGGACTAGAACGCCAGGAATAATGTACTAGTTACAAAGAAATAATATAAATGCTATAATCAAATAAGTAATAAAAACCAGACAAATAAATCAGGCATTTTTTTCCTCTGTTGATGCCATTCAAACTCACTCTCTCTTTCACCCCTCCCTCACTCCTTGAAGAACAGAATCTACTGTAGTGCCTTTTGAGTAGTGCCTGCCTGTTTTCTTCACTGCCCACCTACTGTAAGTAATAGCTCCTCCCACCTGCACATAAAAGCCAAATGAATGCTACCAGCAGCTGATCAGAGCACTTTCACAGTCCTCCACTGTTGTGAGCCAGTCATCTCCTCTCCTTGGAACGTGTGCATTCAAGGTAAGGCTGTTGCTACTTCAGGCTTCTATTCTACTAGCTTTGTTTTTAGGGAGTCTTAATGTCAGTTGTCCTCCTGCCTTGCTGCCTCATGTTGGTAGAGCTTTTTTCAGATGTCAAGTCATCTGACATTTAGGTTAGTAACTTGCTGTTGTTTTAGCAATGAAATGAAAACATATCTTGCAGGGAAACGCTAACATGTGTGACTGGGAAAAGCTCTTATTTTCCTTTCAGATTGATTTTGAAAAGTTCAGTATGATATCAAGTCAAATTTTTATCCTGTTAATAGTTTCCATCTCAGGGAGACTAATCCAGTCAAAATTGTCAACAAAAGTGCACTTTAAAGCTGCCTAATATTTTCCCTTGAAACCTACAGTACACTCAAAAGGCTGGCTGGTCATTTGGGATGTTTTTGAAATGTACAAGACAGCTTCAGCAAATCTTCTGATCCAGGTTTTACTGCTTTGGGGGGGGAAAAGCATTTGAACTAATGCCTCTATAAAGGAACAGTAATCAGGTGGCTGTTAGAAAGAGGGAGAGAAAAGTCACCATCTGGGACTAAACATGATTTAGGAACATATTTCAACAGCAAAATTCCACCTCTTCTTGCAACAATAGAACATTATGTACAAAAGCACAGTGTTGATTAATTATTTTATAGATATATCTGTTTTTAGATATGTAAAGTTGTCTTCATATTTCTTTATATATATACATTTTCAAATGTTATAAAGAGACTATTAAAGAGATCAAACAGTTTAGCTTAAATGAGATAGTTGAGAACCTAAAGTAAATTAAAGCAGAAACCAATGTTTTTACTATACTCTCTATTCATCTGTCTATCTTCCCAGAAATTAATCTAAATGATTTGTACAGATTTCTCATGTTGGCACTGGGGGTATTTTTAACACACGGTCACCTGTTTAAACAAATTCCATCATATAAATCCTAATCTTAGGATATTCTATGATATTCAGCAACAAGACATATCAGGAATTAATATTAATATTATGTGAACAGTAGATGGTGATTGTATCAACTACTCATGTACTCTGTATGTAGTACAATTCTGCAGTTGAAAGCTGGTATTTTTTACGTTGTAGCCAAAGCACTCCTTTCAAGTAACGGTTTGCTTTCCTTCCTGTGTCTTTTAAAAACAGAAAATGTCTTTATGCAAAATAACCACCTCTACACAATAGCTACCAATACAGTAGCTACTAGAGTTTTATAACCTCAGCATAACTGTTCATTCTACTCTGATGTATCTAGGAAATCTGTCCTGCAACTTACTCATTATCTATTTTATCTCTCTAATAAGAATAAAAAAATCAATGACTTCGTCTGCTTGCCTGAAAGGTTATATAAGCATTTAAAAAAATAAAAAATCCCAATGTTGCTCCTAAGAACAAAGTACAGTACATTCCACAGCAAGTTAGGTTGCAGTAAAATCTGTTCTTTTTGAAAAAGAATTAAGCTACATAAATGTCTTCTATGAGCTTTACCCAGCAAACTTAATAGGTGTTTTTCCTAACTAACATTTTAGCACTATGTTTCAAATTCTAATTCCCTATTTAACAATTGATTTTTTTTAGGAAAGGACACAGAAAATATAATTTTAGGAATGTAGAATTTGTAGCTTAAAATAAAATCCTACCACGAAGTCTCAGTTCATAGTGTGATGTTACCTGGTAGGGCAGTTCCCAGGAAGAAAATAAGTTTGGCACAGAACATGTGCAGGTATGTGTGCCTTTTATTACAGCCTGCTGTGAAACGGGTTATTTTTGCATTTGAAAATAGATTTTAGAACATTTTAAAAAAAACTTTGTGTCTAATTTAAACTAAACTAGACTTTTCTGAGGGTCATGTATCCTTTAAAATGGACAGTTGATTCAGTCGCGCATCATTTTGTAGACTGGACTAAGGAAATTTGAGTGCAGCAGGGATCCAAGGGAAGCTTTTGTTCTATAAATGTGCTTTTTAAGGTTTGTAAGACAGCCCTCATTTTCTTGGTGCTGAAATCAAAACAAATTTCTTAGAGCAAATAACACTGTTCTCTTTGAACAGCAAACTTGCACTTGATAATTGCATTCAATCTTCTAAACACAGTGATGCAGACACATTAAAAAAATATTGGAAGTGGCAGGAGAAACAGGTGATCACAAACTAGGGCAATGAATAGGGTATTAAAAGCCCTAGGTGGATAGAATGCATTAGTCTTAAAGCCACATTGAAGCGGACAAAATGAGGACTGCAAAATGTCAGAGTGGATATATTCAATCACCCTTTTTAGTGGTGCACCTATGTGTTGTTATTATTCATATAGCACCTGATCTAAAGTCCACTGATATCAGTGGAAAAACCACTGAAGTGAATGTGCTTTGTACAAGACCCCTAGTTACACAGGCTAAACCATATTTCGAGGTAGCGTTTAGTGTGCGTTGGAGCTCGTCAGGGAAGAGCCCTGGCACCTTTAGGGTTGGCAGTTCATAGCACTGGCACCATTGGGCTTGCTGCATCAGTTAGGCACATTAAAAAATTATATAAGCCCAGACAACTAACTGCTTGAGCTGCAGAAGCACTTCTATTACAACTTAAGCATTATTTCAAGGGACTGATCACTATGGTATCAAAGTGCCTCATAAACATCCGTGAATTTCTCATTACAAATTTATGTAAGATAGCAAAATATTGTTCCTTCTCATTTTTACAGCTGGGGAATGGCAGCGCAGAGAGTCTAAGTGACTTGCAGAAAATCTGTGGCAGAACAGAGATGCAGATCCAGTTCTTCTGGACCCCACTCTAGTGCTTTGACCAGATCATCTTTTCCTATCCAATGTGCATCCTTGTCTTTTCCTTCAGTTTGAGCAACCTCAGGCAGAATGAGCAAGCACAGGCCCCTCAATCTGCAATCAGTAGCCGAGAAATCGTGCGTGATAGACACATCCTAGTTAGTGCTTGGCAACTAAGTAATGATAAGCCTTAAAAATTAAATTCATATAAAGTGTGGGAGGTGCTTATGCAAAATTATTTATATGCTGAGTATTAGGTGTGTCATATCATTTTTATGAGTTTGCATGATGGCGTGATAATTCAATTAATATATTTTGCAAAGATTGGTACTGGTGTGAGAAATAATGGGAGTAACTTGCTGCCTAGTCTTTCATGATGCTCCTTGTTACTGTACAAGGTAATTCTATAGCACCCAGCCTTCCTGCAGTCTGAGTCCCAAAAGCCTGTTTATGAGCACACACAATTGTAAACTCTGCTATGGTTCTGCAGCTGCACTCTCCTAAAATAAAGGTGGGGATGAGTCAAAGTCTTCATGAATTTTGAGCCTCCTTCTCATATGCAGTGTGTAAACTTGAAATTCTCTTTCCCTAACCGTCAGCTCCCAGAAAACAGAACGTGAAAAAGAACTATGACTCCTAAGTCTGTGTCTAAAATGATGCATTTCTATGAGGAGACACATGCACGCCAATCTTTGGCTGGCCATTGGTGCATGGAACAGTCCATAATTCTGTGGAGAAATATTTATTTGGGAGGGAATTGAAGTGAGCTAATGCTGCCTTTCCCTGTTTCTTGGCTGGCTGTTATAGAACTGCTTGGCCATCCATTCTTGTCAGTCTGTGAGGGAGGCCTCACCCCTTTGCTGTTGTCCTGTGTCTGCAGTTTCAAAGCAGGGAATTAGCTATCTCTAGTGTCCAGGTCCTCAGGCAGGGAAGGGCAACTAAGCAATCTATGGCCCTAGACTCTTCGGTGGGGAGGGTAACTAAGTTGTCCAGGGATGAGTAGCATCAGAGATGCTACTCACCAACGGAGATGGTTGCCATACCAAGGATCGGGTCTGCAGCAGAGGAGAGGGGACCCAAACCTAGCCTACTCCACTGGGTCCCAGCCCTAGCTCTCACCAGGGCAGAGTGTTGCGCCACTCAGTCAGTGGGGCTGCACCCAAAACATGCCAGCATGGTATCAGGTCACAGTGCAACTGGACTACCGTTTGGTTCCCTGGGCTACTTCCTACCATCCCTCCCAGGAAAACGTGGGCCTCGAGGTCGTTGTCTATCTCCCTGGAGTAAACAGCAAGGGTTACTTCAACAGCCCGATGGCATCCCAGGCAGCCAGCAGTTCTGGCTGCTCCGGTGGTTTCTCCAGGTCCTCAGCAATGCTGTGGTTGAGCATGGACAGCATTGCCTGGGAGAGACATCCCTTTCCTCTGGTAGCTCCACTCACAGCTGAGACTGAGGATTCACTTATACTACCTGTTCCTGTCATGCCTGTCTGGTTCCAGCATGGTGGGTGTGATCTTTCCAGCTATGTCCATGAAGGGGGTGGATGGCACTCACCCTCACAACATCTATCATATGCTACTATTTGCTCTAAGAAATAATTGTCATGGCAGCCTTTGAGGGCACTGTCTCCTCTTTATTTTTAAATAAGTTTTCACTGTGGATGTGGAACACTGGGGCAGAACTCATGGCATGTGAGACAGACAAAAGATCAGTAACTCTAATAAGAAAGAATGTTTATAAGAAAAGGAAGAACCAAGACCGTGGTCCAAATGAGCTGGTGAAGGAGAGTGGCAGTTTGTAATGCACCTTGAAGTACTGCAGCATAAGCTAAGGAACATATATGATGTAGAATCTGTAGTGGAATCAAAGAACTGCAAATCAGTTTGAAACATAAGAGTTTATAGAGATTATCAAGAAATTGACAGAGAATTAAATGCTGGCTGCAAGGAACTAGCCTGTATTCCTCAGATTTGTAGCCTGATAATCATGTGGGTGTTTCTTTGTATAGATTATAATGACGTTAATGGATTTGGGTTAAGGCACAGTTTTATTAGTTCTATTGATCAATTGAGAAAATCACTTTGGAGTGCCAGGGTGAGAGGTTGCTTAATTTGTCCATCAATATTCTACTACTCCTGGGAGAGAAGGGATGTTTTATTTATTCTGGAGGTCATGACCAGGCTACTTTGCCACTGTCCAGCAGCACTCACCAAGGAAAGTGCAAGCTGTTTGCTTTTGCAACAGGGATAAGTAGCACTTCGGTACTCACACACTCTGTAGGCAGAGCAGCTAAAGGATCCCTCCCACCCCCCGCACCACCGCCACTTCATTTTATACATCTCAGACAGGAAAAGACTGAATTTTACCCTGAATCTTTAATCTCCAAATGTTCTGTTATTACTGGTTGATTTCTTGACACACCAGCTACCCAGTGTTCCTAGGTTCTTTGACTTTCCAGGAGATCATTTTCTATTTTTAAAAATGTTGTGCTTCTATGAATAACATTTTGGTCATCAGATTGTTAGGAAGATTTGCATTACACAAGAAAATACAACAGAACATTGGCTGTATGTTTCATTTTTTGATGAAAATCAGGAAGATTAATAATAACTATAAGGGATGCTTCTTAATTTTTCTGCTGCAATATACTGGGATTACCTGGGTGAGTGATGTTGCCTTCATGTGACATATCCTCAAAGAGGACAAGGGATCTACTACTGGCAACAGCCACCAGAATTCTCCTTTCGCTTAAGCTATAAAGGACTACATACCTGCACCTGAATGACAAGGATACAAGCCCTGAATCCCCTTGTATGTGAGTTATATAAAAACTAGGCCTGATCTCTGCAGTTATGATACACTACACATGAATAAATAACTCTGCTTGGTCTTCATTCATGTATTTCTGAAAAATAGCAATTGTTTCTTATATTACTTTGGTGTATAATTAATTTAATTTGTCTCAATCGTGTGATTGAATTGTATCACTATTTCGCAGATAGCCATCTTTTGATTTACTGAGGGTCTGTGCAAAAGTTTATATTCATGGAAGAAGCCAGCTAAATAAAATTCAGGATATCTTGGATGAAAGGGCAAGCTGCCAAGGAGTTAGATGTAAGAGACTCTTTTTGAAAGTAAGTGTGAACCAGTGCCCTCTTCTAAATTGCAGGGGCTGGGAGGAGGGGGAGGAAATCAGACCTATTTGGATTGTTTATCAATTCCCTCTGCTGGCTGCAGAGCCTACCATTTGTGAAGCAGCTGTGTTTGTAGAGGCAGAGGTTGTAAATTCTATTCCCAGGGCTGCATGTGTGCAGTTAGCTGATGACTGTGGTGTCTGTGCATGTATGTGGACATCATTTATTATAGGGTCTCATCCACACCTACACCAAGTTCAACAGAAGGGCACTCAAAAATTATACCGGGTTCCAAGGAGGTTAGAAACCTTTCAGCAAGGATTTGAGAAACATCTTGCCAGCCCTGTGATTCACCAGACTGTTCAGTTAGTGCATCACACATATTATCCACTTCATCGTGCAGAATATATTATTCTACACTCACCTTACTCTTATTCTCTCAGAGAATCATGTATGTAGTTATTATACAATGAATTTTTCAATTTATAAATGCATCAGTCACAAACCTTATAGATAATAGGCAAGGCCAAAATATAACATTTTTAAAAAGCTATAAAAATCCATATTTACAAAACATTGAACAAATGACACGGGGGGAGAACTGATCCCCTAGGGAAAGGGCTGTGTAAATAGGCTATGCTACATGTTCAGAAGTTCTATATATGTTAGAAGCACAATATTTGGATTATGTCAGATCAAATTGGGGGTTGGGAAAGCAAGTTCCATAGACAAGGAATTTTTGCTGAGAATAATCTATCTACCAGGTCCCAGATGCATAAATCTAGGGACTCTCAGGTTAAGCACCAAAGATGATCTCAGCTGCCAGAGATGTCATGGAGAGAGGGGTGGCATTTAGCATGCACAGGACCCAGTTTACAAAGGGAAGTAGTTAAAACTAACATAATGACTAGAGGCCAGAAATAAACTGGAAAGCAGTTCTTGGAACATCCGTATCATTCTACGCTGCAGCATACAACAACCAATATTATCTGGGAGTGAGGAAGACACAGATAACCATGATGTAGTCTGCATTTGACCTGTTGCATTAACAAACCTGAGGAACTGTCCCAGACTGAAGTGTCATTAGATAAGGTTTTGGAACAAATTGATAAATTAAACAGTAATAAGTCACCAGGATAGATGATATCCATGCAAGTTCTGAAGGATCTCAAATGGGAAATTGCAGAACTACCAAACTGTGTACTAACTAACCTATCATTAAATCTGCTTCAATACTAGCTGATTTGAGGATAACTACTGTCATAACAATTCTTAAAACAGGCTCCAGAAATGATACTGGCAATTTTAGGCTAGTAAGCCTAACTTCAGTACTAAACAAATTTCCTGGAACTATAGTAAAGAATAAAATTATCAGATGCATAGATGAATACAATTTGTTAGGGAAGAGTCAACATTGTTTTTCTAAAGAGAAATCATGCCTCACCAATCTACTAGAATTTCTTTGCGGGAGTAAACAAGCATGTGGACAAGGGTGATCTAGTGGATATAATGTAGCAAGATTTTCAGAAAGCCTTTGATAAGTTCCCTTGCCAAAGACTATTAAGCAAAGTAGGCTGTCACTGGATAAGAAGGAGGATTCTGGTCTGGGTCGGTAACTGGTTAAAAGATAGGACAGAAAGGGTAAGGATAAATAATCAGTTTTCAATATGGAGAGGTAAATATTGGTTTCCCCCAAACATCTGTACTGGGATCAGTGATGTTCAACATATTCATAAATGACCTGGAAAAAGGGATAAACAATGAGGTGGCAAAGTTTGCAATGATACAAAACGACTGAAGATAGTTAGATCAGAGATAGATCAGAGCACAAGTGTTACACGGGGAATCTCATGAAACTGGGCATCAAATTAGCAGATGAAATTCAATATTGATAAATGTAAAGTAATGCATATTGCATAAAGTAATGCATAAACAATCCCAACTATACATCTAAAATGATGGGATCTAAATTAGTTGTTCCCACTCAAGAAAGAGATCTTGGAGTCACTGTAGATAGTTCTCTGAAAACATTCACTCAGTGCACACCAGTAGTCAAAAAGCTAACAGAAGTTTGGGAATCATTTGGAAAAGGATTGATAATAAGACAGAAACTATCACATTTAGCCTCTATATAAACCCATGACATGGCCAATCAAATATTGTGTGAAAATCTGATCACTCAGAAAAAGACAACAAAAATCATTAGGGGTATAGAACAACTTCCATATGAGGAAAGATTAATAAAACTGGGACTTTTCAGCTTGGAAAAGGAATGACTAAGGGAGGTTATAATAGAGGTCTATAAAATCATGACTGGTGTGGAGAAAGTAAATAAGGAGGTATGTTTACTGCTTCTCATAACACAAGACCTAGTATTTCTTCACACTAGAACTAGTATTTCTTCACTAGTATTTCTTAACCTCTTTCCCAGAAGATGTAGTGCAGAAGTGGCCAAACTTATGGAACTCAAGAGCCACCCAAGTTGATTATTAAACCTTCAAGAGCTGCATTGAGGCATATATCCATATACTTTTACCTACTAAATTGATTTGCTGATGTTCTTCCATGAGCCACACTTTTTCATTCAAGAGCCACATGGTGGCTCCTGAGCCAGTTTGGCCATGTCTGATGTAGTGAAAGCCAAGGCTATAACAGGGTACAAAAAAGAATTGGGTAAGTTCATGGTAAATAGGTCCATCATTGGCTATTAGCAAGGACAGGCAGGGATGCAAAATCATGCGCTGAAACATCGCTAGCCTCTGTTTGCCAGAAGCTGGAAATGTGCACCAGGGGATTGGTCCCTTGATGATGACCTGTTCTGTTCATTCTCTCTGAAGCACCTGGCACTGGCCACTGTTCAAAGATAGAATACAGGGCTAGATGGACCATTGGTTTGTCCCAGTACAGCTGTTCTCATGTTCTTATGTAATGTTCTTCAAGTCAAGAAAACTTATAGAAAAATATTTTTGGCTACTGCTGCTATCACCCATGCAAAACTCAATCAAGGGCCCAGCAAGACCCCTGTGTTATGAACTTAAGTAACAAGAAGATATTTATGATCTCTCCAATCAAGTACTAATATAACCACAAATGTATTCACTATAAGTTTAAAGGTAAGGCCCCATGGCTACTCAAATCATATACCATCAAGTTCCACTGACAATAGCTAGGCAAAAATTTAGGTCTCTTAGCCACACAACTGATACTTGCTTTGCTATTCTGCTCTCAACACTTTTCACAGAACTCTAGCAACAGCAGAACATCAGAGCTGAGATCTTTTGTTCCAAAGGGGCAGCCATGTTAGTCTAGTAAAGCAAAAAAACCAAGGAGTCTTGTGGCACTTAAAGACTAACAGATTTATTTATCGCATGAGCTTCCATAGGAGAAAATCCCACTTTGTCAGATGCTTTGAAGAGGGGCAAATTCTGTAAGTTCCTCCTCTTCAAAGCATCTGACAAAGTGGGATTTTCTCCCACGAAAGCTCATGCGATAAATAAATCCGTTGGTCTTTAAGTGCCACAAGAGATCTTTTGTGTGGCTTGGAGAGCAGAATTTCACTCCATATTTGGCTTTGCCCGCTTGGCCCTGCAAACTGTTCAATTGCTCAGCATTTCTACATACAGTGAAATCAGTGATCTTAGTCCCTATCTCAGTTGGATGAGGTCACTATAGTGACCACAGAGGTGGTCCTTTTTGGCAGCCTCAGCAGAGGAAATAAAGGTTGATCACCTTGGGACAGCATTTGAGGAACAGACATAGGCTTGTGGTGAAAGCTTACACTACAATGGCCTTACTTTACCTGTTTTGTGAACAAAGGGAAAAATTAAATGTACAGAGCAGTTAGTTCAATACCTCCCACCAGCACTAAAATTCAAATAAAATACATTTTAAAAGAGCAGCAATCTGGGATCATTCCCTTTCAACCAGTGGCTAGAAATGACCATAGTAGCATATCACACTGTTCTCTAGGAAAAATTGCCAATTTAGGCCTTTAGGAATAAAACTGCTGTGCTTTAAGAGTTCCAAAAAATGTCAGTGCTTGTCAAGATACTTTTTAAATAAAACCAAAGCAGTGTTAGCAAGTGAACTTTCCAAGGCAACTCTGGCCAACACTGATTCTTAGATTTCTGTTCAGTAATAAAAAACCTCTGTGGTTGCAGGTCAGATAGGGAGGAGCATTCAGGGGGCCAAAGCCACATTTTGGTCAAACCAAAGGAACAGAATAAGATCCCTCAAATTCACAATGCACCCCAGTTAATGGAGACAATCCAGCCAGCCCTGCTGGAAGGTGTGTGAGGTAGTGTGTTCAGCCAAATCTTGCTTTTCCTCTGGAAATGTGAGGCAGATCCTGTCCCTACCTTCTGTGATCACCCAGAGGGGATCACTTTAACCTATTTCACAACCACAATGGTTGCCCTGGGTACAATTTCCAGTGTGGAGTTGCAGATGATCTGTGAACACTCGATCACTGTGTAATTAATGTGTTAGTCTTAAAGTGCCACACGACTCCTTGGTGGGTTGTTTTTTTGTTTTGTTTTGTTTTTTGGTTTTGTTTTGTTTTGTGGGACTAGACTAACACGTCTATGCCTTTGGAAATTCAGAAATCACTACCTGTCTGCCAGCTCATGGTCACTATTACACCCGTGCACTTTTTAGCAGTCCCCATGTGAATGAGTGAGGCAATAGCCATAAGGGCTCTGTCTTATCCTGCCAAGGCCTTGTTGATGAATAGCACTATAATATATTCTATTATGAAAGACCCTGAACTAGCAGGAAGATATAAAAAATGGATTGACTGCAGGAGCTCCTCTTTTCCTCCAGTTGCCTTGTTCAGATCACTTCCTCCCTAGGATGATCCCCCTGAAACAGTCTGTTATGGAGATGTATATAGACTGGACTATAAGCCCATGGGTTCTTCTTGCAGCTAAAGGAAGTTCTGTGCCTGAGCAAATCACCTCTGTTGCATATAACATGACCCTATTTGAGATGTCCTCTCACAGTTACCATTGCCCAAGAATTCCTAGTGCCAGCCCCAGAGACTCCTGTAAGCCATTGTTTGCTGTCTCAGAGATGACATGGTCTATTCATCAGTGAAGCCCAGATCCTTAAAGGTAATAAGGTTCATAGTAATCCTTTAAGGATCTAGGCTGGGGATCGGCAACGCAGGTTCAGTGAGCCACCTGTGGCTCACTGGACGTCTCCATCTGGCTCCCTGATAATATCTTCAGGGGGCCAGGTGGGCTCCAGGGACTCCACTTTCAGGGCACCAGCATCACCCCCTCCGTCCCACCACAACCACATGAGCCAGAAGTGGTCCGGCAGCTGTGCCACAGCCCCTAGGGCTGGCGGGGAGTGTGCAGGTGGCACACGCTCCCTCCATCCCTTTCTCTTTTGGCAGCATTGCTCCACCTACCCCCAGCTGTCCACCCATCCCAAGGGCGGCCAGGGGAGAGCTGCAGCTTGTGGAGGTGGGGCCCTGGAGCGGCCCCTCCACAGAGTACAGGCCACTTCAGCCTGGCCCCAAGGCCCCAATCAAGAGCCTGGGGGCAAGGCGATCTCTGTTCAGGCCTAGGGTGGCCGGGTCGAAGCAGCCTGAACTCTGCAGAGGGGCTGCTCCAGGGCCCTGCCTCCGCAAGCTGCAGCTCTCCCCTGGCCGCTCCTGGGAGGGATGGCTGGCTGGGGGTAGGCAGGGCAGCACTGCTTCGCCCCACCAATGGAGGGAGAGACAGAGGGAGCGTGTGCCGCCCGCACACTCCCCACCAGAGCTAGGGGTGCAGTGCAGCCGCTGGGCTAGCTCTAGCTCCTGTGGCGATGGGTCGGAGGGGGAATGGCTCTTCTCCCTTTTTGGGTTGCCGACCCCTGATCTAGGCTGACTTGCTTAAGCCATCACTGACTCAAAACTCGTTTTATTGTGCTGTAAGTTTGCCTATGAAAATTAGTTGCTTTCTATGCTCCCTAGCTAAAATTTATAGTCATATGAAACTGGAAATTATATCTGTGCATCATTTCTCATAGACAAAAATGCATTTTGAAAAGGAAGGCTGTTTTCTGGTCACAGGGAGAGAATCATATGAAGCCCTAAAATTTATGGATTTGTGCCACCATGAAGCTCCCAAAATCATTTCAAAGCAGTGCTTTTTTTCTGATGGTACACCTGAGGCATCACTGTCCCCCAGAATCTCTCAGGGGCCTGGGCCTGCCTCCCCTTCACTGGCCCTGCCCTCTGCACTGCTGATCCAGCCCCTGGGCCCAATCTGGCCCTGCAGCCCCAGCTGGGGCCAGATATAATGCAGCAGCCGGGCCCTGCAGGCCTGGCCAGGGTCATGGGTGGATTGGTGGCCTGGCTCCGCATCCCCAGCTGTGGTTGGGGACACAGGGCTGGGACACCGTGGCACCAACAGCAGCAGTAGCAGCTGGATCCTGCCCTGACCCTGGCCAGGGATGCAGGGCTGGGCTGCCACAGCCCCCCCAGGGGTCAGGGCACTGGCACTGGGCCTGTGGGCTCGTAACACTGTGCCCAGTGCCAGTGATGTCCCTGTGGTATGTAGGGGTATGGAGTACAGGAAACTTTTTGCTGGCCCTGCTGCCCAGCTGGGGGGTGGAGGAAGGGGATCAGGGAGGGAAAGGAGAGCACTGGCACTTTTTTTTTAATTGAACAAAAACAAGCACTGTTTATAAGTGTTGGTTAGCTTTGATGGGAGCACCTAGATTCTGTAGTCTCTGCCTGTGTCCCGCTTGGATAAAGATAATTCTTATAATCAGATTTCAGAAGCAAATACTTCCTTTAATTCACTTGCAATGAATATCTTGCAATACTCCCTTGAACTGCTTTTTCCAATGCTGTTTCTAACACTAATCTAGAATATTCACTAAAAGGGGCACAAAATAAAGGCAAAGCTATTTATTGGAGTAACTATTAGTGCATGTTTTAGAGAGATTCTCCCAGCTCTTATCCCTTATACTTGGTACTCATTATTACATGAAAATGATGAAATTATATCTGTAAAAATAGTTAGGTATATTTTGACATATGGAATCTGATAAAAATTCATTGACAAAAAAGCTGATTCTGTGGAGTGCTGAGCTCTTCAACTCCCACTGAAGGTAAGGGAACCTGAAGTCACTTAGCATTTCCCTGGAGGCGCTCAGCATCTTGAAATCTAAAACCCAAGAAGCATCAGCTGTCCTGTCCTTCCCTTGCTTCACTGCTTAAGATAACAATTGTAATAAGACACTTTTTTTTATCTTGCTGAGCTGTTTAAAATCACTCTTTACTCTATAAAACACTCCAGTACAATGCTGCTTATACTATAATAAACTTGACTCTCAAAACTGTCACAGTTACAGTGGGGTTGCCCTTTATATTTTAAAACACAGCAATACTTGTCACAGTACTGCTGTGTTCTTCAGCTGGTTTGATCTGGGCACTGGTGGAAGTAACATAGAACTTGCAGTGTGATGCTTCTTGCATAGCATTTTAACTTTCTACATCATGGAGTGCTGGGCTGAATTCAATACAATAGTTTGCTGAAACTGCTGTAGAGAAAACTCAGGGGCTGCGTGCAGAAAGTGGTGTTATGAGTCAGCCTGAAGCAATGAATGTCCTAGCATGGTGAAGGGGAGATGGGCTGTTGGAGGTGCCATCTACTGTTGGAGATGCGAAACTTCAATCTTCAGTGGTTGTCTTGTGTTTACCCTATGGTACTTTTCACAAGGCTGTTGTCTTATTGTCATTATCTTGGTCAAATTCCAATTTGGGTATTTATTTTGCTTCCTTAGAAACCTCACGTAATTTACATTTGGTGCAGATTTCTGGTTTTTTGCTTCCTGTTCTAAATTGCTTTGTGGTACTGCTGCACACTGTAAAATTCCAGCAGCCTTCCTCCACTTGAATGGTAAATGATTATAAATCACACCTGCCTCTAATCCCAATAAACAGTAAAGGGACTGAAAAGAGCAGTTGTCCTAAAACTGTCAATCTCCCTTCCCTTAAAACACCATTCATTTGAGGCACCTTGTGTTTAGCAAACATAACCAAGGGACAGCCATTATGAATGCAATCAGTCAGCAGACCTATGAGAAAATATTCTCTCAGACTGATTCTGGTAGTCCTGGAGGGATGCAAACGGAAAAGTGATGTGATATATCTGTGAAGGGGAAGGTAATGGCACTATGATTCATGTGAGATCCTCGCTGCCAAGAGAAGAGGAAGTGTCGTGAGTTAGAAGAAAGATCAGAAAATGCCCGTACTGATAATATGGTAACACAGAATCTTCCAAAGCTCCCAGTCTGGGGGCATACAAGGCTTATAATGAAAGAAAATGGCTTCTTTCCTAAGCCAAGATGATCTTTCAGTAAAAATACACCCCACCCAAACAAACTTATGGAATTACAATTTTTATATGCATGCATCTGATATAAAAACCACCAATGTTTGATAGAAATGGTGAATAAAGCAAATTTTACATATGAAGTTATAAAATCAAGTGAAAGAAAATGGCAGGAACAGTGGTATTTAATTGTTTACGTGTGCTTCCTCATATGTTTGTGTATTCACTTGTCTTATACTTAAATGATATGCTTTTTGAGGCAGTCACTGTCTTTTTGTTATGTATTTGTACAGCCCCTTGATTCATGACTGGGGCCCCTACATGCTACTGCAGGCCAAGCAATAATAATAGATAAAAATTCCAAAAAACATCCGAACTGTGAATTTCTCACAGAGACAGAGTTACCCTTGATTTTACTTCTGCAACTCCCTCCTCTTGCAGAATTATCAGAGTCCCTTATCTTCAGCAGTCCAATGAACTTATTTTCACAAGCCCTATGGTGAGGTAGGGAAATAATGTTATCCCCTTTTACCAGAAACTGGAGAGGTGCAGGACCAGATTTTCAAACCATCTCACGCATGGATTTTCAAGTACTTATCACCCACAAAGGGAGCAAACAGAAGATCTCAATACCCATAATAGGCAACCCAAGAAGAACCATTTTCACAGGCGTGTTCAGCACCCAGCAGCTCCCATTGGGACAGTTGTGGTCAGATTTTCAAGAAAACTCCTTTGAAGAGCTGGCCACTTATTGTGCCTAAATGGAAGCTGAGCTCTTTTGAAACTGATCCCGTTTGTGGGTGCTGAGCCTTTTTTAAATTTCTGGCATAAGTGACTTGGCTCAAGATGCAAAGAAACACTGTCAGAGCTCAGGACAGAATCCACATTGCTTAACTGCCAGTCCAATGTCTTTACCACAAGCCTCTCCTTCCTCAACAGCAAAAACAGCGAAGGCTAGATGTAGGCAAGAGCCACAGTGCCAAATACGTGTTAGTGATATCCCTGCCTCTTAAGGAAAATGTCCGGAGACCTGTGAGTAAGCCAGACAGCCTCATTTGGGTATCTCCTTGAGAAAGGACTATTCCTAGGAACAATGCCAGCATGTGCCAATAGGCATTATGCTGTTTCCAGATGCTCTGATTCCTTTCAGGAACCATACTCTATATTGTACAATTTCTATCAGCCTCAGTTTTCCAGACTTCCTTAGGCAAGATGACACAGTGGGATTTTCTCCCATGAAAGCTCACGCAATAAATAAATTTGTTAGCCTTTAAGTGCCACAGGATTCCTTGCTTGTTTTACTGTCTAGTATAGTGGTTCCCAACCTGTGTCCACGAGGGCTTTCAAAGTGGCCCATGGCTACCCTCTTGATGGCTGCAGAATGGAGCTGCTGCTTAAGGATCCAGACAAAGCTCGTTTCCATGGGGCTAAAAGACCAGTACAGGCTCCTTGCTGCAACCAAGAGAATGGGAGACCAGTGCAGCACTGCCCCTGACTCTAGCAGGGAGCACAGCAAAGCATCTGTCTAGATCAAGGGTGGGCAAAATATGGCCTGTGGGCTGCATCTGGCTCACCAGAGGTCACCATCTGGCTCACCACCCTGGCCCATTCCCTTGCCTCCCTTGGCTGGCGATGCACCACTTCAGGACTGGGGCTGTGCTGCCTCCTTCCATCCCCCCCACCAGTGCTGCAATGCCCCCCTCCAGCCTCCCCCAGCCAACACTGCACCACCGCCTTCTGCCCCGTTCCCCCCCTCCGATCAGTGCTGTGCCACGCCACTCCAGGGCTGTAGCTGCAGCTGTGCCACCACCTTCTGCCTCTCCCTCCCGTCACCCTTACACCAACACTTCACTGCACTGCACTGCTCCAGGGCTGGGGCTTCCCTCTTCTTCCCCCTAACTGGCCTTCCATGCTCCACCTGATCTCCTCCCCCTGCCCAGGACTTGGGCCAGCTCTCTGCTATCCTCCCTAGGCCACCTGCAAATTTTATTGCCCTCCACTGGTCCATAGGTCCTTGTTGGAACCAGAGGGAGGGGAGCACTGATCTTCCATCCCCTGGCTGCAGAAGGGTGCCACTGCCTTGGAACAAAGACAGAGTGCCCCGAGCTACAGGACATGTGTAGCTTCCTTGCTACAGCTGGGGAGACAGATCACCAAGGTGACAGACTGGTTTTTGGGAGGCTGGGGGGCTAAAATGAGATCTGTCTCGGAGATTAAGCTTGCAGCCAGCAGTATCTGCCTCAACTCCTGTTCCAGCATCCAGATCATCTCAAAAGCTGATGATCTAATACCATTTGTAATACACAAAACAAGATGTTCAGTTACTTATAAGCTTTTAGAATGGAGATCGAAAATGTCACTGTCACATAGCAACTGTTGATCAAAAATGTTTACAAAGCAATAAATTCATAAAACAGCTCTGTCTGCTCTTATTCTCTATAAGCCAACATATTCAGCTGTGTCTTGTTCAGCCACAGCTGAAGGCAGCTAAGTTTATTTAGTGATATTGGAAAAACCCTCAACAACAAACAAAGTCAACTATTGTGCTAATAAGTGTTAAGGCTGCATCTAAAAATGAATTCAAGAGTTCATTCTCTGCCTCACAGACTACATACAAACTATATCACAAGTAGATCATGGTAACAGTCAGCATGTAAACAGTTACTACTCCCACTTTGTGTCAGATTCTGAACTTTTACACCGAAGTAACTGAAATGAGAATCCAGACTTTTGGGAAGTATGTAGGTAAATGTTAACATCCCCTCTTTTTCAGAGAGAAGGCTGACGTAGACAGCTGAACTTGATCGCTTGTTTGCAAAGACAGTTACTGTATTTAGGATCCTTATATCCAAAAAATGTTATAAATAGACACACACTGAGGAGCCCAAAAGTGTGTAGCTTTATTAAGAAAGAACCAGTCAGACTGGTTTTTACCTACATCTATTACTATGCCAACTCACCATCTATTATTACTCAGGCAACTCAATATGCTACAGTTTGTTTCATGTGTTTTTATCTTCTGATCTAGGAAGTACTACTGATGTCATGGGAGGAAACGGAATCACGCTTTTCAAAACTGACTAATGATTTTTAAATATCTCAATTTTTAGCTGCCTAACTTAAGACACCTGAAAGGGACCTGATCTTCAGAGCAGGGCCAATCCATCCAGTTGCCTAGGGCACCAACCAGAAGGGGGCAAGCCAAGGGCTGGGCCGGGGCTGGGCCAGCAAGACTCTTGCCCTGCTCCACCAGCATCAGGCTGCGAGTGCGGAGCTGGCCCCTGCCATGACTTGGCCAGGCTTCGGGGTAGGGGGGATACTCGGAGGAGGGGCGCTAAAATCACAGGTGCCTAGCGTGCTGAAAAACCTTGAGCCAGCCCTGCTTCAGAGTGAGGGAGCTCAGCCTAGTTTGAAGATCGGGGTTCTTTAAGGTGTATCAAATGGCCACCCAAGGTCCTAGCCACTTTTGAAAATCCTGGCCTTGAGCTTGTGAGAACGTTAGCCTAGTTTCTAATCCATGAACCTGCATGTTAGTTCAGATAAGCTTCAGAGAGACATCTATATTTACCTTGAACAGAATCAAATTTCTAGGCTATTAGAAATTCACCTCTCATTTAAACAACAAAGCAAATTGCCAACCTGCGAGTTTGATTAAATTAATATTAATTACTTTTAAATCTTTATACTTCACTGCGAGAATCACAAATAGAGAAGAAGAATGTGCAGTATACCATCTCTACAAAAACAGATGCTGTTCTATTATAAATAAATAAAGTTTGCTCGGCATTAGGAACATAGGAAATTCCATTCAAGAACAGACAAATGGCACCACTCATCTGGAATCCTTTGTCTGGCAATGGCCTATTCCTAATGCCTAAAATACTTGACTTTTTTAAGCCCTCAGTCTCTCCTGTTCTACCTACCGTCAAAGTTACAAATCAAAGTCCCTTTATGAATATGTCTTTCTCTGATGCTTTCAAGAGAGTTTGAAAGATGGGGTCTTAAACCAGAGCAGTTAGTGCTCCCCCTGCATGAGGTCTGTTACAATGGCTATCATTGAGATGGGACAGGAACTGTCTTGACCCTGCCACCAGCATTACTAGAAGTCCCCAGTCACAGAGTGCAAGGATCAGGACTATGTCTGAACATTACTTAAGGGGGAAAAAATTCCTTGAACTCTCTCCTCAACCCCACGTACACCTTGGAGTGCAATCTGTCTCTTAATTAGCTGGCTTCCTTCTGCCAAGGTCCGTGACCATTGATAACAACTCTACTGTGTTTGTCATACAGACCTCCATGCTTCTTCTCGGATTTTGGTAATTACATACAAGTTTACTTAAGCATTACAAGGTTTCAATAGTTTGCAAGGAGACTATTTTAGCCCTGTCCTTGGTTATCAAAACAGGATCCATTCATCACTACTAACCCATGGAGCACATTATCCCCGATCACAAAATGGTGAGCGATCCTCTTAGTTGCTTCATGTTTCTAGAGATAGCCGAGCTTTTTACTACAAAGGAAAACCTGGATGCCTGTAAAAGGCAGTAGGGAGGGGGTAGGAGAGTTGCAGAGATGATGATGATCTAAGATGTTTGTCTCTAATTGGGGTCACTCCTTCTCAAGAGGTGGAGAAAAGGGGGGGTCACCAGCAAAACATTTTAAATTAATTAAATTTCCAAATTATCTGTTACTATAGTTGCCACTGGGTGTTTTGCAACTGCAAATGGGAGAGGATATGACGTATGTGGCTGTGATCAGTAGGGGAGGTATCCTCAGTATACACTCACTGCACAGTCATAGCCTACAGTACAAAAAAATCTCATTAGTCCCTAGTTTGTGTGTTTAGTTTAGATCAGCACCTAGACATTGTGGTCCTTATCCAAAACTTCTCTCAATCCCTTGGCCATGAAAAATTAATCTGGAAATCCTGTGGAAATCTGCCCTCAATCTCACTCTATTGCTATTATTGGAAATTACAAGTAATTCCCATGAGATGGACCCTCTCTCTTTTGGCCATGGCTGGATACATAAAAGAATTTTATTGCATCTGTGTTTCATTGCACCATGTTGCACATTGCAGTGCAGTTCTTCTTCCTCAGCATTTAAGGTTCTGCACCAGGGAGAGCTAAATTGAATAGAATACTTTGATGAGTGATCGGTAGGAATAAGTCAGGTGCTACAGAAAATGGTACTAGTGCTACAGTTCCTGGTGCAATAAATTTTATTGCATGCATCTTTATTTTAGAAATTCCATTGATGGTGTGTGTGAAAATCTATACTGGTAGAGATGTGTCAAAGTATGTGGTGGAATCAGATTCCAACCAAATGTCATTAGGAAAAAGGATGAGAAGTGTGACCATAAAGTCAGATTTTATTCAGTGGTTTCGATAGGTGAAGTAAAGTTCTAGTAGCCATTGTACTCTGTGAGTCCACCACTAAAATCACTACAAAGTCTAGAACATAATCACACTCAGTTACACAGATTACACCTGTTTTCCAGCCAGAACATATAAAGAAAGTTCTAACACTCTTTTCTGCTTGAAAACTCTTTGTTTTGTAATTGTAACCTTCAGGTGGGCTAGAATTCATTCATTAGTCTTTCTCCAGTGCCTAACAGAGATAAACCCCTCGAGAAAGCAGCGGGAGAGCCAGGATTCAGTTCTAAAGGGACTAACAGCAAAGATTGCTCAGTTACCAATCCACATTAAAACACTACTCAGAATAAACATAACAATGACCTTTATTAGCTACTAACATAAAAACCATATCTAAAAAACCAAAATGAATTTCAACAGAGCAGTCCCCATGGAAAGAAACCCAAGAGTCCCAATGTTCAGGTGGAGTCGCCCTTCTCTCAGTTGCAGTCCCTTTTCAAGTCCTTGAGGCTTGGGTGGAAAGAAGGAACAATCCTCTTCTCTGGCTGCAGAAATCTTCAATAGGAATCTATGCAGTCCTTTCTGTCTCCTCTGTAACCAGCTCTCTGTCCCATTAGAGAAAACTCCACAGCAGAGAGAAAACATCTTGCAGTCCACTCTTGGCTCAGCTCCTTTATCTCAAGCGCTGGGCACAGGGACTCTGCAGCTCTCTGCTATTTCTCCTCTCCCAACTGCTCCTCTTGGGTTTTTCTCAGTCTTCTGCTCACACCAACAATAAAAACCTTGTGGAGCATGCTCATATGCTGCCACTCCCTGTTTCCAGAAAGATCTGGTTTCTGGGCAGCTAATTAGCCCAGCAATAGTAAGTGACCTTGAATAGGTCTCCTAAAGAGATAGCCTCTTTTAAGCATATGGGTTGCACAACTTTCTAATGAAAGTGAGTATTCCTTATTAGACTGAAATAATGGGCATGAGGGCTCCTGAATTTTATTTCCAGACCTACCACTGACTTGTTGGTAAACTTGATTCAAGTTGCAACATCTTACAACTCAGTGTCCCCATCTGGAAAACAAGGATCTTAATATTTTGTTTGGCACAGAGGAATATTGTAGATCCAAATTAATTAATTTTTGTAATTGCTTTGAGATCAGCAGATGGAAAGGTCCATACTATAATATAGCTTTGATTGGACTGTAAGATCTAGTATGGGTAAGCATCTAGAAGTTCCTTACTCAAAATGATATAAAAACAAATTTCTTTGCTTCAAAACTTGTCTTGACAAGTAACATAAACTCCCTACCCAAAAGTCAAACACACTGACTCATGTCTTTGTTTGTGTCATGGTAAATTTGTTCTTTTATAACGTGTACTAGTTAAACTTTTAACTTCTGTTTTTTGGAAAAGTCATAGTGGAAAAATGTTTTCATGGGAGAGGAGTGCACATTCCAGATCTACCGACTGTTATTCATTTTTCAGAAAATATCCATTTAGGTATTAGCTTCATTTGACACAATTTCTTGTCATCTGGGCTTTATGATTAACTAAGATTATTTTCATTGTGAATAAATGATTTAATTTAAAATACTGTGAATATTTACAATATTTTGAGTCTCAGTTTTTTAGCTCTTGCTCACTCAAATCTTTCAGTAGCTTGTCAGCTTGAAACTCACCATTGTAAGATGAAAGAAACTACAGGCTCCCAAGAATGGGGAAAACAGTGAGCCCCTGGAAAATGCAATAGACAGTCCAAAGATAGAATACTTCATATGTTACTGTAAATTATAAGGCTACATACATATATTATATAAATATTCCAACAATATTACAGGATATATGAAGACACCAGAAACTACTTAAACTCTGCATAACTCTGAATAATGTGCATAGCCTATTACAGTTTTTCTGGGCTGTCTTTTGTATATTTAATGTGTGCATTTATTGTATACTGTGTACGACTGCTGTTCATTAAAACATTTGAACAAGAAAACTTATGTACTAAATTTGATTTTCAATGCTGCAACAATCTTTTCATTACTTGATAGTGAGATTGGACATCAGAAGTCATTCAAATATTATCCTATTGCTTTTAAATCATTTGCATGCTACTACTTTATTTTTCAAAAGCCCTTTAAACATTCTGCCTATCCCCAAACACACACTTTTTTTTTTCTGGTCAAAATGTCACAACTGCAAAACATTGAAACAGAGGACCCAAAAAGTATGAAAGATGACTCATTTTGCTAGATGACAGACGGATTTGGGCTCTATTCATCAATACAGATTTTGCAACAAGACATTGTTTAAGGATGAGCTCAGTAATTCTACTTTTGGAAGCAAGTACAAGTGTTGACACATTCCCAGTGAGGAGAAGACTAGTAAGACCTGTTAGAAATTGAAGTACATATATCAGTCTTTCACAGTGATCATCACCACTAAGATGGTTTTCTATGCCTCCTGTCCTACCAAATATGATCAGTTACATCAACTAACTGCCTGCATATTCAGCCTTCTAGCTGTAATTGGACTAAATGGCTAAAACCTTTTACTGCATAGTTAAAAAAAACCGTATACAGTTACATAAAGCTACAGTTCTTCCTTTGATATCCTCTAGGGTTTTAGGTTTTCATAGATACAGCTGAGCGATACATGGAGACCAAAAATCCTACTGCTGTACAGAATTAATCATATTCAGGCAAGACAAAATAGGTGGAGTGGCAGAGGGTCACAGATCCAGACAAAAGGGAAAAAAAGGACAGGCAGACAGGACTCATAGAAAGAATACCCCATTGCCAGTGACTAATCTAAATATATTTAAAGCTGCTTCATTCTACAATTTGGTAATAAACTAATAAAATTCTAACACTGAGCAAGTACAGATCTGGTACTTAATTCTCTGAGGTTATTTAAAGTCTTGTGTTTAGACAAACATTGCTTCCCCCCCCCCCATGGAGTTAATATTCCTTTTATACACAACAGTTTCTGTCTGTCTTGAATATTATCATTTTGAACCATTGGGAGAAAAACTAGTCCAAAATCTGAACTAAGTTTGTGTTATCTTTCTATTAGTATTTCTTAAATTATGTTTCACTTTCCAGTCAGGGCTTGTGTAACCATCTGTTCTGATGCAATTCCACAGTACAGTACTTTGGATCTTCTCTGAATTAGAATGCATATTACACTGTGCGAGCAGTAAAAAATAAGATACCTTTACTCTCTCAAACTAGGGTGAATAAACTGTTTTAAGAAGAATCAAAACAATTTTTTCTAGCAAGTAGAGCCAAGAACTATATACCTACTTCTTAATTTTTTTTTAAAACAAAACTACAGTTGCTCACCCAAGAATCAATGAAACACTTGCAGTGTGTTGGATCAGTGCAGAGTAAAGCATGCAGTGATACACATCAGCAATAGGTATATTATAATCTAATTATATAAAGTTCACATTGGAGCATATTAAGTCTTTAACTCTGTAGTACTGTAATTTTATATACACTTCCTAATGCACTCTGGAGACTTTGGATGCCTTTGTATAGGTGGTCTGGTTTAAGAACCTGACTTCATTGATTATTTTTCTGTTACTAAAACAATCAAGATTTTATATACAAACATGTGTATATACATATACACTTTGATTGACATCAGACACTAACTATTTTGCATTAAATTCTATTATTAGTAGCATCAGTGGATAATCCCCAATCCTCTAAAAATTCATGCATGGAAGACAAGAGAACTTCCACATGTGTAAAGTCATTCATGTGAGACTATTCAAATTTGTCAAGTCACCAATGTATGCTATCTTTACAGGATCAATGCCTAAACCCATAGTGACTTACTAAACTATAACGGTTTTGGACTAGTGTCTCTGAGAGCCGAATAGGGATTTTTATATATATTTCACCCCATTCTGCCCCTCAAAATTTAACAAAAATCAGTGTGTTGGAAAATTCTAACATGAGTCCTTTCTTTCTGTTTTGATGGTGTCTTTCATTTGCCCCTTATTGCAAGGGCCAGGCTCCTATTAACATAAGTAAAAGTTATCTGAATTGCACCAAAGGCAGAATACACTTAAGTCAAAAATAAGACTTGATATTTTTAGTACATTTGGTATGTTCAAAGCTCTGTACATACAAGAGCTAACCTCAGCACCTCTATGAAATTGGGCAGCAGAGGCGGCTAAACATTATCCCTGTTTTACAGAGCAGGAAATTGAAAAAGAAAGGTGAAGTGAGTTGCCCTAGGCCAAGTTCTTCCTTCCTTACCAGAGGGGAATCTCCACTGAATTGAATGGAGTTGCTGCCAGGGAAGAATTTGATTATCTGTGCTTGGAATGAAATGTTTTTAATTGTCCTCAAAAATACCATATAGTCTCCATTGAAATGAGTGATTTCACTCTGCTGTGTTTTATTTTCTCTGTTTCTTTGGTACTCCAATGTCAGCAAAGACAGGAATTGAAACAGAGGTCATGAGACCCATAAGAAAGAGGACAATATGGTTTCAAGCAAAAATATTTATCATTACAGTAAACTATTTTGATTTATTAAACAAGAGCTTTCAGTGGTGGTGTTTGGTGATGTGGTGCCTAAAACCATGACAGTAATACAAAGCCAGGATCCTCATTTGTTTCAAAACACCCACTTGAATTTTTCTTAATAGAACTATCAGTTTGTAATAATGCCAGATTCATAGAAACTCCTCCAGGAACACACTTTGAAGTATGACACTCCTGGTTGTGTCCATTTAACTGAAGCATGGACTGAGAATCTCACTGCTGGCTGGCTAACATTAGATTTATCCAATGTTATAATTGACAACAGGTGACTGGCAGCATTATATGCTCAGCAAGCAACGTGAAGAGACTGGCAACTTGAGAGCCGCCTGTGAATCATCAGAATCTTCCTTGGGATAAACTCGATAGTGAGTCTGGTAGGTTTCCATCATTTTATCATTTTTCTTCTCTCTTCTATTGCAGCACAGGCACCATCCCACAGTTGAAGTGCAGTGGGGCTCTGGGTTTTTGGGTTGGTTTTTTTAAATTTTTTTGGCAAGATGGCCTGATACAAACTCCCTGCTCTCCTGGTTAGCCCTCTGTAAAATGAGAATAGTATTGACTTTCCTATCCCTGAGGAGCAGGTTGATTCAGTAATTAGGGGTTAGATTGTTGCTGATCCTGGCTCAGCTGTGCAGGGAATAGAAATGATCCAAGGGGCTTTGCCTACCTCTTTCCTCAACACCCCATATCAGGACTAGTCAGTACTGCAGGCCTTGTGCTCTGGGAAATACAAGGACAGCTTTCCCCATGTGTCCCAATGGACTTGCATCATCCCAAAAGGAATGGAAAAGAAGCAGAGTCTTTAACCTTTTTGACCTGAACCTTTGGAGCAAACCAAGGAGAGCAAACCACACTGCTTTCAAAGGACAGTGCAGCCTTTCCATCCACGGCTTCACAAGAAGGCTGGTGAGGGGTTATATGCCACATTCCCCATTAATTAGGACAGCATCTTAAAGACTAAACACTAGCTGTTGTAGCTTGATTTTCAGGGGGCCTGAGCATCTGCAGCTCCCAGTGAGATCTGCAGATGTTCAACACTTCTGAAAAAAAATCAGGACATGGTTTGTACCACACTTCAGAGAAGCTGGACACAAAAGAACTGCAGTGGAAAGGAAGATCAGAAGAGAGGGAAAACTGCCTTCATGCATTATATAAAATAAGATAAGCAGATACATTTTGCTTTAGAGAGCTCTAATTTCATTTTAGGAATTCTGTTTCTGCAGGCTTCACCCTTCTTGGTTTATGTTGGCAACAGGAGGCCAAAATAAAATGATAGTTGTATAACATGCATTTACTGATTATTTAGGGCTCAGTCCTGGAAACACTTAGTGACAGGCATAATGCTTATTACTGTGAGACTGTTATGGTTATTAACATTACACTTCACAGTGAATGTTTGGAGAACTGGGACCTTCGCCTCTTCAAGAATTGCTTCCTGCTTTGTTTATTCACTACCTAGCAAGTTATAAATTAAAATAGCATTTGAAGGCACTGCAGCCATTGCATGTAACACTATAACTGTAAGAGCAATACACTTTACTCCATGCACATTTTAAAAATTATCATGTCATACTAGAAAAGAAAGAATACTTAAAGTATTTTCATAATTAGCAGGTGACTTGACCTCACCTTCATCTATATGCTGTTTGAGTCTTAACAACTGCTTTGATTTGCTGTAAGCATGACTTGATCCTTTGACGTACACTTCCCCGCATTTATTTTCCTCCCATTCTGCAAGTTCCTCCATCTTCAAACTGTCTGATGAAGTGGAATTTTCTCCCATGAAAGCTCAAGCAATCAATAAATTTGTTAGTCTTTAAGTGCTGCAGGACTCCTTGTTTGTTTTACTGCTGTTTCTAAACACCATTTAACATCAGACCAATGGTCTAGCTAGCTCACTATCCTATCACCGACAGATGCACTAGAAGGAATGAAGGAAACAGGGCAATTATCAAGTGATCCATCCCCTCTCCTCTTGTTTCAGCTTCTGGCAGTGAGGGGTTTAGAGAGAAACTGGTTGCCAATGATCCATAAATTGCCCACTACTCACCAGCATCCCTTTCTTAATAAATTACACCTATTACAAATAGCAAACAAAATTCATTAATGAAACAGAGTACAATTTTAGCCTTTCAACGCTGGCAATCTGGTAACTGCCCCCAGCATTGTAACAGCTGATTGACTCAGAAACATTCTTGGATTTATTCTCATGTGTCTGTGACATATGAAAAAGCTACTCTCCCCACTTTAAGAAAAGTAATAGAAGCACACAGGGTATGTCTACATTTACGATTTAATTTGAATGAATGAGGATTAATTTGAATTAAAATAATGCATGACTACACTGACAGTCGTTAATTTGAACTAAGGAATTCCTTAGTTCGAATTAATGAAAGCTTACTTTGAAGTTATAAAACCCAGCTTAACTTCAAAGTATGGGTTAATTCAAATTTATTAGTTTGAATTAAACCAATGTAGCCATGTTAATTCAAACTAACCATTAATTTGAATTAATGCTTTTCGACCTTCTTTCTCCCAGAGTGCCTTCCTCTTTCTATATATTGGGTGGGGGGATGGTGCTTCTTGGGGGCCATCTTACTACACCACTAGTGGTACCCTTCTCCTCATTCAAACTAACAAGTCCTGTCCATGGACATGCTAGTTTGAATTGGTTTTCCTAGTGTGGCCATGTTAATTTGAATTAACTAAATTCAAACTAATCATTATTAGTTTGAATTAATTAGTTCAAATTAAGTTAATTCAAACTAACCTCCTAATTGTAGACATAGCTAGAGAAATTTAGTGGCTTGCCTAAGCTGCTATATATGGGATTTGTAGCAGAGTGGGGAATTGAACCCAAATTTCCCAAGTCCCAACCTAGGGGGACTAGACCACCACTAGACCATTGTCTCCCCCCTATCAAGGCCACTGAGTTAAAAAAGAGCAACAAAATTATCTCATACATATATAGAGAGGCTATTACAGACCTAAGCCTAAGTTCCAGCAATCACCTAGACTGGTGCTTTTTTGGCAGCTAATACAAAGGAATATAAAATATGCAAACGTACAGAAGAGAATCAGTCTACCTTTTTTAACTCATCCATAAATGTTCATGACTCTTCATCTTAAGCTCTGGGCCTACTATTTGGTTGCATATATTATAGATCAATCATTTTAACTTGAGTATCCAAAAAGATAATGGATAAACTGGTCTGTAATTCACTGGTTATCCTTATTCCCCTTTTGACAGATTGGCATGATTATTTGCCCTCTTCCAGCCCTCCTGTCTTCCATGTCAAGATATACCTCATTACTTCTCCCTCCCCCCGCCCAATGCCCATCCACAACTCTTGTTACCAAATCAAACAATCAATTTGCAGACACATAGAAGGTAATAGTGTGATAGGAGTCAACATGGATTTCTCAAGAACAAATCAGGTCAAACCAACTTAAGAGGTTTCTTTGATGGGGCAACAAGCTTTGTTGATGGGGGAGTAATGGTAAGTGAAGTCTATCTTGACTTTAGTAAGGCTTTTAATACTGTCTTGCAAAACCATCTCATAAACAAACTAGAAAATGTAGTCTAGATCAGTGGTTCTCAAACTTTTTGTACTGGTGACTGCTTTCACAGAGCAAGTATCTGAGTATGCCCTCCTGGCCCCTGTGAACTCCCTACTGCCCATTTGCCCCAAACCCCTGTACTGTGTCCTCTTTGCCCCAAACAGTATCTTCCCTCCTGCACACACATAGGGAGGCTGACCTGCATGCATGACGCAGCTGCTGTTGTTCCTTGATCCCCCCATTGAATGCTGTTCCTCCATGCACCCGTAGGGACTGGGAGGGAATCACATGCATCCAGGTCACTTTCCCTATGTGAGTTGTGCTGTGAGGTGAGCACAGGAGTTGCTGCTTTCTGCCCTTCTTTTATTAAGCCATACTCATGGTAGTGCATGCTCAGAACTATAATGAAACCACTAACATGATTTTGACTCTCAGAAAAACTCTTTAGAGGTATGATAGAGAGAAGTCCAGTGATATATTTAGATTTGATCCTTTTTCCATTACATTTAAGGATAGCCATCTTAACCTATCTCAGCAAAACAAAAAAAGAGTCCTGTAGCACTTTTAAAGACCAACAAATGAGATAAATTTGTAATTTATATGATAACTAAATTTGTTGGTTTTTAAGGCTATGTCTACATCTAAAAGCTTAGTTCAGATTTGCTTAGTCCGAACTAAGCAGTGCCCAGTTAGTTCAAATTAACTGCAGCTTTTTAGTTCAAACTAACTTTTTAGCTAAAAGTTAGTTTGAACTAAAAACGCAGTTAGTTCAAACTAACCACTTAGTTCAAAATTATTTAGTTCAAACTAGCATCGCTACATCATGCTAGTTCGAACTAAAGTTTGAACTAAGCTCTAAGTCTGAACTAACTGTTCAAACTAATCCTTTTTAGTTCTAAAAATTTTTTTTAGTTTGAACTAGGCAAAGCCTAGCATGGACAGGGACCAGATTAGTCCGGATTAAGCCACCTTAATGCGGACTAATTTGCTAGTGTAGACATAGTCTAAATGTGTGAGAGTGAAAGCATCACTTTCATTCTTTTTAAAATGCCCCCACTGTTGTCTTGATTTCTGTTTCCCTTCTGCTTTTCCATTCATTCCGGTAACACTGTAGAATGAGAAACAACAGAAAAACAAATTTTCCATGTCAGAAAAGTGTCTAGCCCTAACATTGTAAGTTCTTCTTTTTCAACTCAGAGGCTTTTCCTTGTCACAAGAATTCAGGTATTTCTCTGAAATCCCCTCAGGATTTCTCAACCCAAACTACCTTACTGCTTTCCTAACCTGTGTCAAGGACCAGTACCAGTCCACAGACTAATCATTAAACAACACTGCCATAATCCAACTATACGTCTTTTTGAAATTAGAGGTGCTGTTCGTCTTGTAGTAGCAGGTTGTGTTGGCATTTCGATCAGAAGTTTGTAACTCAGTACACAAACACACATCCATCCACTTTTACAAGCATCACAATGACCCTGCTTTGTGCTGAATATGGTATCCGGGCCATCCAGCAGCTCAGTGATTATTAGGTTCTTTCTGTGTCTTGTAAAGTTTTTATAATTACATTCAGAAAATCAATAAAATTGTTTTGAACATAGGACCAGTAAGCAGCCAAGAGAGTTTATTCTCATGCAGTAATGCTTGTAACTAGATATCCTTCTTCAGAATGTTGTTTGGGCTGGAGTTTCTCTAAAACTTCTCTGAACTGGAATTCTTTGATTAGATTTCTCCCTGTTCTGCACCTTGTGTTGTCAGATAACAACACAAAGCACAAAGCACTGGAGAATTACATCAGCTGGCTCCACTGTGTTTGCACATTTGACTTTAGCTCTGAATAAAATCAATTGCTTTTCTAACTCACCTCTTAAATACAACACCAACAAAGCCTGAAAATCTATCTGGAACCCATCTGCAATACAATCTTTCAGTTGGCAGAGGGCTGTTGCTTCACAGCAAAACTGTTGCCATATCATCTCGCACTCAGAACACAATCTTTACCTGCACTATGAGGCCACTTTTCTCCCTTCTTTACCATCTACACAGTACGCCACATTATCACCTACCACAATCGCTTAGAAATCATGAGTCAGACCTACTAAAAAAATCACAACATTGGCATCAAGAGATATTTCTGAAGATACTATATTTTAGATTCTTTTTATTTGTCTTCTGGTATTTGAGCCTGTAAGGTTCATATTTTCAAGCTTTTATCCACAGCCATGGGGGGCTAGAAATAAATTTATATTTTAAAATAGAAAGTAAGTGTCTCGATCACATGAACCCAGGAGCTGGGGCCTTAGAAAAACCCACAAAACAATATTGTGAGGATAAAAAACCTTGTCGCCCTTCCATTTTTAAAATTTTCAAATTTGTTTCCATATTTGTGCATCATAAGAACTGATGAATAAAGCAACTTATGTCATTAACACAATAGAGGTAGGCCAGTCATGAGGTTCAGATATAGCTCCGGAGTTCAGCCCACTACAGAGAGACAGGCACGGGACGAGAGGTTCTATTTCTAAACTCTGACAGAATTCACACTCAGTATCTGATTTCTCATCACAACAGAATATAGTACTGTGACTGCAGCCTTCTTCAATAGGGCGTAATCTTCCATTTACAGTGGGTAATATGTACCGTATGTCAAAGAGTTCATTCGGGCCAGTTAAGGAGCAGTGATTAGCAGCTGTAATCTGCCACAAGTGATTCCAATTGAACTTTAGCATACTCAGTGCCTTGAAATGTCAAACCGTATTTATTACAGGTGCCACAAATGTGGTTGAGGAAAATCACTGATAGCCTTCAAAGGCTTAGAAACAATGTTTTGAGGAAATCAAATCAAACCTGTTCTACCATGTCTGAGATTAATGCCACATGTGACATAATATGTAATTTTACTCAAGCTTTCACAGCTTGGGAAAACAGCCTAGGAAAGTAACTTGCATCCTTACTAGAGGAGGTTACAGTTTGGCATGCTTTAGAAGTGCTTCATTAAAGAAAATTTTAAAAAGGAAAAAATTAGCCTTTTTTAATGACAACAAAATGCTCAACCAATTATGTCTTGGAAACTGGTCTAGAAGAAGCTCCTAAAGGGGTCTGATTATGCATAGGCTCATAGAATTTAAAAATGGAAATGAATTACATCATCCAGTCCATTTCTTTGCCAATGTGGCTTTGTTCCTTGCAGTGTATTGTCTAGTGCTTACATTTTTAATCCCAAAAGAGGGGATGTTGAAGCACTTCCTTTGGAAGAGTATTCCATTGCCCAATACTCACTGTCAGAGTGACCCATCCTTTTACCCTTCCACCTCTGCCTCCATTCAATCTAAAGTTCCCCTTAATTTTAGCCTAGTAACACCTTACAAGTAATACACTAAAAAATTCCTCTCCTTTGTAAGTGCTGATATCCTTCAAGTAGCCATAGATTTTCATCCCTCCTTGGAGGGGACAAGCTGATGTTTCTAGGAATGGGACATTTCCAGAATTAGGAGTGTTCCAAATTGGGGAAATGTATAAAGAAGGAATATGGGACATGGTATGCCAAGTCTTCCAGCCAAGTTCCAAAGGGGTAGCTGTGTTAGTCTAAATCAGCAAAACAGACAAGGAGTCTTGTGGCACTTTTAAAGACTAACAAATTTATCACTTGAGCTTTCGTGGGAGAAAATCCCACTTTGTCAGACACTTGAAGATGGGGAACTCCCACTCAAATGTCCTCTAACAGCCTTCACTTTTTCTCCGCTCTTTAAGTGACTGTAAGTAGATAAAAAATATTGCCCTCCTGCCCATGATCATCAGGTTAATTCTTTACATGCTTCCAATGGAGACTGTGACAAATTGCTTGATTCCTTCAGGGCACAAGAC
Source organism: Podocnemis expansa (assembly GCA_007922195.1). Taxonomy (NCBI): domain Eukaryota; kingdom Metazoa; phylum Chordata; order Testudines; family Podocnemididae; genus Podocnemis; species Podocnemis expansa. The sequence continues at coordinate 266,787 of ML682251.1, forward strand.
TCCCCTGTAAAAGTTTTCCTAATGTATTGACAGCATTGATTCAACATCGTTTGTAATTTGATACTTCAGATAAGATAAGAAGTCCTGGGTAGACAGAAAGAAAGGTATGATAACTAATGTATGTTCTTGGCCAAATTGAACTCAGGAGCGAGAGTCTGGGCTGGATGAATATGCAGAGGACTCCAAGGCATGTAGAAATATGGAGATTCTGCTGTAATAGGCAACGCACGAGAGATGCAATAGTCTATATAGCTTCAATACAAAATGACCCTGTTATTGGCAGCTGCACTGAGTAACAGGCTTTCTTCCCGTTCAGCAATGGAATCTATGTTGTACATTTTACATTATTTTCAGGATCTGCAACATTAGATACCTGTATAAATGCAAGAGGGAGTTGTGGAACTGGAAATCACCATTAAACTTCCATAACCTTCTGTGGTATTGAACTAGAGGCTAGAGAGACTTGAATCTCTCTACCTGATTGAAGAGCCAAAGAAGGATCTGAGTTTAAGTATTTTTTTAATCAAGCCATTGCAGAAGGATTTGTATGTTTTTAACCAGCACATTAGGAGACAGTTGCCTTGGAAGGTATTCTGTGCTATGTCCTTTAGAATAATTATTAAACTGGGAGATTAATTTAACCTTAGCAACACATGGTAGCCGTAATATTCAAGAACACTGTCTTAGAGGAACAAGAACAAATGTTAAATATCTTTTTGTACTTCATATTTGAGCAGGTGGACAGATTAGTTGTGGGTTTTGCAAAATAGTTCTCAGCATGGAAGATTAGGTTTCCATTACCTAATTCCAAGACTGGCCAGATATGAAACAAAAGTCATGAAAGAATTTGATTGTAACTCTGTCTCTCTGTTTGAAGGGACAGAAATATTCTTGGATATGTCTTTATTTTCTGACCCATTTATACTAATTACAAATGGAAGGGCTGTAGTATTACTTCCCCAATATCTTCCATCTCAACTTTTTCTAGTACTGTCTGTGACTGAATCAATTTTGGCAGCAAATGAGCTTTTATTTTTTCCTACAGAATTATTCTTCAAAGTAGCCAGCAAAATGTTACAGGAACAGCTCTGTCTTTCTGATAAATAAGAGTCCTGCATGGATACAAAAACATAGATCCGCATCCAATTCACATCTGGTCAGTGACAGCATCTTTCTGGTCCATGATCTGCATGCTGTGTTTTATCTATATCCGTTACCACATCCGCAACCGAGCTTGGGCTCACAGTCATCATTTTAGCCTTCAATTGGCTCATTCCCCGCATGGCTCCTGCCCACTTTTTCCTTTTCTTGTTTGCAGTATGCATGCTGTGCTGTCAATCAGATTTCCTTGGCCACCAGTGAAATCTCTGATTGACATCATGGCATGCAAACCACAAACAAGAAAAGGAGGAATTGGACAGGGAAGTCACGGGGGATGAGCCAAACAAAGGCCACCATGCTGACTGACTGACAGTGAGCGATGACTCTCCAAGCCCCAGCCTGCTGTGACTGAGACTCTGATTGGCTGGCAGACCACAATCAGAGCTGAGGTAGGATTGGCTGTAGCACTTCCTTCTTCCCCTCTGTGCTGCTGACACAGATCATAGCAGCAGCTGCAGCTATGGATTACACCCTGGGCAGATAAAAATAGCTAACCCTTGCTCTCTGGGTAGGCCTCTTACTCTTCAGAGTGGACCCAGCCAGACCTGTTTCCAGTCACACGACTGGAAGCTTCCTACCAACATTCAGAACATCAGGAGGACTGAAGGGGAGAGACAGCCCAGTCCCTGCTGTGGAGGCAGAGCTGCGGGCAGAGGAGCAGCCACCCTGGCCCGTCTGCCTGCAGCTGCTCCTCCACCTGCAATGCTGCTGCCTGTGGCCACCTGCTGCCATGGCAGCAAGTACATGCCACTGCCAGGGGCTGCAGTGGGTGGGCTTGCTGGCCAGCCAGGTGGGTACTGCCCACCCAGGCCCACCCATAGCTACGCCCTTGCTACAAAGTGTAATATTTACAAAGTACCCTCTTCTTTTTACTTTATTCCTGAAATTTTTCAGTTGTAAGCAAAGTATACTGGTAGATTGTTTCAGCTGAAGTGTAAGGACCAGATTTTGCCACTGTTACACTGAACAGTACTTGCACACTACAAATAATTGCATCTCACTTCATTGAAACTACTTGTGAGATGAAGAATTACTCAGTGGGAGGAAGGATGATTCAATGTGGGCTTAAATCAAGCCACTTTAACTAAAAGATGAGATCTTTACATAGCTTTTATTAAGAAATTTCAGAGGATCTGGAAAAGAAAACAGCAGAAGACTATCTATAATACTAATCTTCTTACAGTCAGACTGCTATGGTTAAGAGAGAGACTGGGGGTTTCCATGCCCTTTATTTAATTTTAGAATTTCCAAAATGCTGCAGAATTTGACTGTCAGCCACATAAACACCAGAAGACAGCAATCTTCTAACATTTTCCATTTACGTCTCCCCTAAATTTTCCTTGTTCTCAGAAGACTCTTCTCACAGTGAGAAGCAAGATGTTTGTTCTCAAATACAGAAAACTGGATGATCATCAGTTGGCAGCCAATTTTCATGTTAAAACTTTTTTCCCCAAAGAAGATTAGGGATGTGATGTGGATGGAAAAGTATAACATTGTGATTTTCAAGACAAAAACATTCAAAACCTCTGGCAGCATGAAATTCTGAGCATTCATGAATAATGTAATGATCCAGGGCCACACAAACACACATCCTAGTGTTCTTTGCTCTCACTGACATTGCTGGCAGAATTTCCATTTACTTTCTTCACAACAGGATCAGGCCCTGTCTGTGCAATACAGATAGCATTGGGCTGCAACTGAAAATACAAGCCTCTACCCCATAAGAGAGCACCCCCCCAAGTGACCATTTCTGAAAACATACACTGCATTTTTCTTGGACATAAAGCTAGAGAATTTATATGTTTCTGGAATTTGACACTAATTAATTAGAAGAAAAAGCACTAATTATCACTTAAATTGGCCTTATCCATCCTATCCAAAAGGTGGGATGAAACAAATAGACAAAAGTCTGCAGCATTAGAGTGTATTTAGCCTTCTTTTAGGTAATGATAGGTTTCCACTGCAAAGTTAACTCAAGTTATCTACACTAGAGTTTATTCTCTTGGGCTCTTGTACTTTGCACTGCATTAAGCTAAGCCACTGTGTGAATTCTTTCCTAGTGAATTGTGGGGCAACTACTCTGTCCTTTCTGGCCCCAATGGGGGGAATTGTGGGAAGGCACTGGAGGAGGAGCAGCAGCACGCAAGTGGAGCTAGCTAGCGTCCACACTACAGGATGACTGTGTTAGCATCTGACAAATATTACTAACTTGAGCTTTAGTCTATATCGACAGGCCAGCCAGCTCAAACACAAAAGCGCTGTTGCATTCAAGTTAGGGGTTTGTGTTTGCGAGCATGGGACTTTGAATTCAGGGCAACATGCAAGTTATAACTTGAGTTAACTTTGCTGTGAAGACAAGCCCTAAGATACAAAGTCTTTAACGTCAATGCTGTATTTCCTTCTGCCATCTTTTGTCATAAAAGCACTAAGATTGAAGGGAAAGGTTTTCTACTGAATAGGTAAATAAATAAAAATCACAGCTAATATAAAAAAGTAAAGAACACTGTCTCCGCTAGGACTCTTATGCTGTACGTCCATTACCTGTCTGTATTATTTTTAATTATTACAGTGCACTAAGGGATGTACAGTTAATCAGAACACTTACTGAGAGATAAGCAAACCTCAAAACTTTGGACATCAGTGTTGGTTCAGACAAGCATCTGAATATTCAGTTGCTTATCTGAGCTTGCTGTCAAGTTCCAAAGAGGCAGCTCTGTTAATATAGTTCAGCAAAACAAACAAGTAGTTTCGTGGAACTTACAAAAACTAACAAATATGTTTTCTGCACAAGCTTTAGTGGAAAAAGCCCTACTTCATTAGATGCCAGAGTGGAGAAAACTTACATTTAAAAAATCCCATACAGTATGGGAGGGAAATATAAATCCTGTGATTACATTTACTGCATCAGGTCAGATTACTTCTGCACTCCTACATTTGATGAAATCAGACTTTGCCCACGAAAGCTTATGAGAAAAATAAATTCATTAGTCTTAAAAGTGCCAGAAAACTCCTTTATTGTTTGTTTTATCTGAGATTATAGCACATCTACAGAACTAAGCTGGGAAAAGAGCTCTCATGAGATTTCCAAAACCTGTTTCCAGCCTCTGACAGGAAAACAGTAAGAGCTTCCTTTTTGCATGTTCCAGTCCCACCATTTACTTGCAGTTTGTTTATACCTGCAGCATTGCAACAGCACTGTTGCACCAGTGGTACATAGTGAAGACACTACCCACACAGAAAGGAGGACTTCTCCCATTTGTGTAGATGTGATGTCCTCCTCCCAGAATCTGGTTCGGAGTGCTGCTGTGACCCCCTGATCTCCACTCCTGAACTTTACCCCACTATGCCAGGTGACCACTCATTCCTGAGTCAGTCCACACTAGCCTCCCGCATGTCATAGATCCCAGGCAATGGGTATGTGCTCTCTGGCCGCTCAAGGGATGGTCCCCAAGTAAGCATCCTCTGCCCCCGGACACTACACCGGAAACTTCCATCCTACTGGAACTGGGACCCTTCCCCAATCACCATAAACCCCTGTCCGTCCATTTAACAATGAAATGGATATGCCCAGCCTCACTCATTTACACCATCTAATGTCCACATAGCTTTAGATAAAATAAATAATAGGTTATTGATTAGAATATGATCTTAATTGAATTTACAGCAATGCACAATCATTTAATAAAGGAGTCAGGAGTTACCACAAGCAACTAAAAGATATAACACACATGCTAATCTAACAACACTACTACAATTATGCTCATCTCATCAGTGAAGTCCAGCATTGATGGTTTGCAGCTCATCTCTGCCTATTTCTAGGCAGGGCTCAATCCTTCTTGTAGATGTTTCAAGATGGAGAAACTCTGACAAAAAACCCCTTCCAGTCCCCAATGTCTCTTTTTGTTTTCCAAACCTCCTTCTGCCCCTCCCTTTCCTGGGCCAAGGGGATTTTATTAGTTTCACCGGAGTTAGGGAGCTCAATCTGCATTGTCTTTGTCTTTTTCCAGCCTCTGTACTGAGAGAGGGATGGCCCCAGTGGTTTGAGCCGTGCAACATGTTTCACATCTGTATACATACATGACACTGCAGGGAACATGATACAATAACAAATAGGTGGGGCATTCAAAAGAGAACCTTGCATGGCATAACTGGCATCAAATCATACAATTACATTGCAAAAGTGAACAGAAAAATTAGACAGATCATAACCTAGGGGTACACAGATGTGCATCCTGTGACAGTAGGTACTCCGCTTTACTGAAAAGCAGCAGCTATGTCAACAGGAGAAACATAGCACTAGCAACATCAGGATTAATGTCGCTATAATTGTCTTGCTTCAATGTGTAGATTTTCTATGTATGAGAAAAAAAATTTGGTTACATTTATAGCTGTTTGGGAGAGAGGGAAGGGAATATTATTTTAGCTGAACCTGACTATCAATAATCCAATTTTTATAGGCATTCAAAATAGAAAATGTCTGTTTAATCATCTGGTTTATCACTCGAAGGCCAATGAAGGACAAACAAGGAGTCCTGTGGCACCTAAAGACTAACAAATTTATTTGTCATATGAGCTTTCATGGGAGAAGATCCCACTTCAGATGCTTTGACGATGGGAAGCATCTGATGAAGTGGGATTTTCTCCCACAAAAGTTCATCCAATAAATGAATTTGTTAGTCTTTAAGTGCCACAGGATTCCGTGGTGTGGTGTGGGTGGTTTTTTTTTTTTTTTTTGCTGAACTAGACTAACATGGCTACGCCTTTGAAACTTGGCAACAATGAAGGATAGTTTTCTATAGCACATTTTCTAGTTTTTTATGTCAAAATCACATCTTAAAAAGGCCATAATGATTATGCCTCTTACTTAAGCAGACTGTTCAACAGACTAGTGCAGTACACTGTCAAGGAAGTGTTTCCCTGCTGTTCAGCCCAAATTTCTATGAATGAATGCATCAGGTGTCTTGTGTATATTTTGAAACTGCTTCCAACTCACTGTGTTTTAAGTCAATGTCACCAATGGGAAAGAATTAAATAGTGTGAATGTCACAACAAACTATGATTTGTTTTATTAAATTTTTTCTTTAGTTTAAAATTACTTCTTTTTAATGTAATTATATTGTTCCTGGAGAGACTTACAGTAGAATCAGATTACAGGGTGTTTTGTTCCCTTTCCAACCAGTGAGCGAATCAGTATTCATCAGCCAAAATGCTTGAAAGGCAAGAACCCGCCAATTCACTTATAAGTAACTTCAGGAACTACATGGTTATATACTCCAGGGTATGCAAATCACCTTCTTTAATAAACATTTTGAGGTGGGTTATATTAAACAGAACAACTGAAAAAACTGTGGCTCAGCCATCATTAGTACATCTCTGCCAACAGAAGACCGCTTGACATAAAACATTTCCCACTAGAGGCTTCACAAAGATTCTGTGCAATTTATCTCTGTGTTGCTGCCTCCAGTCCTACTCTGTTTGCTGATCAAAAATTGGTGGGAAGGTGCTTTTGACTGACACTATGGTGCTACTCAAAGGCAGTAAAGATGTTGAAATGATTATTGCTAATGCTGCCCATAGCATCTCGAAATTAGATCCAGAGTGGTTCAGTCATAGCTGTCAGGTTCCTCAGATCAGCACAGCAACACTTGATTTGAAATTGCACACACCATTCCCAACAGTGAGGAAACAGACAAATTTAGATTAGAGCAAGCTTGGCAAAGTCCCTTTATGAAATTAATTTTCAAAACTCATGCAAGGTCCAAAAGACATGAGCTGCTAATGACATCTTGCCACTCCTTCTCTATTGAACTAAACACTGAGTGTTGTCTGCTATTTTAGAATCATAATAAAAAATTACACAAAGTGGTGAACAAATTCTTTGTCCTCTCCTCCTATCCCTCTCCCAACCATGCTTAGCACTTCAAATAGATGTCATCTCTGGACACCAGACATTCCACTTCCAAACAGAAATATGGGCAAGAGGTATGCTGTAGCATTTTTTGTGACTGCTTTTATTGATCTATCAAGTCAGTGGCAGAGTGAAGTATAGTCTAATAGCCTGAGCAGAGGACTGAAAGACAGGGTCTTTTGGTTCAAAATCTTGGCTTGGACACTACATCTGCATCTGTTGTATGAAGCAAGTCACTTAGGATGTGTCTACACTTACAATTTAATTCAAAATAATGAGGATTAATTTGAATTAAATAAATGCATGACTACACTGACTTTCATTAATTCAAACTAAGGAATTCCTTAGTTCGAATTAATGAAAGCTTACTTTGAAGTTATAAAACCTGGCTTAACTCTCAACACCCCATTGCCCTCAGCACTGTATGTACATAATAAAAAAAAAAGATAGTCCCTACTCCAAAGTTCTTTATAATTAAATAGATTGAAAATTAACCCTCTAATATATTGCTTGGCTTCTATATTACCTTTCTTCTCTGCCCCACAAAGTGCTTTACAGACATTGATCTTTACAACCTTTCAGTGAAGTCATTATGAGTATTGCCACTAAAAAGTCAACATTTGCAAACAGTTGGTTCCTATTACAAATATAGTAAGAAACAGACAACTCAACCACCAATATTATCAGCGTAGGGCAAATGATGAATTCTTCATGGCAGTCACTGTAAATATCATCCTTACTGTAAATACGGAAAGCTAGAGTCACACAAAATTAGGCAAATTTGTGTGATAACAAAATAGTGGCTAACCTGGAAATTCTAAATAGTCCTTAACTCCTTGCCCAGTCCTTGGCTCCAACCAATAGATCCTACGTGCTGTTGAGAGTAAACTCTGCATGGCTAGTGGTCACTGGTTTAGTAAAGGCTTAGAGACTTCATTATGAGATCAAAAATTTAGATGAGACAAGTCTATAGCACCTCTTAGCCTGCTGGATATAGCGTAACAAAGGAGACTTTGAGACTTTTATTCATAGGGAGACCGCAATTCCAGATGGCTTAATTAACTCCCATTCCAATGAGAAATAGAAATAATTAAAAAAAAAACCTCAAAACAGCTTTGAGTATAGAAAGAAACTGACAAAATGCAATGAACTGAAGAACAAAAAAGCCCAACATATTGAATCTCATTCAGAAGCATCAACTCTGATGCAAGAGATGAAGAATTTAAAATAGAAACATGTAAGAACCCTCTTAACTTTCCAATGACCCTGCCCAGAGAGACAGAAAGCGATGAACTCGAGCACTAGAATATGAAGGAAAAATATAACTGAGGAGATATGAACAAGAAACAAATCAAAGACTGCCTCAGAAGGGTTGATGTATCTACACAATAAGCTGCAGTTCCTATAACTGTCTGTATTGCAGTGCTCCTTAAAGTATATTCTGAACTTCTTTATCACGTTTAGCCTGTGGCTCCAGCAGTTTTTTTACCTCCTCCCTTGCAAGACTAATCACAGTTGTCTATAGATATTACTGTTAGGACATTTTTCCTGCTACTTAGCTTACATTTTCCTTTGCTCACTCAATGAACTAGCCTACTGGCATGTGCAAAAGCTTAATTTATTAAAGAACAAACATTATAATTAAATTGGCATTAGAACTCATGATAATGTTTGCATTGAGTCAAGGCTCCTTCACAATGTTTATGGGATTAAGTTAGGAGTATAATGCAGAAACATTCTGTTTCTGATTTTGACCAAAAGAATAAAGTGAAGCAAAAACATACTTCAATGAGTCACATCTTGGAGAAGATAAATGATTAAAAAAGCAACAATAAGGGGATATCATTAAATAAACAGCAGTCAAGCAGCCAGACATCTAGTCTCACACAATTGACTCTTTCCCCTTTCCTTGTTGCGGTGCAAAATGTGCTTTCAAGTAACCAATGGAGAAAAGATCCTCTCCACACTTGAATGTAAGGGTGACAGCACTGGAACAAAGCACCACGGGAACTAGTGAATTCTCCAGTTCCTGATGTCTTCAGTTCAAGACTAGAAACCTTTCTGGAAGATATGCTTACACCAAACACAAATTGTGGGGATCAGTACCGGAGTAACTGGGAAAAATCAGAAGAATCTGTGATATGCAGGAGGTCAGACTAGGGGAGTGTGGCCTTTAGACCAAGGAAACTATGAATGTGCAAACTTCCCAATGCTCACATCAAAGATGATGTTAACAAAACTACTTGTATCAGTAAGAAATGCTCATCTGAGTAAGAGTTTGCATGACCAGACCTCAAAAAAGGGTAATTTTATAATCTCTACTTTTCATTATACCCCTTATAATAATACTTAGCCCTTCTACAACTCCTGATCTTCAAAATTCCTTGAAAACACTAAGCCATAAATATTTTCTTGGAACAATCCTGGGAGCTAGGTAGACAAATATTACGGCACTAATTAACAGATGTGAAAGTAGAGCCAGCCATCCCAATTCCTCTCTCACTCGTACAGTCTTTTACACCTGTGCAACATGGGAGTTAAACAGTAACTTTCAGATTTGGCAGCATTTTACATCTGGTTCTCTCCCTTTCCACAAGTGTAAATGACTATCCAAATATACTAGGGAAAAGAGATTTTTAAAAAATGCAAGGCAAATACTTTACCCATCCCTCAAAATGAATTTCCCTTTTGGCAAATTCAAAAATGTTCATTCTTGTGTGCATAACTTTCTGGCCTCATCCCTCTTTGTTCTCTGTGTGATGCCTTGGCAGGTTGTGCAACCTCCATCACTGGAAGTGTTTAAGAGCAAGTTAGACAAGCACCTGTCAGGGATGGTTTAAGAGGGTACTTGATCCTTCCATGAGTGCAGGGGGTCTGAACTTGATGACCTTTCATAGTCCCTTCCTGTTTCTATGATTCTATGATTTTCATGGTGTGGAAAGCCACAGTTTAGTGGCTTCATAAAACAGTGGGTTATAAGAGGTTACATAATCATGTACAGTCATCACAACTTTGGAAATTATTGTGGTGACAGTGTTAGGCTTCTGGACATCACTTGTTTTTAAATAACCTTTTTATAGCATAAGACCTTTGTGCCAAGCTGTGCCTTCCATCACAAGTGACAGTTTTGCTCTTCTCACCCTATTACTGCACATCACAAAACCACTGACCAAATGGCAACTTCGTACTAGGACTAAAATAAAAAAGCTGCTGCAGGTAAGGATTAAGATGTATTAATAGAGCTGTCTATTCTCTCTCATGCAGTTGTACAGTTTATTTCTGACTCAAGCATGCACTGCTGTGCTCTCGAAATCACTAACCATTTATTTGGAAGGAGCAGTAAAAGGAAAGACATCCAACAAGTCAGCTGATTTCCTGCAGAAAAGCCTAATACACTTGCAGTGTTAAGAAGTACAAAATATTTCAGTGCAACAGAAGGGTAATTAGAGGAAGAAATGACATACAGAAGCTTTTGTGTAGTTAATGCAACTGTGTTAAAAACAGCTAGTTCACTCCATAGTGCGTGCAAACCAAGATAAAAGTTTATTATAAGTAAAATATATGCATATTCACGCCTGAGAGCAAAAGGTTTGGCACCTGTGAAGTAGATCTGGAATGTTTCTGCATCTAGGTGCAAGTCCACTCAGTATACACACACTTCCAACAGCAAGATATGCAATTCCTCACTGTCATACCAAAGAATGCCATTGGCTGCTAGGGGAGACCAATAATGGTAGGGTATTTTGCTGTGCTGCCTCTTGTAGTTTTGGCTAAAATTATGTTTTCATTAGTATAATGTACTATTGTTAATATTTTCTGCTCTCTTCACTAGCAGCAGCACTTGATACTGTAATATCACTGTAGAAAATGCTACTGTTAGAGATGCTTTGTGGTTTTCCCCACTCATTCATCCAACCAGATTACCTAGTTAAGGTCTAGTCCTGCTCCCCTGACTTTGACGGGAGTTAGAAGTAACTAATTTTACTGCTTCATTTCCTCTTAACAGTCTTCTCTTACATACTCATCTGATTCTATACAACTTCCAGTGACAAACATCAATTGATGATTGCACCTTAATCCAGCCCCAAGTACCCATATAAATAGAAAGACATAATATTTAACACAGAGTAAGAAGTTTTGTGTGTAAGTAGATAATAGGCAGCCATGCATACTGACCGTGTGTGCTTAAGTAATGTTCATGTGATCTGTTTGTCATATACCTGTGTGATTTACATGTGTAGAACAACATCACCTGTTCACCAGCCTAACTCTTTAGCTCCCTAAGCCACCCTAACACTTTAGCCCCCTAAGCAGCTTCAAACAGATACTGTTAAATTATCAGCTTGCCAGAAAAATGTTTCTTCTTTTTCCTTGTTCACCTGAGTACACCTGCTTAAAGTCCATGTGGTTTTTTTATACATAAAAGTTTCCAAGCTTTAAGGCTTGATATCTCAGGACCCTACAGAGATTAGAAAAAGAAGCTTTGTGCCCCTGGATGTGAGGGAAGTGACCTCTTCTCAGTTGACCTCAGCATTTGTTTGCAGGTCTGCATACAAAAGATACTGGATTTGAAATCACCACTATTTTAATGTACCAATATTTTCCGTAGGTTTTTTTTTAACCTCTATTTGATTAAAAATTTAATCAATTGGATATATAGTAAATGCAGCACTTGGCTATTCAGGCACAGAGATACAGCGTATATTTTCATAATAACCAAAAATCCTTCCTAAATTAGTTTGACTGCAAGATTGAAGTTTGTAGCCTTTGCAGTTGCAGAGGAGAGTTTTACTATGTGGCCTGATGGCACACTAAAATTAGAAAGCAAAATGAGCCCACTAAAATCTCATTTAAAAACAAAAACCTCATCTTTTTTACACTATATTTAAGTTCTCAGGTACCATAAAATGTAATACAAGTAATGGTAGTCACTGGGGTTTACGATGCTTTAGAATTATGTACTTTATTGAAAATATATTGAATTCTGAGATTCATTGAATCATTCTCAGGATTTAAATTTCTAAGTGATCACCCCTCTCTTTTATCTTGTTTATACCACATACTTCCTGCTGTCTTGTGTGTTACTTAATTCTTTTAAAACACAGGACATTATATAATGATCCTCCAATCCTTACTCTCATGAGTGATCCTTACCTAATCAGTTTCACTGAAGTAAAGTTGATGTATTTATATGCAAAATACTTAACATTTATAAAGTGATCTACACATGCAAAGTGCTGTGTAGGCATCAGTTGATTCATTTTCATGATACTTCAGTGAAATAGTGGTGCAAGCACTTATGTTTTGCACATAGGGAAGTAGAGGAAGAAATCTTAAAGTCTAGATCCACAAGAGGACTTCAGTTGAGGACTGGTCTACATTGGCAGCAGCAGTTGGCATAACATAGCTTGCATATCTCCTGCTGATATAGTTATCTTCATGTAGTGCAACATCTTCGCAGCACTAGTGCAGCCTTACTCCTTTTGGAGATGTGGTGAGAGTGCTCTCTGATCGACTGAGTGGGTCTACACAATGAGGACATACCCCTAGCATTAACTTTTATAACTTTTAGGCATCCTGCCACCTGGTGGAATTCATAGCTCTGCATTGGGCACCTATGTTCCTTACATAATGGATGGGGAGAGTTAGACAGATAAGAATGGAATTTACAAAAGCAAGCACTTGTTCAGTCCCCTAAACTGGCCAATAGGAAATGCTGAGGAGTGAGGCGGGGTTAGTCATTGGGCTAGTCAAGAGACTGGAACTACCTCCTGCAGCTGCACTTTGGGTGGGACCTGATCTGGTAGGTATGCTCTGAGAACACCTAAGAGATTGGGCTGTGAAGGCAAGATAGGCAAGGGGATGCCTAGTCTGAGGATCCAGCTGTGGTTTAGGTGTGAGCTAGATAGCAGGTGTCAAGGCCACAGGTAAATCACAATGTGGGAGGCCTGGGGGAAGGGATGGAACTTGGGGGGGTGCTGGGACTGTAACACCAGCGATAAAAGAGAGGGTAGTTGGAACATGGAGGGGAATCAAATAATTGTCTTAGGTGTCCTAATGAAGCCCTACTACCTGAGGTGAGTTGGGGAGGACAAAGCTGGGAGAAAATGCAAGGAAGTAGATGCAATAGAACTGAAAATCGACAGGGGAAAAGTAGGGCAATCAGTCCGGTATTTTAGGTGCCTGTACACAAATGCGAGGAGCCTAGGAAACAAGCATAAAGAATTGGTAGTACTGGTGCAGACAAGGAACTATGATATAATTGGAATAACAGAGATGTGGTGGGATAGCTTGCATGACTGGAGCTCTACCATGGATGGGTATAAATTGTTCAGGAACGACAGGCAGGGAAGGAGAGGGGGAGGAGTGACACTATATGTAAAAGAGCTCTATGATTCTCAGAGCTTCACTATGGAAGTGAAAATGAGCCAGTTGAAAGTCTGTGGGTTAAGTTTAGAGGATAGGGCAACAAGGGGAATGTTGTGGTGGGTGTATGCTATAGACTGCCAGACCAGAAGGAGGAGGTGGATGAGCCATTCTATGGACAACTAGCAGATGTTTCTAGATCACAGGCCCTGGTTCTCATGGGGGACTTCAATTACCCCGACATCTGCTGGGAGGGCAATACAGCAGTGCACAGGCAATCCAGGAAGTTTTTGGAGAGTGTTGAGGACAACTTCCTGGTATAAATGCTGGAGGAACCAACTGGGGGACTTGCACCTCTTGGCCTGCTGGTCACAAACAGAGAAGAATTGACTGGGGAAGTAGAAGTGAATGGCAACCTGGGCAGCAGTGACCATGAGATGGTAGAGTTCAAGATGCTGATTAATGGAAAAAGGAAAGAAGCAAAACGCAGACTCCCGACTTCAGAAAAGCAGATTTTGGCTCCCTTAGGGAGCTTATGGGCAGGATCCCTTGGGAGGCTAATCTGAAGGAAAAAGACGTCCAAGAGAGCTGGCTGTGTTTTAAAGAAACCCTGCTAAGGGCACAGGAAGATACCATTCCAATGAGCAGAAAGAACAGCAAATGTGGAAGGTACCCAGCATGGCTTAACAGAGAACTCTGCACTGAGCTGAAACATAAAAAGGAAGCTTACAGGAAGTGGAAGCTTGGACAGATGGCTAGGGAGACATACAAAGATATTGCTCGGGACTGCAGGAATAAAATCAGAAAGGCCAAAGGACAATTAGAGCTGCAGCTTGCAAGGGATGTGAAGGATAACAGGAAAAGGTTCTACAAGTATATCAATAACAAGAAGAGGATCAAGGATACTGTAGGCCCCTTACTGAATAAGACAAGTATCCTCATGATGGAGGACGAGGAAAAAGCTGAAGTGCTCAATGCTTTTTTTACTTCAGTTTTCACAAGAAGGGCCAGCTCCCAGCCCACTACACTGGGTATGGCAGATTGGAGAGAGGAAGAGAGGCCCTTGGTGATGGAAGATCAGGTTAGGGACTGCTTAAAGAAGCTGGATGTGCACAAGTCCATGGGGCCGGATGAACTGCATCCGAGGGTGCTGAGGGAGTTGGCTGATGAGATAGAAGTACTACTGGCCATTATCTCTGAAAACTTGTGGCAAACAGGGGAGGTGCCAGAGGACTGAAAAAAAGCAAACATTATGCCTATCTTAAAGAAAGGGAAAAAGGAGGATCCAGGGAATTACAGACTTGTCAGCCTCATCTCAATCCTTGGAAAAATCATGGAGCAGGTTCTCAAAGAATCCATCCTGAAACACTTGGAGGAAATAAAGTGATCAGGAATAGTCAGCATGGATTCACCAAGAGTAAATCATGCCTGACTAACCTCGTTGCCTTCTATGATGAGATGACTGGATTTGTGGATGCAGGAAGAGCCGCTGACGTAACAGACCTCAACTTTAGCAAGGCTTTTAATGTGGTTTCCCATAGCATTCTTGTTGGCAAGTTAAGGAAGTATGGGTTGGATATGTGGAGAGTAAGGTGGATAGAAAATTGGCTAGATCAATGGCTTCAGTGAGTAGGAATCAATGGCTCCATATCTAGTTGGCAACCAGTAATGAGTGGTGTGCCCCAGGGGTTGGTCCTGGGGCCAGTTCTGCTCAACACTTTTATTAATGATCTGGATGATGGGATAGATTGCACACTCAGTACATTTGCGGGTGACATCTAGCTGGGGGGAATAGCAGACATGGTGGAGGGCAGGGACAGGATTCAGGGAGACCTAGACAAATTGGAGCAGTGGGTCAATTCAACAAGGACAAGTGCCAAGTCCTGCACTGGGGACGGAAAAACCCCATGCACTGCTACAGGCTGGGGAGCGATCAACTAAGTAGCAGCAATGTAGAAAAGGACCTGGGGGTCATGGTGGATGGGAAGCTGGATACGAGTCAAGTGTGCTCTTGCTGCCAAAAAGGCCAATGGCATACTGGGCTGCATCAGTAGGAGTGTTGCCAGCAGATCCAGGGAAGTGATTGTTCCCCTCTGTTTGGTGCTGGTGAGACCACATCTAGAAAACTGTGTCCAGTTTTGGGCTCCCTACTACAAAAAGGATGTGGAGAAATTAGAAAAAGTCCAGCAGAGGGCAACAAAAATGATCAAGGGGCTAGAGCACAAGACTTACAAAGAGAGACTGAAGGAGCTAGGCTTATTTAGCCTGCAGAAGACAGGGGGGATTTGATAGCAACCTTCAGCTACTTGAAGGGATGTTCCAAGGAGGACGGAGCTCAGCTGTTCTCAGTAGTAACAGAGGACAGAACACAGAGCAATGGTTTCAAGTTGCAGCTGAGGAGGTCAGAGTTGGATATTAGGAAAAACTTTCTTACTAGAAAGGTGGTGAAGCATTGGAATGGGCTACCTAGGGAGGTGGTGGAATCTCCTTCTTTGGACATATTTAAGGCTCAGTTATACAAAACCCTGGCTGGGATGATTTAGTGAGAGTGGCCCTGCTTTTTTTTTTTTTTTTTTTTGCACGGGGGTGGACTTGATGACCTCAAGAGGTCCCTTCTAACCCTATGATTTTGATTCTATGCCCACCAGTAGATGTTTAAGCACCTAGTGAATTCAGTAACTTAACCATTCTAATGCATTTCATCTTCAAGACACTCTGCAAGATTGATCCTTCAGACTACTACCTATGGAAGATAAATAGATTGAGTGTTATCCTCAATTTACAGATGAGGAAACAGACCAAAAAAATTCAAATGACTCTTTTGAAGCCTACAGAGTCAGAGTGGAAAACCCCTTAATTCTCATATGATAAGACCCATGTCTGAATAAGATTGGAAAACAAGTTATATATGTGTTTTTCCACTTTTACTTTTGTGTGTAAAGAATGTACTTGAATCCTAAAATCCAGTAATGGCACATACACTCATATAAACTATGCTTTATATTTTTTATGCTGAAAAACTCATATCCTTTGGCTAATTTTAGATGTTAAGTCAGAAGGAAGTCAAAAGTCAGTCTTCCATTCCACCTGATATCACTCATCTTGTATTATTTTAATAGCTCTGCTTGTTTTTTAATGCAGTTCCATAAAATAGTTAATCCAGACTTGACTTTTTAAAAACTGACCTCCTTAAATCCTGCCTCTGGCAGGACTTGATTGGTGACAAACTGATCTCACACATATTTGAGCATTAATGATTTACTTTGGTTTCCCAAGGAATTGCAGCAAATAGGGATTTTCCTTTTTCAGTAGCCAGTCAAGAGAAAGGTAATATGAATACATCAAGGAAATACCTCTGCTGGTTTCTCTGCCAATCTTATTTACACAGCGTCTCTGTACATGAAACAAGAACAATTGCCAGGCAGAACGCCTGGGAGATAGACACTGCAAATCACTCATTATGCCACCATGCTAAACATTTGACACTTTTTGTGAGCCACCCAGCAATTCTTGTGTTCCATTTTATCAGCTCAATCCTCAGAGCACCCAGAACTCCCACTGAAGCCAGCTAAAATAAAAACAACAGAAAATCAAATTATTCTTAACTTTATGTAGTAGGGGTCTAATGGATTATAGCATATTTCATCTTTGCTAATGTTTCATATAGTCTAAAAATCTATCTTATCTGTATTCACATGCTAGACCCTCTAAAATATCCACTGAAGTTTTGTAACAATCAGTGCGAAAGCCTACTGACTGTCTTTTCACTTAGGTCCCTAAAATAAGGCATTGAAATCCATGTCTAGGTCCTGAAATAAGCAGACTGATTTTCAAAGGTATTCTCTCTGAAGTTCCTGGGAGCTATGACTGCTCAGCATCTCTTACAATAGATGCTTTATATATTGCTTATGTAGATGCCTATATATTGCTATATGTGCCTAGCTTAAGGAAATGACATTTGAAAATTTTGGCCAAAGCTCTTTGGTTTAGGTCTTTGAATCTGTGACAGGATGGAATACATCTGGAGGCCTCATGGTCCTGCCTCATTTTGCTGCGTAAAAAAAGCAGGAGGATAAGTCCTCCAGGTAACCCAGAACAGATGCAGAAGCCAATCAGAAGGGCTAGTGGAGTGGCCAATCAGGGACCAGAAGGGCCATACAAAAAGGAAGCAGCAGAGAAAAAGCAGTCAGTTGCTGTCTGGAACTGGAAGAGGGAAGGAGTGGGTTCCTGGCTGTCTGGAAGAGCAGCAGGACCAGGGACAGCTCATTACAAGCAGGACTGAGCCCAGAGGATGCTGGCAGACTGGGGAAACAAACAAAAAAAAAAAAAAAAAAAAAAAGGAGCTTCTTGCAGGTCACAGGACTGAGAAGAGACTGAGCCCAGAGCCTAGTCAGATCAACAAAGAGTACCAGGATGGGCCTGTTGGTCTGGTTAGACGCTGAACCCATGGTGGGCTACTGAAAGGACACACCAACAAAGGGTCCCATCATGGCCTCTGTTAGACTGTTACAGGAGTGTAGTGTCTCTTGGGAGGAAGCCATGGGGGCGGGGGCAGCAAAGACTGCTTACCTCAGAAGGGGTCTTTGTGTGTACATGGAACAAACAATAGTTTGTGTGTAGTCATGGCTGGAGGGCCAGTCACTCCAGACCAGCCGAAGAACCCATCAGCCAGGGTAGGCATTGTGAAAAGTGAGTGTCACTCCCATTTCAGACAGAGAAAAAAAGCAGGCTCACACCTGACCAGAAGACATTTGCAAGAGGTGAATGCTACCCTGATCCAAACTGAGAAATTTCAGGCACATATTCAGCCAAAGAAGGTTGCTCACAAGAAACAGGTACCAATCTCATTACAAGGAAGTTGCTAAGTGGAGTTCCCCTATCGACAGGTGAATTTAAATGCATGTGCAATTGATTTATTATTGTAAGTCAAGGTTTATTATAACTAGATTTGTCTTTTAAAAAAAGCCCTCTGGTTTTGTTTCTCTCATTGTGAGCTAAAAATTCAACTCTTGTTGCAGTTTTCTAACGTAAATATAATGTTTCAGTTTATATCTGTAGAACATTCTGTAGAATAGCAGTACATTTTCATACGGGCTACTACAGAAACAATGGTCATAGTTTTTTGCACATCATTTAATTGAGATTTACATCCCCTCCCCTTTTCTTCTTCACCATTGGTATCTTCTGGTTTTTTTGTTTTTTTTCTTTAAAAGAACCACATTTCAAGACCACTGGACTACACTTACATATTTTAGCCTGCAAGGATTTTTTAAAAAATCCAGCCTGTTTTTCTGTCTGTGAAATTTGTGACACTCTGAAACAGCACTGATTAACAGAGTAACAAAAATACAACTGATTACAGCTATTGAATACAAAGAGTCTCGATCTGTAGGGTTTCATGGTAAGCATTGTGAGGGGTTTTTTTTGTTTGTTTGCCTCTTCAAATCCCAAAACGAAAAAAAGAGATCATGTGAAACTGCAGATAGCTGCTGGTTAATTTGGACTCTTTTTCATGTTATGTTGAAAGGCTTATGCACCCCTCCATGCCCCCAAACTGATTTTTTATTTTATAGCATAGCACAAAAGTATCTGAGTTTTTCCTGATTATGGACTCCACTGAAAACCCAGCTAACATCCTTGTTAATACCTCGGAGAAAAGGATAAAAACAGTCTAGCTAGAGAGAGACTACGTGGTCCTCAATAATATACATTGTATGTGTTCCAGCACCATGGTTTTTATTATTAGGAACACTTATGTGAAAATGGATTTTTAAAAAAAGCTCATCTGGTACTGACCTTTCGCTTGCAGTAACAGGCCATATTAACACCAACCTATGTTTTTGTGCTAGCAATCAATCACCTGATTGTGCTCATGTATGTCCAGAGCTGGTAACTCTGTCAGGATCTAAATTTTCAAAGAGTAATTTTTGAATGTCTGAATTTCCAAGGACCCAGTCTGAAACATCTTAGATGGCACTTTGTGGTGCTTCAAATAGGAAACCCTAAATAAGCCACTTTTGAAAATTTAGGCCTAGATGTCTAAATCCCATCATTTGCACCTGTAACTGATTGAGTGCAAAACTGTAGCCTATATTAAGACCCCCCCCATTAAAAAAAATGAAGACTTAACACTTTTTTAAAAGTTGGGCATAATTGTCCTTTTTTGACATCATAATTGATTTCTATGGAAATTATAGCTCTACAAAATCATGAATAAGCTGGAAGATCTAAAATCTTAAGACTTTAGAATTTTGTTTTTCTGGTTTAAACTGCAGGAAGCGAAATACAGCTCTACAGTATACAAGCAAATTATCTCTGAACGGGGTGTTTAAAATTTTTTCCAAAAGGCATCAGCAGGTGGATATTTCAATGAAGCCAAGTATTAGAACATCACCTACTTCAAGTAATTCAATTCCAAGTCAAGAGAGAAAAAGAAGTGAGCCAGTTAAGTTAAATCTATATTGGCATGCGACAAAGGGTTCATAGAGAAATGAATCACCCCGAAGAGCTTTGTGACAAAACTAAATGTCAGATTCCTAAATCCCAGGACAGAGAATGAAACAGAGCACAAATTAATTCAAACATTATCATTCAATGGGACTTCTGTAGTCACTATATCTCTGGATCCATCTGTATGTTGACTTCCAGTAGACAGGGAGCACCTGGAAAAGCTCTGCTGAGAAGGCTTGAAGCCTTGACAGCTTTGGATGACAGCC
Organism: Podocnemis expansa; assembly: GCA_007922195.1. Lineage (NCBI taxonomy): Eukaryota > Metazoa > Chordata > Testudines > Podocnemididae > Podocnemis > Podocnemis expansa. The sequence goes on from ML682251.1 coordinate 286,938, forward strand.
TATACAAATGGAAAAGGGGAAAAAAGGAGGGCATTGTGTCTTCCAGCTGCAGTCCTGTTTTTCTGTTCACTTCTAGAAGCCCAAATTTACAATTATAAAGCACTTTTTCTGGGCACCAAATAGAAATCTTGTTGCACAACATGTTTAATAGCTTCAGCATTCATTGTTCCAGGATAAATTGTTTTCAGTGTACACCTTTTTTCCCTGAATACTCAAACTGAACATTACTGCAGTGATACAGGTATATACATACACATGCCAGTTTTCAGTTCATCTAATAATATCACTGTGATTTGTTTATAAGCATGTACAGAGAGTTCAGAAAAGTTCTGGATCCATAAGTGTTAAGTGGATTTATTAAAAAATAGCTACTTAGACAATATAATCAGGAAATCAATAACATGACAAGTGACAGATTTTGACAGATTTTTTAACTGATTAGCTTCCACGTAATTAATGATGTTTACATTCTTTGTCTTCAATTATTTTAAAGCTTCAGAGATTTTTATTATGCACATCTGCAAAATCACTGTCAGTTCCAGATTCACATTTTGGTGGTGTACCAAGCTGGCTTCAGTTCTCAAAATAGGAGGCCAGTTCTCACTAAACAAACAAAGTAAAGTGACCTAATACCCATGGGGTTTCTTTGACAGATAAATGGCATATGTATTCACTTTCAACATGCTGTTTATACTCCTGATGAAATAAAAATATTTCAAGACACTGTTCAGAAATTGAAGATGACAGGAGAAACAGGTGAATTGGACATTCATAATTTAACAAACGAGATAAATCCCAGAAAATCTTGCCCAAGCGGATCTGTAAGGGAGGTCTTTGTTTTCTGAAAGGCTTTGGTTTAATGTTGGAACTGAGATTGTTTGTTTGTTTATTCAGACTGAGTTCATGGGAATTAGTCATACAAGAAACACCAAAATGGTTAAAAAAAAAAAAATCAAATCAACCAACCAACCAACCTGTATTACCTGGTTAGATCTTCTAATTAAAAAGGTGAAGGAAACTGAAATCTGATCATCATCATCCAGAAACTAAGAGAATTAGCTTCTTAAAAAATGTGGTGTACGTGTTCTTTTCTAAAAACAGTTTTAAAAAGAGTTTAAAAACAAAGGTTTACTTAAAACTTAAAATTAAATGTAAAGATGGTCTCAAAGTTGATGTGTAACTTTTAATACAAATTTATGTGGTAGTAAAACCTGAATTATTATAGAAAGTATGGTCACTGGGTAACCAAAATTTTAAAACTAAACCCCACATATGGTTCACAAAAGCAAGTCTTTTTTTTTAAAAAAAAATAAAAGACCTGATCTAGCTCCTACTGAAGTCATCCTTGTCCTCTGACCCAATGACTGTTCCATGGGAGATCAATGTTTAAACAGTCATTGGGTTGGGGGAGGAAGGAGACTGACTGATTTGGTATTCCAAGGTTAAGGCCTAAACTTTGCAAGTGGGAGACCTTGCATCTAGTCCACCTGCTTTACACACTCTCCTTTATCCACAGGAGACCAAATTCCATAGGTGAGAGCTCCACACAAAACTATGCCATAGCTCAGTTGGTTAGGGTACTCTTTTGAGAGGTGGGGGATCCCAACTCAAATCCCATCTTCACCTCAGTCTAAGGAGGGAATTGAACCTGATTTCCCACATCCCAGGTGAGTGCTCCAATTGCAGGAAAAAAAAGTGATAAAAATTGGCACCTCTGCCTCCTTCTCCAGACAGACCCTGACTGGGATGCAATATAGTAGGTGGTCTCTGAGCATGTCTACTGGATCAGGTCTTGCATATGACTTAGGTGAATCAGCACTTACCTTCTCTGGATTTGTGAATTGGGTATAAAGTTTAGGCATGAGCTAGGTGTCCAGATACCTAGAGGTAGGCGCCAGTATGCATGCCCCGAGACAGAAGCTTAGGCATGAAGGCAACTTTTACCTTGAAAACTTAGGTGCTGAGTGAGTTTAGAGATCTACAGAGTATGGTCGGAGTTTGTGGACTACTCTAGAGATTAAAACATGGACTTAACTGCTAAAGTAATTTCATGCGTCCCATGCTAAATTCTGGTCTTGCCACTTGCTTGTTGAGATGTTTAGAGCAGGGGTGGCCAAACTGCTGCTTGGGAGCCACATGTGGCTCTTGAATGAAAAAGCGTGGCTCGCAGAAAAACATCAGCAAATCAATTTAATAGGTAAAAGTATATGGCTACATCCCTCAATGTGGCTCTTGAAGGTTTAATAATCAACTTGTGTGGCTCTTGAGTTCCATAAGTTTGGCCACCCCTGGTTTAGAGCAACTTACTACCCCATCTCAATTTTCCCAGCTGTAAAATGGGATTAATAGTAACCGGCACCTACCCCATTAAATCTTGTGAGGATTAGCTGATGGTGTAGCTTGTTAGGTTTTGTTTACACAACAGATTATGTCTGCATACTTCATGTTGCTCAGGGGTGTGAATAAGCCACCCCCTGTACTATGTTCATCTTTTCAATGGAGAATACAGAAGTTATTTCATTTTCTACAGCTCTTTTGCCTCACCCTGATTGCCACTGTGGCAGAGCCCGACACCCAGTTTCTAAACCCAATCTGGAGAGCAATGTTAGCTCCCAGTACTTTTTTCAATGGGCTTTTTCCAAATATTATGGAGCTCCACCTCAAAGCTATTTATAATCATTGTGGGCTACGTTCCGAGTAGGTACAGTGTGCTCTTTGAGTTATGTCACTGGGATAAACTGGCATCCTTTCATCTGAAAGAGATGGTGAAAATTGCAGCATATGATGTAGATAGTATGCAGATAGCATGTAGTCTCATGTGACTAAATAGTCCAATCCAAGGTTTGCATGATATTTGGCACTTAATGCAGATATGTGCATAATCTTTGGCTGGGAGCTACTTGTTTCCTACAAGCTCTTTTCTCTTCAAGGTGTAGGAACCAGCTCCTGTCATGATCTTCATGGTCTGATGGTGTCACTTGTTACGATCAGTTGCAAAGGTTTCTGATTGGTCAGAATCAGAGCCAAATTCCTTCATATCTTGTTTGTATGTGTCTTTATAGCAAAGCTTGGGACATCGTCTAGTTCTTGTTCCCTCTGATAGCTCACCATAAAGTATGTCTTGAGGTATACATGCATCCTCCAAAGTGCTCAAATAGCCCAGGCAATGCAGTCATCTTTGCGTGAGTAGGGCTGTCATGCTTGGTACATTTGCCCTTTGAAGAACATCAGCACTGGTAAATGTATCTTGCCATTTGATGTTGAGTGTATGATGTAAGCAGAGTAAGTGGAAACTGTTTAATTATTTTTCCCTGATAAGCATAAGTTGTTCATGTTTTCCCGCTGTACACAGGAGTACTGAGGACACAAGCTTGGTATAGTACCATTTTGGTCTTGATAGTAAGCTATGCATTGTTCCTTGCTCCTATAGTTAGTCTACTAAAGGTGATGGCAGCTTTTCCAAAGTGAACATTTAATTCTTCATCCAGTGAGAGATTAGCAGTCACTGCACAACCTAAATAGGTGAATTTTTGGACTGCTTCTAGTTGGTTTGCATTTAAGGTGATTAAAAGGATCTCACGGAACATCCTTGTCTAATACAACTGTTTTCTTAATACTGATGGTGAGAACAAATGTCCAACAAGCACTGGGAAGGTAGCCCATGAGTTCTTGTAGTAGATCTTTATGAGGGCTTATAAGGGCAGCATCATCAAGGACTGAGTTCCTTGATTAGCACCTTTTTTACTTTAGTCTCTGCCCTAAGTTGTGAGAGATTGATGAATTTCCCATGTGATGTTGTGTGAAGATGCACTCCATCTTTCATGTCCTTAAATGCACAGTTTAGGAGTACTAAGAAGATTTCTAAGAACATAGGGGCAAGAACATATCCTTGCTTCACTCTGCTTTTCATTACAAAACTACCTGAAATATACCCATCAAACTGGACATTTGCTCTCATGTTATGAAATGAATGTATAAGACTTGACAAGATTGACGAACACCCTATCTTTTTAAATATTGCAAATAAACCTGCTCTGCTGACTATGTCAGATGCTTTGGTTAGGTCCACAATGAAAAAGTGCAATGGTTAGTTTTGCTCTTTGCACTTTTCTTGAAGTGGATGCAGAGGAAAATATCATGTCTATAACTGACATTCCAGCCCTGAATCTGCACTGTAATTCAGGATAGACATGATTCACCAGCTGTTTTGGGAACATTAAGATGGCTTTTGCAAAAGTTTTTTTCTGATAGACCCATTTCATTCCCTTCAAACCAATCCTTGTTTTGACGATCTCTTTTCTTGAAATGTAGCTGAAGCTATTTCTTAAATTATTGTTCTTAAATCTTCTCAAAATTCCTCTGCCTTTTCTTGTAGTGATTTCTTATGCATGCTGGGTTCAAAAACTGGTGCCTGTGGCTGATTGTGGTTGTCACCATGACTAGCTTTGTGGTGATCTTTTCTTGTAAAATACAAGCTGATAATACACAATCAGTTTTGACTGCAGAATTTAAAGAGTTGTTGGCTGTTCTCATTCATCTTGCCAATGCCAAAATGATCAAAGCAATCTGGCTATGAGTTGTTACTTGTGCCAGCTCTTGCACTGAAGTCACCAATGAGGAAAAGTCACTCAGTTGATGGTCTTCTGTAGACAACATAATACGAAGAGTCATAAACTGTAGCCTTCTCCTCAGTCTTAGATGTGAGTGTTGGTACATAAGCAAAAATGATGTTGCAAACCAATAATCATCTGAAATTTTTTCAGTGAGATAAAGTGCTCTGACTTCACAATGGGTGTTGCTAGGAACTTTACCCACTTATTTCTTACTGCAAAATCAAAACCAAGCAGAAGATTTTCTTCACAGGTTTTACCCTGCCAAAAGAAGGTGTAATGGGCCTCTTGGACATAACCAGCATCCACAAGTCCTGTTTCTTGAAGTGCTGCAATGTCAACAGAGTTTGTACAATTCATGGTCTATCAAAGGGAGACACTGATACATGGGCAAAGCAATGTCCCCATATTATGTATTCTTCTGTAGGTTGCTTGTATATTATAAGTTATCATCGTCAGTCAGTCCTGGGCATATGGTCTTAACATTCCAGTTTCCAAACCGAAAAGTTCTTATTTTTTCCACTTGTCACCTTCTGTGTTGTGTCCATAATGTCAGCCAGGGTAGTGTGTCCTCTCCATGTAATAAGGCTGCAATAGCCTTGACCGTTAATATGGGGACACTGCTTTGCCCATGCATCAGCGTCTCCCTTCAGGGCTCTACTCAGCCTAGTCATCAGCCATGACTGAAAGGCCCGATCTGTCCTGGATGGATGCTATTGGCAAATACACTAAGTGAATTTGCTTATCAGCCTTTTGATGGAATTTCTTCCACCAGGGATTCCACTGTCCTCCTTAGGTGCTCATCCACACAAAGCCCTTGGCACTTCCTGAGAGTTCAGGGTTAAATAATTACCAGCCAGCACTAAACATTGACCAATATGGGTTGCTTTGCTCATGATCACAGTTCTAACCTGACCTGACAGTGTGGGGTACATACTGTAACTCATGAAAGGTAAAGGTAAAAATTACATATCTTAGAAGCAGAAAACAGCTATGAGGTCAGCTAGTACCTTGGCCTGTACACTGCTAACTAAGTACAGTACTTTCTAGTGCTATTACCAGTTCAGTTTTATATGTCTCAAGTCATCAGTCTTCCCATATTTTCCATGGAAGATGTTATCTAACATATTTCACAATCAGAATTGTTTTCATAATATTAAGCACATCTCGTCTTTTTCTTAATTAGTGATTATGCCATTTATCCCATCCAACTACTTCTTCCCATTCTTAGCTCTCCTAAGTAGCTGCACCTTTTTCAGCACCTTTTTGTTGCTCCCTGTATGGCCTCTCTAAAATTTTTCTTCAGATTTCTACTAGAGAGAACTCACTATAGTATTCTAGGTATGATCTTACCTATGCTACATAGAGAGATACCATCACCTTTTTTCATGGCACCGTAATGCCTCATGATTGTCTCATAACAAGTTATGAGAGTAAGGTTGGAGAACAGATCATATTAATTCAGGCAGTAAACCAAGATGCCTTGGATGTATGAGTCCTCTGAGTTTGCTGATCAAATTCCTTTAAGACGTGTTCTTTCAAAATACTACGGTCTTGGTACCAATAGATGCTAAATGCACTCCAGTCCAATGAAACATGTCAGAATTTTATCTCTAAATACTGAAAATTCCAATCCAAACAAACATTTTAGAATGAAAAGCCGATGGGGTCACTCAATACTTGTTAAAAGATGGCTAGTTTGAAACATGATTTGAACTAGGCAAGTTAATGTTATGCCCAATGTCACTATTAACAAACAACTGTAACCAGTTTCCCTATGTTATCTTACTTGCCAGAGGGACTGATTTAAAACATGATAGAATTGTCCTTGATAATTTACAGGATCATGTTTCCACTTGGTGTAATTTTTAGGTGTTGACCTAAAGCAGAGAACCATTTCAAACAGTGTGTCAAGCTCTACTCCTGACAGAGTAACAGTTGCCTCTGTGGCACTCAGCAATGAAGTCTGCTAATGCACGTTTATGTGAACCCACACAACACGGCAAATCTTCAGTTCTGATTTTTTTTAAAACATTCTTTCAGTAGTTTATCCTGGGTTTTGCACAAACTTATCAGAATTAAGCACCCTACTAGACTGCTGCTGGTGAGGATTGCTTAATTCCTCATTAAAAGGAGAAGTTTTGTTGTTTAAATAAAGTAGCTACTGTAGTAGATTTGCTGATATGTTAAGAGTATTATAGGATCTAGAAGTGGACTTGGGAAGAAAATACTGTAAAGTAAGAAAAATTAAACAGTGTATATTGAAACACAGACGACATCATTACATTTGATGTGGCTCCATCAGAGATGAGTAGCAGAGTGAGTTACGTGGGTTATCTGCACAGCAATGTAATGTGTTCTAATGAAAGTGTACTATTCAGTAGTGCCAATTCTTACTTCTTTAATGGATTAAATGAGGGTCGCAAGGTTCCTTTTTCAGTCCAATTGTGCCCCACTTTCTGGGTGTACTGGGGAAAGGAAACCACAAGGTGCCTTCACCTTCTTGTAGATAAGGCCAGGTGCCATACTATTGCAGAAGAGAAAGTCCTGCTACTGCTCTTGGTGACACTACCTACTACAGAACAAATGTGATGGGAAATAGTGGGAGTAGTCAGAGTCTCTTCCCTTCCTTGCCCCCACAGCCACTGAAGCTGTCACAGCCATCAGACTTCATGCACTGAAATAATGGTGGAGCTGCAGCTGTTGCACTTCCTGGGCATTTCTTGTTGAGCCAGGCAAAATTCCCCCATTGGCTCCTGCTGAGGTGTAGCATCTCACAGCTGGTCCAGCATAGGCTAGTGCTTACAAGTCACAATCTGGCCACTAGCATTTATTAAGATAGAGCATAGTGGAAAATGTGATAAAGTGCAACCAGAACAACAAGTGATAATTGATACAAGTCACACCTTAAATTTACTCTGGAAATATGCCAAAGAGCATCTACAGTGGTTGTATAAAGACTTAACAGTCAGTATAACTGCAGCTAAAATTCAGAGGTCTCCAGGTCCCAGTAGAATCAAGGGTATTTATTCACTCAGCACTATTCAGAATCAGACCCCAAATGGGCACCTACATTTTGAGTGGAGATTAAATCATCTGTGTTCCTTTTGGACTCCAAGCATCCCTCCTACATGCTGATCCATTATACACTAAAACCAAAGACCAGGGTATAAATTCACATCATTTTCATTCCATCTTCACAGCATTTGGATGTTTCTTCTCCACAGATGGGGGAGTCAGCCAGACAGTCAGAGAATGATAGTTTTAAATGGACTCTGACTGTCTTTTATAGCTCAGTGGGCAGCTGCATCCAACTCTCTTCCCATAGGTATGTCTACACAGAAAACTTTTTCTGAAATAAGCAGGCTTGTTTCAAAAAAAAAAAACCAAACACTTGCCTCCATGGACAGGTAGTATTTTGGTATTTCAAAATAACGAAGCGCTATTTTGAAATAACTAAACCTGCATTTGTTTCGAAAGAGCGATTCTTTCAAAATAGTTATTTTGAAAAAAGCCTTTCCAAGCTGCAGAATTGGCTTTTTTCAAAATATTCGCTCTATATTTTCACTGCCTTCCCCTATTTCGAAAAAGAAAGTTTAGCAAAAACTCTCTATTTTGAAATAAGAATTCCTGCCTTATTTTGAAATAGAGAGTCTTCCCTGGACTCCTATTTTCAAAATAATAATTTTGAAATAATGTTAATTTGAAATAATTATTTTGAATGAAAATCAAAATAGTTATTTTGAAATAACTAGTTCAAAATATCTTTGGCAGTGAAGACATAGCCATAGTTAAATAAAGCATTGAGATTCTGTATGGAGCAGTACAGTCTTCATAGGAAGAGTGGCTTCACAATAACAATGCCTGAATGATATAGACACTATCTATCCCCATTCCCTACATGCAGTCAGCCTGGCTTTTTTCTCCTGGGCATAACTTCTGCTTCCTTTCTGCCAAATCCCATGTACCCCAAGGCATTTCAGGCATCAGTTCTACAGGCTAAAATCATTCCCATGCAGAAGTGCTAGAACCTTTAAAATAAATCTCATGGAGGGCAAAGCCCTTGTGCTTGGTCTTTTGGGGCAGTTCACCCATTGAAACCAAAAGGAAAGAGAACCCTGGAGTACAAACATGGGGCACTTACTGTTAGTGATCTAATTGGGCCTAAAGCACTGGGGTGGGGTGCATGATTAGCCTATCTAAGCTTTGCTCACTGGTTTTCTCTGGGTGTCTATATCAGTGTCAGGGCCTGTGCTATGTTAAAAAGAGCAGACAATCTTGTGAATGGCACATACGTAAGGAACTGCTGAGTTATTTTCTCACTAATTTCCTTCCTATGAGTCCCACTGTTTTAGAGAGGAATGATGATTTATTGCAAGGGATTTATGGTTCATTCCAAGTGATTTGTGACAAAACACACACAAAACTGTTGTGTGCAGTTTTTCTACACAAGTCTCACATGTGTCTGTCTGTTAAGCTAGCGAGCTGTAAAATGGAAAACACAGAACTACTCTGAATTCTTGAAGCTTGTGCAAGTTCTTGAACAAGTACCCTGGGGATTTATTGGAAAAAATTACTTCAACATAAGTATTCTCTCAACATGTCGCAGTTTATAATAAACTTTGTTTTTATTGATTTTTTCCAAGCACCAAACACTGACACAGAGCTGTAATGCTAAGCCATAAAGAAGGCAAGAGACATAAACAAAACTAAAAATTAAGACCAGGCCTGATTTTTCTCACAGTTTTACCTGTGTGAATCATGGACAAATACCACTAAAGTGAATAGAGTTACAGCCCTTTAAATGAGAGGAGCATCAAGTTCAGTATCTACAGCAGATACCATGAGAACATACAATTTGCCTTCCTGCATCAGAATCCTGGTCCATCACAGACAGTCTCCTGCTTCAGGCAATGACTGATACTTGATACTTCAGAAGAAGTTGTTTCCTTCCCCTCAACATTTCAAAACCAACAGTTCACTTAAATCCCATTGACAACCTCAGAAATAGGGTTTTATACCAGCCATTAGCGACATCGTGACCAGCTATTCTCGTATTATAGGATGACATTACAAACAACAAATTGAAAATTGATCCATCCTAATTTGTAATCTTACAATAAGATCCTTAAATCCTTTTAAAGATCTTTTTAATCCTTAAAAATAAGGAGAGTGGAAGGGAAAATCATATTATGCAGGCACCATTCATAGCACCATTATTAAGGTCAAGTTCTGTTTTGCATTCACATATCAACACAAATTTGTACACATCACAAAGAATAAAAAAATCTAGAGTAACTCTCCTGAAGTTAATGGAGCTATTGTGAATTTATTAAAATACAGATGAGCACAGAATTGTGCCAAAACTCTATAATGCTAGTATAATGCACATTAGTGTGATTCTACCCAGCTCCTGTAATTGGTACAGGATATATTATATGGAAGAAGTCAGGAGATGAGCAATATAGAAATTATAACTTGATCCCTAGACATATTAATAAGCTACATGTGTTAATCTTACCCTAATCCTGCAAAGAAAGAAAGAAAGAAAAGTTGTGATGTGAAATTAGAGATGATGTGAACCATAAAAGCTTCAAAGATAAGCATCCAAAATCCAAATGTTTGCCTGAATTGAACTAAATTTGCTATGCAAAACTGAATTGGAAATCTGATGAGTTTTATGGTACAACAACAATGTGTTTCTTGCTTCTGGTTAAGTTGGGAACATGAGAACATCTTTTCGTTTGACATCGTCTCAGGGACTTCCTGAGACAACCAGGAAAAGTACACAGGAGCACTACATGGAAAAAGGAACAATTTGTTGCCTCTACAAATGCATTCATAGGATGTGGGCTTCAGATTGGCTCAGATAAAAGGAAAGAGTTTGTCACTGATTCGATTAGGTACTAGAACTGCCTAAACTGCTGCAGAAAGTAATTAATTTTGGCTCCATGAACCACAAGGAAAATTTAAACTGGTGGAGAAACCAGGCCTCTCTTTGAGCAGCACTGATCATCTTTGGGTAGAGGTAACCCATTGTATGGGTCCTCTAGTAGAGGAGTGAACAGCCAGGCTGGTGCAGGGAGTTATGATTAACACTTTTCAACCTCCTCGTGCCGTCCAACATGTCTATTGACAATGGTCTCTGCTCATATAGATCCTAAGTCTGGACCTAAACTCATGAACTATCCATAGCCTATAGATGCCTTAATTAATGGTCATTAGCAGATGAAATCCTGACTCTACTGAAGTCAAAGGCAAAACTCCCATTTAAGTCCACATTGTTTTCTCCTAGATCATCTTCAGGCTTCAATCCAAAGCAAAGGTCGTGACAGCCACACAAATGGGATTCCACATTGCTGAACCAAGTGCTTGGTTCCACTCCAACCTTTAGCTATCCTCAATGGCTTTGGAACAAAAAGGAACCATAAATTAAAATTGCTTTTGTGTGTTATGAAGCCCAAGGCTGTAATAAGCCTTAAAATAGGTAGATCTTCTAGAATTATTGTTTTTGGAGTTTATCATTTGAAGACCTATACAATACTTACTGTGCTTTGATTTCTTTGCTGGAGTGTTGCAAATTATGTCAACAAACTATCTATGTACAGAAGTAAGAATACTTAAAAAAAATACTTTGGATTTGATAGCAATTTCCAGCCAATGATCTAAAAGCATTTCCAAATGTTACTCAATTTAGTCTCATGACCACCCACTGAAAGATAGGTACATATCCCCATTTTACAGATGAGGAAACAGAGGCACAAAGATGTTAAGAGATTTCCAGTCATCACATAGGAAATCTGTGGCAGGTGTCTCCTGAACCAATAATTCTTTTCTTCCTCCCTACTTAATGCTTTCTGTGGTTATGCCTTCACTCGGGGTAGCACATGTGTTGCCACCAGACCAATTCTTTGATATCAGTTGAGTGGAAGTAGAGACCCACTCAATCGATTCAGAAACCGACTCAATTAAACCACCCACAAGAAAAAGATTAATGGTGCATCAATGGTAGGGCATTTTTGATTGCTACAGTGTAGTTGGGACACCATGCTAATTAGAATTTAGCAAATTGATGTAATATATGCAAGCTAAACTCTATGTAGCTTGCATAACTCCTGTTGACTGCCATTGAATTTCATGGTGAGTACACCCCACACTTAGTTAGGCTGACTAAACTGGATATCATTATGTAGCCTCTCCAATCCACCCAGATTTTTTAATTCTCTGCCTCAGATTACGGACTATTCCATAGAGAAGACTTGGAATTGTAAAATTACTATATTTCAACTTTCCTGCTAGGCATCTCCAAACTCTTTGAGTATATAAACTTTTCAAGAAGCTGCACTTCAGGTCAATAAATGGAGACAAAAAAAATTTCAAAGATTTCTTCTCTAATAGGAACCATATCAAAGGTTTTTCTTCATTCTCTGTTACAGTGCTTGTTTGAGACTGAAAGAATTATGTTATAGGCTAAATTTTTGGACACGTACCATCACTAACTCCCTCACCAACTTCCTCAACCTCTGTTTGTACCTCTTTCCAGTATACCCAGAAACAATTTAGGCTTCTTTCTATATCTCATAAAAGCAATCCAGAAGTACTGTGTATATTTAAGGGTAAGATATTCATAGGTATGGAATCCTGGGAATAGCATTCATCCTAATGTAATGTTATGTGATGTCATAGTCACATTTGCAGTTCCACTCACCCATCTTCCCTTATCTAGCTTTATTTTAAGTTTAAACTGACAGTGTCTTTGATATCACTGGTATCAAAACCAAATATTCTAACCTCTCAAGCATCCACTTAAGCTCCAACTATGCAGCTGAGAACTGAAACATTCCTTCGACACTGATCTGGCCAAATAGTTTTCCTAATTAACTTTGTACTGTAATTGGATATGGAACCAAAGTCATTAGCAAGTTTCAGTGAAAGAGATACTATCTGATTTGGGCTAGTAATCTACAGTGTTTCCATCTGAAGTCATCAGTCCTTTGTATTTTTCTAATTCCCAATAATCAAGGTTTCTGGCAAACTCTTAGCTTAAGGTTTTATACTGCCACCTATCATTATAACAACTGAGCACCCTCCACATAAAAATCAATACCAAGACTGAAATCCTTGTGGAGTTCATGAATTCTTTGGTAGCAATCTGTTTTGGGGGTTAAAACTTCTTTTAGGTTTTCTTAGTTTCCTCTTTCTTAATAGATGGTAGGATTTTATTGAGAAGAAGGTGTCAGTGTCATAAAATTTCTTTCCGGTGGTAAAAAGGCTCTTAAAGAGATGAAGATTTTGCAATAGCCCTAAAGACAGTCAGACTCTGGATTCAGCAGATCTCCAAAAGTACTTCCCTGTTGCTGGATCCCTTCAGCCAAGAATTCTCTGTTACCAGCTGTTGGCCTTTTGTCAGGGACTTTGTCATCTGTATTATCTCCCAGGAGTAAAACTGTCATGGTGGTTCTTGGATAGAAGTTCAGAACTGGCTATCTTGGGGACCATTAACTGAAACATAGGGCAAAGACCTTAGTCTGGCATTGAAGGCTGACTGAAAACCATTGAAGGACCTGAGCAAAGAGACTGATATGCTCATAGCAAGCTAAGCAAGGGAGGAGTGGACAGCCACATTCTGTATAAGCTAGAGCCTATGCATCATCTTCATGTTCAGCTCCAGCTGCAGAGAACTACAGAAATGCATCCTGGAGGTGACAAATGTATGGATCTTCATCTGGGAGGGAGGTACAAAGTTTCCTAGCAAGAAATGCTGTAGCAAATGGTTTTAACAGCTATGTAGCATGTAATTTCAAGGCTGAAAGAGTAAATAGGGGTGAGGGGCAACAACTGACCAGTCACTTCTCTCAGGCACCTGTAATTTGAATGTTTGATTGCTTTGTAGAATGCCTTTACCAAACTTCAGCTGACTGTAGTTCATAAGAACTAGTAGTTCTACCTCACCCTTCTCATCACCTGCAGAAATGATTGATGTAAGACTCAATTTTCTATTCATGCCAGTTAACGTTACTAACTATCTAGCAGCATTGCATACCACCCTGTTCTTACTGAATCCCACTTGGTTAAACTGAATTATAGTTAAGAGGGCTGTTTCCCTAATCGGCCTATCAGAACCATTGCTACTACCTCAGAATACACCTTTTTAATGGAAATCAGTTTGCACTTTTTACACTTACTCAGTACCTTAAAAAACTTGTGAATTACAATGATTAGGAACACATTATTTGAGATTCAAACCCTTCATGTCCATAGCACACTCAGACACTTTCCCTACAAGATATTATTAGCATGTCTTTATAGAATTGTCTCAGGAATCCATCAGACCCTTGACTCTTGCTGGCTTTTAACAGCATGAATTGATTCCAGAATTGCCGGTTCATTATGCTCTCATTGCAATGTCTTTTCTTTCTTTGACTGTGGGAGTTCAACTGGGTCAAAGCACTTACTGCATTCTGCAGTGTATGAAACAAACAAGGAATCTGGTTAGGGTTACCAGATGTCAGGCAAAGGAGGACATCTCCTCCTTTTTAACTTCATGCCCTCCGTCCAGCAGGCATTTTAAAAATACCATTATTTTGTCTGGCTTTTTACTTATAGGGGTTAACGTATGCTGGAATGCCCAGCAACACCCTATTTTTAAGGGGAAGGCTTTCCAGGGCCCCCTAAAAACAGAAGAATATTACATTAATACTACATTTTCTCCATGTGTCCTCCTTTCCATGCTTTGGTATCTGGCAACCCTAAGTCTAGTGGCACTTTTAAAGAATAAAATTTACTTATTGCATGAGCTTTTGTGGGTGAAAATCCCACTTCGTCAGACGATTCAAAGTGGAATTTTTTCCCACAAAAGCTCATGCAATAAATAAATCTGTTAGTCTTTAAGTGCCACCAGACTCCTTGTTGTTTTGCTGAACTAGAATAACACAGCTACCCCTCTGGAACTTGTAGTATATGTGTTGCTGCTTGACGGGGATGGATCACTTGATGATTATCAGTTCTATTCATTCACTCTAAAGCATCTGGCGGTGGCCAGTGATGGAAGACAAGATAGTGGGTAAGAAGCAGTAGTGGATTAGGGGCTTCTCAGCCTCTGGGCCTCCAGCACTGGTGGGGCCCACCTGCAGCCCCACACGTGGCCCCACCCACCCTCTCCTGGGGCCACAGCCCCCCCTCCAGTCTATGGCTCTGTGTTCTGCAGAAGGGCTGGTGCTTGGACGTGGGGCCGATCGGGCCCCCGGAGTAGCTCGTGCATGCAGAGCAGCCTCTGGTGTGGCATGGCATACTGCACAGCACAGCAGCTGACCCTACCTCCCAGGATGGACCGGCAGCATAGAGGCAGGGCACGGCAGGACCGGACAGTGGACCCTGGCCTCTGGGTCAGCCCACACTGCCCTGAGGGGTGGATCAGCTGACCCAGGGATGGGGCTGGGGCTGGGGCTAGGGCTGATGCAGGACAGCCCAGCCTCCAGCCCAGCAGAGCTTTGCTCCTGATTTCCCCAGCGCCTCACAGGGGCAAGCCCCCGGGCCTGGACCTGGGCCCGGGCCCCATAGGCCCATGCATTAACCTGCCCAAGGCTAGATGGACCATTGATCTGGCCCAGTATGGATATTCTTATGCTCCTGGCTGCATAAACATTTGAGAAGGGCTTAAATGCTCCATTTAGACAAGTCAGTTAAACATTTTCCTTTTGCCAGACCATCTTATTAATTATGTCTGTTCAGTGGCAATAGTTTTCTCTATTACTATAACAAGATGGAACTGACTGTCATTTCTAGCCAGTACTACTTCTACCGTACTTCATCTTGTGTTTTCCATGTCATTGAAAACCTTTTGGCCATGTCTACACCTAAAAGCTTAGTTCAGACTTGCTTAGTCTGAACTAAATAGTTTGAAATTAGTTTGAACTAGTCACACTTTTTTTAGTTTGAACTAAGCTTTTTAGTTCAAAACTAAAACAAGCATGGCTAGTTTGAACTAAAAGTTCATTTGAACTTAAAAAAAGTGCATTAGTTCGAACTAGCATGACTACACTGTGCTAGTTTTAACTAAATTTTGAAATAAATTCAAACTAAGCAGTTAGTTTGGACTAACCAGCCAAACTAACTAGTTCAAAAGCTTTGCATTGTTTGAACTAAAAAATTTTTTACTTTGAACTAGGCAAAGCCTAGTGTAGACAGGGCTCAAATTAGTTCAAATCAAGGCTCCTTAATTCAAACTAATTTGCTGGTGTAGAGATAGCCTTTGATGTGTGGTGGTACAGTATTACAGTTCAGTCACCTGTTAAATATTTTATCTGAGTAGCTCCAATAAATCACTTTGAATGGCTGAAACTATGAAAAAAAAAATCCAATCTTGGAAGGAACACTAATTGTGTGCTGCATGTTCTCATTAGCTAACTACTGCTCAAAACAGGCATCAATTCAGTGCTTGAAAATGAACAGTACATGTCTAAGGACTTGTCTGTGGTCTCAAGATCCATTTCAGTTGAAATAGGGTTTAAAATGTGGGTACCTTTCATGACTTTTTGAAGAGTGCCAAGGTCCCCATTTCAGCATTTGCACAGATGACCTTGGACCATGTTTGGTACCCCTATAGAGAGGATGGACAGTAGACTGGATAGAGCACTAGTCTAGGGCAGTGGTTCCCAACATTTTCCCTGCCATGGCACACCATTAATTAATCTTTAATTAATCTGAGGCACACCATCATATAGTTTCCAAATGAAATCATGAATCTTCATGAGCCAATAAGCTAATCTAGAGCTCTTTGACTAGGTTTTCAAAAAAAAAAAAAAATTGGCACACCTGCTCCGACCTGACAGCACACCTGTGTGCCATGGCACACTGGCTGGGAAACACTGGCCTAGGGCATAAGAGATCCATTTTCAATTCAATTCTCTTCCACACACTTCCTGTGTGACATTAAATAATTCACTCAGTCTCTGTACCTCAGGTACCCATTTGCAAAATGGGGACAATAGCTTTGCCTACTGCATTGGGGTTCTGTGAAGATAAATGCATTTAAGACTGAGGCTCTCTGAAACTGTGGAGATGTATTTCATACAATCTCCACTATTTTAGCATTCAAAAATTCTCCTAATTGCCTGCAATGAGAAAGTCTTAACATCTTGTCTTAAAAGGAATAGCTGACAAAGAATATGAATGATTGTCTTTTGCATTTCACAATCTGCTTTTATTCACTAAGACAATGTTTTAAACCTGCTGCCAGAACTTGTCATTGTCAAAACATTTTACTATCCGATAGAAAGGGACATATCAGTTTTTAAAATGGCGGATTTATAGATCATCTTCTGTCATTTCCTGCTCCAGCATCTGCACATCCTATTGTGTTTGATAAGTAATGAACAACTGTTTTCATTTCACATAAAAGAAAATCCTTCTGAAAAAAATAAAAATGAAACTTCCATGCAATTTATGTTTTGATTTTCTTGTTTTTGCTCATTCTCAGCCGTTTGATTTTAAGATGCTGATATAGCAAAGAATTCAAGCATATGCCTAGGTTTAAGCGAATGAGTATTTCTACTGAACTACTAACATACTCAAGAAGTAGGTATATTCTTAAGTGTATTACTAATTCAGTGCCTTAGAGACTCCAACAGAAAAAAAATTTAGGCTTTACCACTTCCATATGCTGTGAGGTTCCACAGAACCAAAATTTTTCTGTTCTGACTCTCTTTTCAGCAGTGAGTAAAACTTCATTACTGTCCAACCATTTAGTTATCCATGTACAGGCAACGTAATTTGTATTTCCTTCTTTCTTTGTGATTGCCAACCTAAAAATTGGGGTACTGACCAGAGATCCTGTTATGTATGCAGTTAATACAATATGTAGTCTTTCTGCACTAGAATATGAGGTAAAAATGTTAGAGAAATATGTAATTCATGTTTAGGATCTCAACAGTAAATTCCCTTGAATATGCTAGCCAGTAATTAATATAGTACTTCTAGTTATAATTTATCCATTTAAGACAAGTGACAGGGAAGTATATGCTGTTAGTGGGTAGTTTAAATAAGCAAATAAATAAAGCAGCAAGAGTTAGACAGTGAGTCAGAGGTGGCTACAGCTGGGATTAAAGACCTAGACTTGGGGAACATAGGCTACAATATATACTTGCAGGGAAGCTATGTGTTCTGATTTTTTTAAAATCAAATTTATATAAAAAGAAAACGTGCATTTCACTACATTTTTCCTTACAAGAGGAGGATGAACTCATACGATTCCAGAAGGGATAAAAAAAATGATGGTTTATTAAATTTAACAAATAATAAGAAAACATTTTTTTTTGTTTAAACTAGGTGTACAAAAGTAACTCCATTTCCACCACATCATTTACATCTAATGTTTCTTTTTACAGGTAACTTTCAGAGGAGTGGCCAATACTGGCTAGCACTAGCCAACCCTTTTAATGTATTTGACAATTTAAAAGTTGGAACTGGGAAAAATTTTAGCCAAGAAAATCAACAGTGATACCAGGGCACAGGTTTTATTACAACTCAGTCCAGCTGCTTTGAGTATAGACACACCAGATACATTTTAACTTTGAAGGACTGGAAGAATTTTGATTCTTCAGCATAATTGTTCCTTTTAAGCTTCCTGGTACTTTGAGTCTTTAATTGCACTCCACAGTATATTGTGCTCCTCTAAAAGTCTAGAGCCATTCAGATAAAATTGTTGGGTTGAGGGTGTGCGCTATAAGCCATTGTTACTAAAGATCTTTGGAAATCATCTAACATTTCCTTGGGTACTATGACTGTGTGTCACTCCCATGTAAATATCTCATAAGTAGCCAGATTGTGCCGCAAGAATCAATTGAATTTCTATGGAGGCCAACAGCTTAAAGGAAACGCAACATCTGTTTTTATATATCATCAAGTCACAAACACATCCCAGCTGCTGGTTTCTCCAGTAGCCTCATTACAAGGAATTCAGGCCCAGTTTTTTAAAGGAATTCAGAGCCTCAAGATGCACATAGTCATCTAGTGATATTTGCTCCTAGGTGCCTAACTCCCATTGATTTTTGGCTGTAAATTATTAGAACTGAGTAAAGGGAAATGTATTTTGTACTTATAATTTTAAGATCAAGGCTGAAATGCCACATTAACTGAGAAGAAAAGGCCAGAGATACAATTAAGACGTTTAGGAAAAGGAACATCTTGCTTTCATTGGCTTATATTTTATATTTCATTGGCTTTATATTTTTACAGCTAGATCTCCAACACATTGGATGGGTTCCTAAATATTTTAATATTTTATTTGCAATGCGCTCACAGAAGTTTATTATTGCTATAACTATGCATTTAGTTCTGAAATTTTAATCTTTAATTCTTCTTGTTGTTTTTAGCATAAGTTTTGTTTTCCATTCATATGTTTAAATTCTTGTGTGTAATATGAAAAAAATCATAACAGAAATTGATCCAGATGGGGGCAATATGCCACTATTAACCATTGCTCACGTCTTCATTTTCAAAAATGTCAGAGTTTACATGGGAACTAGACAGGGGCAGAGCATCTGCTGGTAGTTAGAACAAGAAACTGGGATTCAGGAGTCATTTGATCCCTTCTTGGATCTGCCATTGATTCACTGTGCAATGTCAGGGAAGTCAGCACAAAGATAATATTGGTTTACCTCAGAAGGGTATTTTCAGGTTAAAATAATTAATTTTGGCTTAAAATACCAGATGAGAAACGTGGTCTGGCACCAATTCAACAAGGCACTTATGCATGTGCATAATTTTAAACATGTGAATGGTTCCACTGAAGTAATCAAAGCCAGTGACATAAATGTGATCACTCACTTGTTTAATCCCCATGTGCTTAAGTACCTGGCTGAATTAAAACATTGCCTTTAAGTACCTGGCCTTAAAATTAACATATTATTACTCTTGCCAGTTCGTATCTGAAACAATGCACTGTTCATCTAGAAAGAAGCCTTCACAGTTTTCTCCTAACATTGAAAAAAATCTGGGTCCAAACTGCAAGATGCTGAGTACCTCCTGAGAACTGCTGCTGTGCAGGAATTCACCACACTGCTGGATTGGGCCTCTTTGTGTAGACATTAGGTCAAAAAAAAAATAATAATAATAATAAGCTAAACGGCCTGAAAACTTAGATCATGCAGTGGTGATTCACAATACAGGCATTGTTATCACCGGATCAAATTACACAGAACAATTTATGCCTTGCTTTAGTCCTGTGGCATGCAGGAACACAGGCCAACGTGTACACACCTGACGTCACCCATTCTATTTATCTTCTTTACTAAATAGGAAACAAGGTATCTTTCCTTATCCAGCAAAAACAAGCCACATATAGAGCTTTAGTAAAATACAGCTAAGAGGTGATTACATGATTCTTCTCAAAAAGCAAAATATGTGGAATTCTTTTTGCATAAATCTGATAACCTTAACAGGGCAACTAGCTGAACAATTCCATTTTTTTTTTAATTTAAGTAAAAGTGGCAATCATGGCATTAGCTCCTTCGGTTAATATAATCAGCCAACAGTAGAAACTTTGCTCATCATTTCAGATGCAATCAGCTCTATTTTATATATTTTGGAGAAGAAAATGCCTCTCTCTCAGTGTTGCTTAAATGCCTGGATCTAGTTCCAGTATCTCAAAGTCTTGACAACAAATGCAATGCTGAATGCTGCCAGCATTTGCAAATGAAGTACAAACCTCTTTATACTTCCCACTTCATTAAAAATTTTTTGAAGGTTTTGCAACTAGATAAGTGCGTATGTTTTTGAATCATGAAGAACCCAGAATGTTCATCTGTAATGATTTCTAGTCTCATGTCTCTGTTTTCTTATGGATTAAACAAAAACAAAAAAGAGTAATGTGACCCCTTATTCATAAGCAATTCTAGTATTCTTCTCCTACAATTTGATGTTTTGTTTTTATGATAGATGAAGGAATTCAGAAGGAGGCAAAGACATTGAAAAATGAAGTACACAGCATTTGAAAACAGTATCAAATGAGGTGTATTACCACCATTAAATATAAGGAGCCCTACAAAAATTATGTTCAGTTTAAATCTGCTCCTTCTCAGCATCAAAAACTGCAGTTGCCCATAGCATAGGACATATCATGAAAAAACAGTAAGGGATACAAATTTCTTTAGAACGCATGGACTAGCTTGTCAGAAATTTATTCCTGAGTGGCCTAGCTTGTCCTGAAATTTGTTCCTGAAACGTTTACAAAAAGCATACCAATCATGCTTGTAAAACTGGTATTTAAAAGTGCAAATACCAATTCTGTGATGTACAAATTGTGTTGTGCTGTTTGTAAAATCCTTCATATTCTGTCACTTTTGAAAGAGACATATTCCCATCTTTTCTCCACATTCAGCAGTTGTTATTCAGGAAAAAAATTCCCAGTGAAGTCAATAGGAGAGTTGATATATAAGCACATACAGTAGTTGGTCCTATTTTTCCCCCCATAAGAGGGAGAACAGCTTTTCCAAATCTAGATTTTTTTTTATTATTATTTCTGGTTAAAAGAAACAAAGAGTCACACTAAGTGAAAGCACTTAAGCAGGCACTTAGCTTCAAATCAATGGGATTTAACCACATGCTTAAAGAAAAATGCATGGTTGAGTCATTAACTGAATCGGAGTGATAGTCATATGGTTTTTCAAGAGAAAAAGTAAGTCTAGTGACCAGCTCTGACTTTCAGAATCCAAACTGAAACACATAATGTCAGCTATGTCATCCAGCAACCTCAACAGCCATATATACATATAAATAAAGGCTGTGAAATTGACCAGGGTGACTGGGCTGAGATCAGGAGTAGCCTGTGAAATTGACCAGGCTGCCCAGCCGCCTGCTGGTGGCAGAAAGCAGCTCAGGGCTGTATCGAGCTCCCAGCCCTTAGCAACAAATGACTCAGGGCCAGATCTGGCTTCACGCCACTTGCTGCCACCAGCAGAAGCCAGCTCCCTGTCCCCACAGCCTGCACCAAGGGGCTGCAGGCTGGATCGGGCTCCCAGCTGCCTGCTGCAAGGGGATGGGAGCCAAATTGGTCTCCCAGACTCTTGCTACCAGCAGCAGGAGTTAGATTGGGCCCCCAGAGTTGGATTGGGCTCCTAGAGCCCAATTGGGACCTGGGGTGGGGCAAGAGGCAGGGGGCTTTCTGCCCTGTAAAGTCGACTTAAAAGCTTAAGTCAACTTGCAGGGCAGGAGTTACATCAAGTTGAGCAAGCGCTTAACTGGACCTTATAAATTCTAAATATAGCCCTGGAGTTGCCCAAGTCAACTTAAGCCTGGTTAAATCGACTTCAGCCTCCAGTGTAGACATAGCCATTTTTTGTGTATTTGACTCGCTGTCACAGGGATAGACTACAAGCAGATTCCTGACATCTGGGCAGTCTCCTTTGACTCATTTCAAGTTCTCATTCCAAACAGAGGTTTTTGAGACAAAACAGTACCTCATTCTCAAAAATGAATTAACCATTTTTGCTGCGACTCTCAAAAAAAAAAAAATTGTCCTGAGACAGACACCTGGTGTGGGATATTTCAGTCAAAAAGATTAAAGTTTGGCAAAATTATAGCACCTGAAAACAGGGTCTTATAAAGGGAAGTTGAGAACCTTAACTGTAGTACTTGCTACCAGCTCTGCCTATAATAATTAAGGATTGAAAAGATAATCCATCTACTTTATATTATAACTTTAACTGCATAACTAATATCTTTCAAATGGGCTTGGAAAAACCTGACATTTTAATTCAAGCTATTTTCAGATTTAAAATATTTAAAAAAAAAAAAAAAATCAGGAATCGTGTCTTTCTACCTACACCCCAAATTCTTCATATATCTAGAGATATGCTATTATTTTTAATTGGTATTGCCCCATATACTTGAAGGCCATAAATAGGACCATCTAATCCAGTGTTTCCCAACCAGTGTGCCATGGCACACAGGTGTGCCGTCAGGCCTGAGCAGGTGTGCCAGAAATTTTTTTTTTTTTTTGAAGAACTACTCAAAGAGCTCTGGAGTGGCTCATTGGCTCATAAATACGCATAAGTTTATTTGGAAACTATATGGTTGTGTGCCTCAAATTAATTAAAAGTAGCAAGGTGTACCACAGCAGAAAAAATGTTGGGAACCACTGATCTAGTCTGGGACCTCCTGCACACCACAGAACCTCACCCACCCACTCCTGTAATGGATCTTTGACCATTCACTGAGTTACTGGTAAATTTCAGCAACCCCACCATTTACTGACCGCAAACCAGCAAGCTCTACTCTGCAGGGGCAGGGAATACAAAAACCAACCACCCTGGCTCTCTGCCAGTCTGAACAGAGAGAAAATTCTTTCCCAACCACAATATCATGAGCATGTTTATGAGACCCTCCAGCCAAATACCTGGCAAAGGATTCACTGTAGTAAGCTCAGAGTCTGGTCCACCCGGTGTCCTATCTCTGACTGTTGGAGATATTTACTACTAGCAGTCACAGATGGGTCACATGCCATTTTAGATAGGCTCCTCATACTATTTTCTTCATAAATTTATCAAGCTCAAACTTAAAACCAGTTAGGTCTTTTGCTCCCATTGCTCTCTTTTGAAGGCTGTTCCAGATTTTCACTCCTCGAAATTAGGGGTCCTAACCATCAAAGCGCAAACTTCTTGATGGCACTTTACATCCATTTGTTCTTGTGCCGACACTGGCCCTTAACTTAAAACAGAGGGGTAAGATCCAGGGACAGAGAGGACAGAGTTGTTTATGTTTGCACAGCTAGTAAGGTGCTATAGCCAAAAGGACACAAAATAATAAATATATTTTGAAATAGTATCTGCTTTAGTATATTGGTTCTATATAGTCTCCTGGTACTTCGATTTGAAAACAAAGTTGTGACTCTGAGCAATGGAAAGATGGGCCATGAACATTAGAGGCTTGGAAGAATGGTTTCCATTTCCTTTCATATAGCTTGACAGTAAGCAGTCAGTATTTTGCTGAAATTGAGCTAGAAAATGAACTAGTCTGTGGGAGGCAAAGTCTTATTTGTTTGCTTTTCTAATTCACCAAAACCTTTGCTTATTGTAATAAGAACAGTGAGGGAATTTTTCAACCGTTAAAAAAAAAAAAAAAAAGCCCAACTCCACTGATTCATCCAAAGTAAATTTCATGAAATGGGGTCAGTTTGACGAATCTCCTGCATCCAAAAAAAAAATTGGAGAAAAGTTTTGAATGACCTGTTTTGACTTTTTCTAAATGAAAAATTTCTGTTTGTAATGCCAAGATTATTGTTTATTTGGATTTTAGTAAATTTAGACTAAAATCAGTTAATGGCAAAGATCAAAATTTAATTTAAATATTTCAAGATCATCAGAATGAAATGTTTTAACTGGCCCAAACCAACATGATTTTTGTATTTCCATTTCTTGGAAATCTCAGATTTTGACATTCATCCTGATTCAAGAGAGAAAATTTTTGTAATCTCTTGAACACTTTTGAGGGATGGAAGAATCAGTTTCTCACCCAGCTCTAACTGGAACATGGAAATTGATCTTCCAAAGAAGAGATTCTTATTATTATTACTACTGTAATCCTCTTCTTTTTAAGCATTCAGTGCTGCAAGGTGCTGGGCTCTCTGTTCCTAATCTAGCAAAAGCACACACCCACCTACTGAACTGTAATCAGGTAGAGCAGTGTTATTGACATCAATGCTCAGCAGTACAGGACTGATCCCAAAACATCCAGGAGCTGAATCAAAGCCCACTGAAGTCAATGGATTCTCTTATTTGACTTCAACGGACTTTGGAACAAACCCCCAGTATATATATCACTCAACATCATTTACATACAAGTTTTCAGGTAACTCTGCTTTTGTGAGAACTTTATATTAAAAGCTAGTTCATGAGCTGTAGTGTTCCATCACTATTAAAGGGGGACTTTCAGAAACAATGACTATTAAAAAAGGTGAAAACAATGTACTGTCATTCATTTTAAAGACAGTAAGCTGTTAAAAACAGGCTTCAGTTCTTTTGACATCCTGCAAAAGCAAAAGTACAAGCTCAGTTTTATTAAATGCTAATATCCAACCACTGGGCTCTTATTCTCTTGTTGGCTACATGCCCACCATCCTCATAATTAGAGTTATTCTAGAAAGGTTAGAGTTTATGCCACCCCATCACATTGAGATCAAAGCCTGTGAGGGACCAGTGCCTTTTCAGAGCACAGTGCACACAAGAGTCATGTGTTTTTAGTGAGGTAATGTTGTAAAGGATGATGAGGTTTAATGGAGTACTGCCATCTGTCTCTGTGCTGACACCTGGCTAACTTCACATCTAGTGATTACCAAATGCCCCATCCCCCATTTTTTTTAAATGTGTCTTTGCAGAAGCATAGGAAGCCATATTCAAGTAGCTTTCCTGAGACTCAAAATCCATGTGCTGATCTACAGCTAAATAGGTTGCCTGAGAACGATGACCAAGATTTTTACAGGAGTGCTCACTACTAGTAGATTCTTTAGTCCATAATTAGACGCCTAACTCAGTAGTCTGATTTTCAAAAGTGCTTTGAGCACCTACAACTCCAGGTGAAATCAATGGAGAACAGTGGGCGCAGAGCACTTTTCAAAAGTCAAGCTACTAATTTAGGAGCCTAAATACAGAATTAGGAGCCTAATTTCAGCCTCTTTGATTTGAAAACCTGGGTCAACATCACTTGACATCCATACTTCTTTATGCTATTTGTTTTTGAGCATGCTACATCTTTATTATGGTCTGAACTCTACCCTGATGTTTTAAAATACAACTATTTTTTTGCAGGAGCTGATCTGGAATCTACAAAATATATTACTCCACTGACTTAAAGCAGACAGGAAATCCAGGCCTCTTAAGGTGAACCACAAGTGCATTTGACCCAAGGTACTGCCCTTAACAAAAATCTAAATGTAAGTATACCCAGTTTTGAAACTCCAAATAACTTAGCACAATGACTAAGCCTGAACACAACCCGTTAAAAACTCAAGCAGTCTTAAAATGATCAGTTCCACAGGACTTGCAGAGTTACTCAGGTGTTTGCCATAAGCTAAGGTGCTTGAACTTTAGGAACAAATTTCTCTATTACCACTTTCTTTGCAATCAATCATTCTCTGTAAGTTGCTTCAGAGAATTAGAGAAAAATGCCCCGTTGTGGAAATCTCCTTACTTCAAAGGGAGGAAAAAAGTTATGTTTAACTCTCCATATAATTGTTGGATATTTTTGTATACTTTGCATTTCCTCTTGTTTGTTTAAAGGATTCTGTTAATATTTTATAGTGCTAGGGAGAGATCAGTTATGGGCTTCATCAAGAAAGGATTATTTTTTTTTAGTACTAAAAATATTATACACTAATTTTTTCATGGACTGGCTGAAGGCTCTTTAAAATCTAATAAATCGTTATTACATACTTATGATATCCATTCTGTGTGAGACTATATCTTAAAAAATCACACATCAGTATCATTCTGATGTTTAATAACTCTCAGTAACAGCAAGAATATGTTAAGCCTCATTTTGGGCTTTAATGGAAAAAAAAAGTTTCTTAGAAGTAAATGCTAGACTATAATATCCACAGTCATGGCTATTGTCTGTTCTCAAATGTGACAGACTAAAAATCATTATTGCTTAATAAGTGACATTACAATAGTGCACTGCACCTGTTTTAAAAATGGCTAATTTAACCAAATCCACTTGTAGAGAATGAATCATGTAAATTCCTCAGATTTTTGAGTGTCAGTATAAAAGAGAAAGCACATGCGATTGCCCTGATCTTTTACAGAAGATACCTATAGAATTTAACTGGTTGAAATCAATAGAGTGCTATAAAATTATTTTAAAAATCATATAAAGCTATGTCTTCAGCTTTGGTTATATCACCTTTGTGCACCTGTTCCACTGCCTCAGAAACACAAGAGGGGCCAAAATGTTGTACAATCCTAAATCTATGGAGCAGTCCCTTCCCGTGCTGAGGCAGGAGCGCACATAAATGGCTCTCTCTCACAAATTTGTGAGTATGGCACAACTAAAGGATTCATTCGCTGAAATTTAAGAGTGAGAGAGAGCCTTACTACAGAAGGTTCAAATTCTACTACAGAATTTATTAAGGCTTTCAAACCTTGATCCATGAACATTCAGCGTCAATGAAAAGATCCTCCAACAGAAATGGGATTGGGCTTTTGTTACCTGGCTATACATTTTTACAGAGGCTGATTAAAACATCATAATCTTTCTCTCTTTTCTAGCCAATGCCATAAGACTTTTCCACAGGGATGCTACAGTACTAACCATGCATCTAATTATAAGAATATGTAAAAATAACAATATTTTATCAGATAGCTAAAACTAAGAATAATTAGCAGTTCTTTTCATCCATAAATTTCAAAAGGCTATGTCTACACTTGCAAGTTAGTTCAAATTAAGGAAGCTCAATTCAAAGTAACTTAGTACCTGTCTACACAAGGCTTTCATTAGTTCAAACTAAGGGATACCTTAATTCAAACTAATGAAAGCTTAGTTCGAACTAGTAAGACCTGCCAGTGAGCTTGAACTATGCCCTTAGTTCAGTCATTAGTTTGAACTAAGGATGATGTAAACAAGGATTAACCCTTAGTTCAAACTAAGGGCAGTTAGTTCAAATTAACAATGTGGACTAATTCAAACTAATGTTAGTTTGAATTAGTCCATGTTGTTAATTTAAATGGATGAGTTTGAGTTTAGTTCGAACTAAGCTCAAACTTATTAGTTTGAATTAACATATTTGAACTAACTTTTCCTGGTGTAGACATAGCCACAGTGTTTTGCAATGGAGGAGTAAGCATCATTATCCCCATTTTACAGGAAGAGACTGAAGTAACTTGTCCAATGTCTCACAAGTAAATGGCAAAGTTGGGAATTAACTTCAGCTATTGTGACTCTAGTCCAATGCTTTATCTACAAGCACTCCATTAAGAAGATCTAAATTACTGCCTTACCTCTTCAGAAACACATATTTAGAGCAGAATTGTAAAAGTTTAGTGAAAAATTCCCTATTTCCCCCCTTTTCCTTACCTGTTCCAATGTACAGAAATGCACCTGAGCTAGAAAAGTCAGATCTTGATAGAAACTTGCCCAAAATTCAAGCCTATTTAGATACAGAGCCTGAAACAAAGCCCCAGCCCTGTTTTTGACATAGGCAGTCTTGAAAAGTTTCAAGATTGGGTGTCAGCTGCTGAAAATGTTTGTGACAGATCTGGATCCAGTAGCATTTCTGAGCTTCAACCAAAAGCAACATTTTAATTCTCGCAAATGAAGGGGGGGGGGGCATTTAGCTGTTTTCTGCTAACTAGATATCCTTCCAAACAACTCGGCTAGGTTTCCTTCATAAAATACAAAGAAGTGGCATGCTTACAAAAGCAGGTGATCAGGAAGATGAGTATGTCATTTTCAATGCAAAACCAGGAAAGGATGCTCAGAAGAAACCCTTGGAGATATCAAAACATTGTTTAATGCCAGTTTTAAATGCTTGACATAGGTTTTATATACAAAAAAAATAATCAACCATCTCAACATAATTGCTAGTCTTGGGGACTTTAGTTCTTTTTTCAAGCAAAAAAGTATTTTTAAAAAGAATGCATTCATGCATGCCTCTCACTTAGCTTCCTATGCTTTATTCTAATACAGTGTGAGACCCATTCAGCTGCCACCAAGTGGATAGAGGCCATATTTTAATAATTTTTTTAAAAAAATATTTGAAAAACACCCTTAAAATACAGGAGAGGAGGAATAAAAGATTAATAGTTTGTGAAAATAAACACTCTCTAATTTAATCCACAAAGTACAGGAAAACTATATTGGGTCAAATACAGAGACTCTGTGGAAGAAGGGGAAAGCTGCTGCAATTTGTGGTTTGCAAGGTACTGTGTTTGGAGATCTTATATTGGTGTAATTTATATAAACAGGAATGAAAGGCTTAAGTGGAGAATAGGACAATTTCAATTTATGTATCCTTACACCTTCCCATCAGTTCCTTTTTCTACATAACTCCCTTCTGTGGTCCCTTAGCACAATGGTTTTCAAATAATTTATGCCCACGACCCAACAATTACATCTTACAGCAACGCATTCCAGTCTTCCAGTTGTGTGGCCCAGTACCTCTGGGTCTGCAACCCAGTACTGGCTCCTAACCACTGATTTGAAAACCACTGGTTTAGCATATAAAAAGTTTCAACAATTCACTCTTCTCCGTTACAATCAATCATCACCTTGTCTCCACTCAAATCCCTCCATTCAAAACTGGCTTTTTTGAGAACATCCACATTAAGTTTAGTTGGCGCTAGCATCTTTGTCTTTCTCCTTCAAGCTCTGAGCCCATATTGAGATGGGCTAGTGCTACATGATATTCAAAGGAACTCGGGCCCTTTTCAATTGCCCTTAAGCTCCTAAATCTTTTAAATACTGAACAATTTATTCCAGGTGTCCAACTCATTGATTTTATGTAGGAGTTGGCTCCTAACTCCCTTAACCTTTCTTGAAAAATCACAGCATTACATTCTGTTGACTGGTGCTGCTTGGGAGAAGACTAAAGGGGAATAACAAAAGAAAAAGTTGGATAGAAAGGGGAATAAAAACGGTCTTTTTCACCCCTAAGTCAAGGAGTGCTTTGAAATAGTTTAAAAACACATTTCCCTTTTCTCCTTCACAATAACTTGTGCATTGGCTGATGAATAAATCACAACCTTTTATCCCTTGGTTACTCAGAATACATATAGAGTGGATGCAAATGGAGAAGGCACAAGACAGACTCACCCAGTAGCAGCCATCATATCAGACTTCTATAACTTTTTGAGGCTCTCTCTAGTATACAGTAGACAGGATGCAAATCCTGGGGCAAATCCTTCTCTTCATTTCTTCCAGAGGCAAAACATGCTCTAGCAGGAGAGCAGCACAGTTATACTGCCAGTGAAAGAAGGCAGGGGTTTGGGAGAGGCTTCAGACTTTGTGAGAACAGCAGACAGACATGGAGGAGGGGGGACAGAGTCATAGACGATCATGGGCCATGGGAGAGCAAAGGTCTGATAGACCCACTGATCCATGAATCCTCTCCTTCACTTTCCATTCAAGACAGGTGCAGAGCCTTTTATAGTCAATACAATGGAACAGTGGCCCTGGAGTGACCATGCGTGCCCTCAGTGCCCTGACAAGAGGGGGTCAGTACCCAGTCGTGTTACTTAGGCAGAAGAGAGAATTCTAGTCATTGAGATTAGTGGGTTAAACCCATTACAAGAACCCATGGAAAGCCAAAAGTGATGAGGGCTGCCTGGTGTATGCATCAGCCAGATTTTATAGTGGGCTTTAATTATGGTTGTGTGTTAGACACTCTCCTAAACTAAGGTGTAGTACAGAAGTATGCTGCGGGGGGTCTTTACCATATAATTGTAGAAGGTTAGGGTTGGAAGGTACCTCAGACAGTCATCTGATCCAACCCCCTGTTCAAAGCAGGGCCAGCTCCAGCTAAATCAGGTATCACACAGGAGAACACTTTGGAAGATTCATCTGAAGGAAGGAATCAAAAGGAGACCCCATCAATCAGAAGGCACAGGTTGCACTGCCTGAGGGATGAGAGTTCCACAGCCACCATTTCCAAGAGGAATAGATATGTGGTGGTGGGTAGGGATTCCCTTCTAAGGAGGACAGACATATCCATTTGCCATTCAGACCAGGAAATTCAAGAAGCATGCTGCTTGCCTGGAGTTAGAATTCAAAATGTGATGGAAAATCTGTCGAGACTTATCAAGTCTTCAGACTGCTACCCGCTTTTCCATGTGAGCACCAATTATATGACCAAGAAGAATCTTGAGTGGATCACTATAGACTACACATCTCAAGGAAAAAAAAAAAAAAAGAAGTGGTGTTCTCATCCATCCTCTCTTTCAGGGAAATGACCCAGGTTAGGACCATTAGGCACGTCTACACGCACAGTTTTATTTTGAAATCAGTCCTTTCGAAAGGGCTTATTTCGAAATAAAACCCTTATTTCGAAAGGGTCCATTTGGAAATAAGGAAAACCGCGGAATCACAATGGCCGTTATTTCGAAAGGAATATTTCAAAATAGCGCCAATTGGACCGCTGTTTCAAACAGTTGTTTCGAAACAACGGTGTTGTTTCAGAACAGGTCTAATGGCGTTATTTTGAAATATCCCTTTCGAAATAACGGCCGTTTCAACGGGGGGGGGCAGGTTTTACTTTTTCGACATGACGATCCTTATTTCGAAAGGACAAGGTTGAGTGTTATTTCGAAATAAAAGAGCCGTGTAGACGTGCCCATTGAATTGCAGAAGTAAATATGTGGTTATGCAGGTGAATCCAAAGCCTTCTCTCCAACATCTTTGACTATGGCACGTTCTACCAAGAAAAAGAAATGCTAGGAAGAGGTGGGATCCACCTCATGAAGAGAAGGAAGAGCAACTTCACAGGCAGTCTGGTTAACATAAAAGGACTTTAAATTGGATTCACCAGGGGACAGGGACCTAAGCTCAGAGGTAACTGGAACACCAGGAAAAAAAATGCAAGGAAGAGGAGGCAGCAGCAATGGGGGAGGCCTCCTCATGCCCACTAAGAGAGCAGGGCAATCAGATAGCTTTCTGACATACCTGTACATGAACAAAAGAAGCCTAGGAAACAAGCAGGAGGAATTGGAAGTCCTGGCACAGTCAAGGAACTGTGACCGGAATAACCAAGAATTGGTGAGGTAACACACAACTGAAATGCTGTCATGGATAAGTAATAAACTGTTTAGGGAAGACAGGCAGGGGTGAAAAGGTGGAGGAGTTTCACAAATATGATTGCTCAGAGCTCCAGTAAGAAATTGGAGAAAAGCCTGTTGACAGTCACTGGGTTATGTTTAGAGAATAGAGCAACATGGCTGAGGTTGTGATGGGCATCTATTATAGATCACCATCAGAGGAGGAGGAGGTAGACAAGGCTTTCTTCAGACTAATCAAAATTCTGAGGTCACAGGACCTGGTTCTCCTGTGGGATTTCAGTCATCCTGACATCTACTGGGAGAGCAATATTGCTAAGCACAGGCAGTACAGGAAGTTTTTGGAGAGTGTTGCGGACAAGTTGTGCAAGTTCTAGAGGAGCCTACTAATGGCCACAATCCTCTTGACCAGCTGCCAAAAAAGCATGGAAGAATTGGTAGGGGAAGTAAAAGAGGGTGGTAACCTTAGCAGCATGAGATGGTCAAGTTCAGGATCCTGACTAAAGCAAGAAAGTCAGGTCATGGACCCTGAACATCAGAAAAGCAGACTGACTCAGGAAGCAGATGGGCAGGGCTCCTGGAAGGCTAATATGAGAGGGGAAGGAGTCCAAGAGAGCTGGCAGTATTTTAAAGAAACATTATTGAGGGTGCAGGAACAAACCATCCAATATTCAAAAAGATTAGCTAATATGCTGGACAACCATGTTGGCTTAAAGAAATCGCCAAACAGCTTAAACACAAAAAGGAAACATACAAGTAGCAGCAAAAGCTTTGTCAGATCACCATGGAGGAGTACATAAATACTGCTTGAGCATGTAGGAGTGAAATCAGGGAGGTCAAATCACAATTGGAGTTGTGGCTAGCAAGGGACATGAAGAGTAACAAGAAGGGTTTCTACAGGTATGTTAGCAACAAAAAGGTGGTCAAGGAAAGTGCCTCTCTCATTCTGCAAGGGGTCTGCAATCTAGTGACAGATGATGTAGAAAAAAGCTGAAGTACTCACTGCTTTTTTTGCCTCTGTCTTCACAGACGAGTTCAGCTCCCAGACTATAGCACTAGACATTACAGAATGGAGAGGAGGTGAGCAGCCCTCAGTGCTGAAAGAACAAGCTCAGAACTATTCAGAAAGGCTGGTTACACAAAAGACCATTGGGCAGGTACAATGTAGTAAAGGATGTTGAGGGAGTTAACTGATATGATTGCAGAGCCATTGACTGTTATCTTTAAAAACTCATGGCAACTTGAGGAGGGCCCAGATGCTTGGGAAAAGGCAAATATCATGCCAATCATCAAAAGAGGGAAGGAAGAGGACCTGGGAAATGACAGACCAGTCAGACTCACTTCAGCCCTCCAAAAAATCTTGGAGCAGGTCCTCAAGGAATCCATTTTGAGATACTTAGTAGAAAGGAAGGTGATCAGTCACCATAGATTCACCACCGGCAAGTAATGTCTGACCAACTTGATTGCCTTGTGTGACAAGATAAGTGGTTCTGTGGATGTGGGGAAGTGCTGGATGTGATATGCCAGTGGTTCCCAACCTGTGGTCCAGGGATCCCCGGGGGTCCGCAGACAAGTTGCAGGGGCTCTGTGGAGCCTCTCCCTATTGGAGCTGGAATCTAGCTGGAGCCACAATGTTCCCCGCCAAGGCTGCCTCTCCCCATCCATGGCTGGATCCTAGCAGAGGGATGGGGCCAGGGTAGCTCCCCGGCAAGGGCAGGTGGCCATAGCCATCATGGCCCCCCAGAGGTGCAGGCCACAGTGGTGGTGGCAGCGCTGCTCGCCAGCTGTCCCAGCAGTGCTACCAGAGTGGTGCAGGCAAGAGTCTGCCTGCATGGGCCAGATTACATAATCAGCCACAAAGTTTGGGGGTTTTTTGGTTTTTTTTTTTTTGTTAAAAAGGGGTCCACAGCCTGTAAAAGGTTGGGAACCACTGTGATATGCCTTTACTTTAACAAAACTTTAGATACAGTCCCCCACAGAACTCTTAGCAGCAAGTTAAAGCAGCATGGGTTGGATGAATGGACAATAAGGTGGATAGAAAACTGGCTAGATCATCAGGCTCAATGGGTAATGATCAATGCCTCAATGTGTAGTTAACTGCTAATAAGAAGCAGAGTGCCCCAGGGGTATGTGCTAGGGCCAATTTTTTTTTTGATATCTTTATCAATGATATTAATTATGGATAGACTGGATTGCGTGTTCAGCAAGTTTGCAGATGATACAAGACTCGGGGGACTGATAAATATTCTGGAGGGCAGTGATAGGATACTGAGTGTCCTGGACAAATTGGAGGATTGAACCTCAGATTTCTTTTGCCCCAGCAAGGACAAAGAGCAGAGTCCTGCACTTAAGGTGGAAAAAACCAAAATAATAAGAGGGTTGGAGCACATGATTTAAAAGGAAAGGCCGAAGGATATGGGCTTGTTTGGCCTGCAAAAGAAAGGAATGATGTGGGATTTGATAGCAGCTTTTAACTACCTGAAATAAGTTCCAGGAAGCATGGAACTAGGTGGTTCTCTGTGGTAATAGATGACAGAACTAGGAGCAAGGGTTTCAAGTTGCAGTGGGGGAAGGTTTATGTTGGATTATTAGGAAAAGCTTTTTCCCCCTAGGAGGATGGTGAAGCACTGGAGTAGGTTACCTAGAGAAGTGGTGGAATCTCCATCATCAGAAGTTTTTAAGATGTGGCTTTGAAATGTATGGTTTGTTAAAAGATTATTCAGTGACAGCAATTCATAGAGAAAAGAGAGACACACACACACACGAGTTTGTGCATGCATTGCATACAACTTTTCCATTGCGTCTATGACCAAGAAAGGTTAAAACTTTAAATGCAACTTCTTCAGTCACAAATCTCATAATTAACTTAAATGTATCCAACCAATTATTTCTTTTGAAAGACCTCTCAGTGAGATCTGTTACAGTTGAATGCATTTGCTATATAGCAGACTCTCTAAGTAAATCTTGTCTTGCTCTCGGGAAAACAGGAACAGAAAGTTTTCAGAGGCATGAACTATCTTAATACCTAGGCCTCATGCATCATGGAGAATATAGTCAGTGCTTGCCAACTGACTAAAATTACAGAAGCACTTAAACAAGAGATATTCAATTTATATTTATATCAATGTTAGTATTTGAGTCTACAGGGATGTTAAATTGATGTCCTGCCACAATATTGCTTACACAGCTAAACTTTCAAAGCCCTGAACAGAAAGTCAACTTCCAAAGTGGTAACCATGTTAGTCTAGTTCAGCAAAAACAAACAAGGAGTCCTGTGGCACTTTTAAAGACTAACAAATGTATTTATTTCATGAGCTTTTATGGGAGAAAATCCCACTGAAGCGAGTTCTTGCTTTGAAAATTTTAAAAGATGACAAATGTTTAAATGTATCCTTTAAAACAAAAGAAAACAAAACCTGCAATATTCGACACTAGCAGTCCC
The DNA here is from genome assembly GCA_007922195.1 of Podocnemis expansa. Classification (NCBI taxonomy): domain Eukaryota; kingdom Metazoa; phylum Chordata; order Testudines; family Podocnemididae; genus Podocnemis; species Podocnemis expansa. The sequence continues at coordinate 321,746 of ML682251.1, forward strand.
AGTTCATTGTAGCGTTACCACTATACAAATCCTGCTTTCTTTACCTAGTCAAAATTCCCACTGACTTCAACATGTTCACTTCAGCATCCTTTCCAGTGATTTAACATGAGAGAATGAATGCAGGATAGAGATGCTTAAGTCAATCAAGTTTTAACTGAGAAATAGATGTAGGATTTCACTAGTTTTGGATGAAATACAGTCCTATCTGGTACATATGAGGTAGTGTTGGTATAACATAGCAGATATAATGGCTGTTTTTGAAAAAGCCCAGAATGTGGACATCATAATTTCAAGCATGCAAAAGTTAGAAAATGATTCTGGAATTTACACATATGTTCTCCCACCCCTCTCCATGTTTGGGAAGCTGTCAGCAAATAAGTGATTATCTATAAAGGGAAAGAAGGGTGACTGGTTTGAAGTCTATATAATATATTGAGTTTAGCATGCAAAGTTCACAGCTTGCAGTGAACGATCATCAGGAATTTAGACATTCTTCATTCTAAGTTTGTTCTCTGTACAAATTAAAAGCATAAGGAAGCTAAACAGACAGTTTCCTAAATAGTAAACGTAGCATCTCTACTCAGTCTAAAAGAACATGAGAAAAATCGGAGTTTGGCATTTAAAACTTGTTTGAGGATACTGCACTATTAAATGTCAGATGAAAAATACAGGGGAAGCTGAGGCAGGATGAAGTATTTTTATACAAATGGTGCACGCCGTGTTTCAGTTAATCCAAACTGCCTGACATTTTACTGTTGTAAATACAGTACCACACTTACAGCAGGTGTGGAGAGGATACAAAAAAATTCACTGTCCACAGGAGACATTTCTGTCTTCTCCTCCTCTTCCTCCAAAGACAAGCCTTGCTAAAATGTTTATATAGAATAGTCCTGCCATACATTGTTTGAACTGCACTGAGGAGATTTTCTTGTGTCCCCTGCAGTTCATTTTCATCTTTCTAAATTACGTCACTGTCTCATCTATGACTGGCTTAGCTCTGCTTCGTGAAGTCTTGATCATAATTTCATTTTTTCAAATCTACTAAACTTTCACCAAATGAAATGTATTTTCCTGGAAGGAAATAGCCTCAGAACTTTCTAGAACAGTCTTTCTCCTCCTAGGGATTATGAACTATGGGCCTTCCAGGTGTTATTGCAGCATCACTAATGCAATAGTCACAGAGGCAGCAATAAGAAGGGTTCAGAATAAGTCACACAGGTGTCGGAAACCATGATTTCCAGTGACCTCCTGTGACTTTCCTGACATCCTACAATTTTCCCCTTCAGTGTATGCTGGGCCACGCAGCATACATAGGATAGGGACTCTTCTAGCACTAGGATCTGGGCAGCAGGCAGCATCAAACTGCGAGCGGGAGGGGGCACACAGGAGAGTCCTCTAGGTGAGTGTTGCTCTTGGCTGTGGGGGGGGGGGTGCATGAGGCAAGCCAGGCAGTGTAAATGTTACATTTTGTAATTCTTTATTAAAAATTATACATTTTTTGTGGCTAGGACCATCCCATGATTGTATTCTGTAAAGAAAAAGTAAAATCTCTGTTTTTCTGACATGGTTATTCTTCATCTGTAGCACATTTCCCTTGTCTTGTTTGGCTCTAGGTGAATACAGAGCAGTGAGAAATTGGAAGGGAGAGGATTTGTTTGTTTCTTTTTAAACTCGTCTACTTCGCTCCTTACCGAGGCATTAGAATTACCAAAAGCAAAGTGCAACGGTAGAAGCTATTTTTCAATTACATGGAATTGTTTCTAGATGCCCTGGTTCCATTTTATTTCACAAATGGTTCCTAACTGGAGAGATTTCCCCAGTGGCCTCAGTCCAGACAGAGTACTGGGCATTAACTAGAGATGGAGAGAGTAAGGTTTGGGTCTATAGCAGGATTAGATTCGGGCTCAGGTTTGTGCTCAAACTGAGCCAAGCAGCATGGTTGCTAAATGGAAGGAGAATACAACACCAGCAGCTCTTTCCTAGTTTGGGGTTCTTGCTCCAAGGAACAAAAAAGGTCTATGTCTCAGGAGATTTCCTGTCAGGAATAACCTTGGTCATACCGTACTTTGGGGAGGGACAGTTATCTGTCAAAAGGAATGGTAAATAGAAAAAAGGCTTCACTCTGGGGTACAATAATCAGGAGAAAAATACCTCTTATAACTTATCTGGCAATTGACTCCTTCCCTGCCCTTCCTCACAGTACCTAAAGTCATGTCTGCTACGGCTGGCCTTACACTATGGTACTTTGCTGTCTACTTTCTCATTAACACTGTGTATGCATAAGGACAGGACCTTTGCTTAGGCAGCCCTGTTTTAACCTATACCACGGATCAACTTTTGCCGACCTCTGTGCTGATCCTTCCTCCCCAACCCTCAGGTGGTGCCATACAACCCCTCTGCTGAAAAAATGTGGTAGTTGCCTGAAAATTCAGCAGCGGTCATGGCTGGAGTGAGAGTGCTTCCAAGGCATGCCAGGGAGAGCAGTTGCCCAGAGTGGCTCATCTTGGCGGGGTCCCCAGTAAAGCCACAAAAGGAAGCAGCTCCTTTCAGGGGTTCCCATACATGCTGCAGAAAAGCTACCTGGAGAGGAGCCATGCTGGCAGCTTTTTTCCGTGTCACATGAATGCATAGGCATGGGGGGACCCTCTGGGTATGTCCACACACACTGTTTAAATTGAAATAACGATGGTTATTTCAATTTAAAAAATGGTAGGTCCACATGACGTCCATTATTTCAAAATGAGGAGCTCCCTCATTTTGATATAAGGAAAGCTATATCGACATAATAAAACCTAGTATATCATATCGATATGACGGTTAAATAAAAATAACACAGTACAGACATGTTATTTCAATTTAAATCGATTTTAACAGTTAACACTTTCTGCCCTTCTCCTTCCCAGATGCTTTCCTTTTTCTACATATTGGTGGGGGGTATGGCCCAGTGAGGGGGCCATGTTGCCACACCTCCCATTGTGCCCGTCCTGAATCAAAATAGCAAGTCCTGTGTCTGGACATGCTATTTCGATTTGGGGGGTTTTTTTGGTGTGGACCTGTTAAATCGATTTAACAATTTTTATATCAATTTTATTAAATCGATACAAGTTAAATCGATTTAAGTGTGTAAGTGTGGACGTAGCCTCTGTGTCCCAGACACACCCAAAGCAAGCCACTCAGCGTGGCTTTTGGTGGCAGAGTGGCAATTTCTGTGGTACTGGAGAGGGTGTCACATGCCACTCCGAGTGGTCTCGAGTGCCACTGTTGGCACATGTGCTGGGGGTTGCCTACTCCTGACCTATGCTCTTCCTTTTATTTCCCCTTTCACCTCAATCCTGAGCTGTATAAGGAGGACCTTGCCTCTAAGTTTAACAGCTTCGTAACCTGAACAAAAATATATGTTCTTGTGGGCCAGAACAAGTCTCAGACAGGGGAGCGGGTTACCTTAGTAAGGTAGGAGAGGATAGGGAGTGCATGCATACATCCTCATTACAGGATAGGAAGCCAAATCAGGTCCCAAATTCAACAGAATAAAAAGTCTCAATCTTGCTTTCATTGGGGGGTTGAAATTTTATGGAGACAAATGCTCTTCTGAGGAATGACTGCATCTGCATATGAGCAGGATTGACACAGGCCTCTTCTGCCCTGCCTTTGGAAAGAATTGAGTTTCATAGGTTGGGCTTTGATCCATCTCCATCAAGAAGCACGGAAAGATGTGTGGGTTAGGCCAGGCTCAGAGCAACAGAAGCACAGAGCAGCTGAGCTCTTTGATTTTGGTTTCCAGCATGACTGCAGCACAAGCACTTCTGGGGGCAAAGTATGTCTTGCTATTTTGCCTGAAGAAAACATAGTGAGCAAAAACAAAGCAAATGTTAAAAATAAATGAAGCTAGAAAGGAAAAAAGAGGACCATTGTTAATGCAGAGGTCTAGTTTAGGTCACAGACAAATATTTGTTTCTTAAACTTTACTTGGGGTCTGAGATGTGTGGTAGCAAAAGGATGCTAAATTTGCAGGATACAACTATCTTGTTATGGGAGTTACTGCTTCTGGCTCCCATGCTTCAACATAATGAAGCTGTGCCCTAGTAAGTGCTGGGAAGAAACAGGGTCACCCATACGCTTGTCATATGTTTTCCTATATAAAAAAATATTTCCCATGTAAATTTAAATTAAAAAAAAAAAAAGTCGTGAATATAATTGAGTGGATCATTGGTGTCACCTTGTGGCCAGTTCAGGTAATCTCCTGTACATTTGAAAAAGTAATCCCACAGGAGATATAATCCTTTTCTTAATACTGGATTTTTTTTTAAACCCACTCATTTTAAATCTGGATCTGCCTCCAACTTCCTGTAATACCTACCACAGTTTAAACCCATGGTTCCCCCACCTTTTTGGATGAGGGCCACATATTTTTACAACCCTGAAGGGCCAGCAGTCTGTCAACTCGTAACATGTGTATACACCATAAGGACTACAAATCACTACATAGTTAAAGTAAACATTTTGATGACACAGTGCTCATTTTTACATTAAAAAAATTTGTAGGTGCAAAATAGTTACTCTCTCCCCCTCTCACAGACACACAAACACGTATATGCAGATGAGTGAGCGTCCACTGCACACTGAAGCACACAGCTTGGCAACTAAGTCATGGTGGGTGGCCTGTTAAGTGCAGGCCAAACCAGAAAGCACTGATTTTTAGATTCCTACCCCTCTCTTCCTGCCTGATAGGTCCATGCTGCTCTGCCAGCAGCTCCCACCCTCTCACCACAGCCAGATGGAAGGAATTCAGCAAAAAAGCTGCCTCCTTGCTGATCACCCACCCCTCTGGCTGCAATAAGTCCTGGAGCCCTGTGCACTTTGGGTCCCTAGGCAGTGGCTATTTCTGCAGCCAGAGACACAAGAGATCAGCGCTTGCCTCCATCTGGCGCCAGCCTGGACCCAGGCAGAGTGCATTGCTGGGCTCTCTGCCAGAGCCCAAGGGAAGGGAGCACTGCTCTCCCACCCACTTGAGTGCAGCCAGGAGCCTACACAAGTCTTGTAGCCCTGTGGGAACATGTTCTGCCTGTACCCTTAGGCAGCAGCCCCCTTCTCTAGTCAGCAGGAGGAGCAGCAAGCCACTTTGAAAGGCCCCGCAGGCCACTTCTAGCCCTTCAAGCCACAAGTTGGGAATCACTGATTTAAAAACACATGCATAGATAATCAATGCAGAGCCATAACGCGGCGTTTTGCCACCCAGGGCGTGGTCCGATTGGAACGTGCTCCTTCCCATTAGTGGCGCTCAGAGCCGGCGCGGCAAAGCCACCCCTTTAATAGCACAGCTCTATGGAGCCACTTTGGGCTGCCTGGGGCTGTCCCCCATCAGCCCCGCTGTAGTTACATCCCTGAATCAACTTGTCTCCAAATAAGCTTCCACAATACTTGTAAGGCAAGGGCTGGATTTGTAAGTCAGCCTAAAAAGAGACTTTACATGTCCTCACTTGTAACCACACCAAAAAAGTAAACATTTAACTCTCTCATCTGTAGATTCACTCCAGCAGTTAAGATGATTGTATGACTCCAATTGCATCTGCAAAATTAAAAGATTTTATTTGATTTTTAAAACATGTCTGTCTGAATAACAGACTGCAGCAGGGAAGTTAATAAAAACTGCAGATAAGCATAAAACAACATTGATTAAAGTAGCAGTTTGTCCTTAAACTGACCAGTAAAGAGCATTTATTGTGAGATTAGATGGAAGGCAACATGTGGCTTTCCCACCATCAAGTGGACTGTGTTTAAATTAGCACCATTGAAAGACTGAGCCAATGTGGATGAGTTAGTAACCTGGAGGGAGATAAGCTCTTCTGAAATTGAGAGATGAACTCCCACCAAAATGCAAGGTGGAACAAATTGTTTACCATATGTAGTTAGTACACATTGTAAAGGTCCATTTAAATTGGAGGTGCTAACAGGCCACTCTCATCACAGGACAGAGAGAGGGAATTAATCCTTGTCTACATTAGCACTTACTTTAACAAAAAACTTTTGTCACTCAGTTGTATGAACAGACACACCCTTGAGCGACAGATTTTGTCAACCTGGGCGCTTGTGGGGACAGTACTATGTTGGTGGAAAACACCCCCTGTGGACCTGGGACTTTGTCTTTAAAAATTTGCCACTGTCAGATTGATCTCCTTGATTGACTAAGCAGGTCTCTGAAGATCTGCTCAGCCAAATCAGGAAACCAATTAAGTAAAGCCACCCCTGCACAAGTAGCGCTATGTCAGAGGGAAAGGTACAGAAAACAATGCAGTAAGTAGGTGGTAAGCAACTGGACGGATGCACAAGTACTTTGTGCATCTCCCTTTGATTGTTGTTGAATCGTGCCATGGTATAAATCAGGGCACATAATGTGGTTACCCAAGCGCTTATGCTGGCAAAACTCAGTAGTTTGGTATTCCCCCCCCACACACACACACCTCTTAGTGACAAAAGTTTTGCTGGAGTAAGTGGTAAGGCCGTTGCAGATTACAGTGTGTTGTAATAAATCATAAATCTAGCATCTCTATTCAAAGACACATATCTACAGAAATTAAACAAACAAGCAAGCAGTTTCCTTAGAGATTACCACTCCATTCTTATCAGGAAGAGTATTTTTGTTCTTTTTATCCATTATTTCACCACTTAGTGCTATCAAGTTGTCATTCATAGAAGGCCCAACTCCAGAACCAGTGCACAATCCTTGTTACTGATACTGGTGGGTGAAAGGAATCCTTTTCCAAACCACAGGCTGGCAGCAGAGTTAATCCACAATCACTACTGCAGCCTTGAAGCCCTGTAATGGCAGAAAAGGGGAGAACAAACAAGCATATTGATGTAGTTGCAGGAACGTGAGCACGTCCACATGCTGAAGCACAGCAAGACTACTTGCAGCAGAATTTCATTGTGTGCAAAAGATATAGCCTTCCTATGCAATATAACAAAACCCTACCCCCTTTTCCACAGCAGAATTGCACTAGTTAGGGTAGCAGTTCTCAACCACCATGTCACAACACAAAAGTGTGTCATGGTATGGTGGCTAAGAGCATTGTGTGAAATCAGCCTGCTGTCAGCATCAACAGCCTGAGGAGAGCTGCGGCAGCAAGCTGATTTTACACTGCTTGCCCTTTCAGAGCTGAAGCTGTAGAGGCTCTCTGCAGAAGCTGCCAGTCTAGCCTCCAGCTGCTGAAAGATCCCTTTTTAGAGGGAGACTTCTTCAGCAGTGGGGGAAGCAGCAGTAGCATGGTGTGCCATGCAGCTGTGTCATGACAGTGAAGGGACTGAAAACCCCTGGGTTAGAGTTTGTCAACCTCTTTGTTGTCAAAAACAACAAAACTTAAACCAACTCCTCCAATGAGGGAGTCACACCATTTTTAAAGGAACAGGAGACTAATTCCTGCCAGACAACCTTCAGTTGTGATGGAAACTTCATCCCTTGAAACATTTAAATCCAGGTTGGGCACATACTAGAAAACACCCAGGAGGGGATGGGATGGGCTAGATCATTTCAAAACAATTGGACTGATCATCCTTTCACTTACACCATTAAAAGCCATTAGGAAAGAGAAAGATAAAACAGGAAATACCATGTCATTATATAAATCCATTGTAGTTTCAAATCTTGAGCACTGTGTGTAGTTCCAATCTCCCACTCAAAAAGACACATTAGAATTGGAAATGGTAGAGAGAAAGGCTAAAACATTATTAGAGATATGGAACAGCTTATATCGGAAAGGAGTTAAGAGACTGTGGGCCTGTCTACACATAGACTGCACTTCACCAGTACAACTGCACCACTTACTGAAGATGCTACATATGCTAATAGGAGAGCTTCTCCCTTTGGCATAGGTGCCCACCTCCTCTAAAAGCAGTATCTGCTTTAAGGGGAGAAGCCCTCTCATCAACATAGCATTATAGTCACAAAGGGTTCAGTCAGTATAAATATACCACTCAGGGTGTGGATTTTCCAGACTCCTGAGCCACAGTTATACCAACTACTTTTCTAGTGTAGACACAGGCTGAGGCCATTGATCTTAGAAAGAAAGACTATGAAGAAAATATACTGTGGAGGTTTATAAAAGTCATGAATGTTGTAGAGAAAGTGAATGGGGAAGTGTTACTTCACAGAACACAAGAATTAAGGGTCACTGGATGAAATTAATGGACAGCTAATTTAAGACAAACATAAGGAAGTATTTCTTCACACAATGCCCACCCAGTCAACCCGGTGACCTCATTACCAGGGGATGTTGCGAAGACTAGAAATATAACTGGAGTCAGAAATAACTAAATAAGTTAATGGAGGATAGGTCCAATCAATGGCTATTAACCAAGATGGTCAGGTACACCCAGGGCATGCGGCTGCATCCCTAAATTCTGACTACTGGAACGTGGCACTAGATGACAGGATGGATCATTGGTAATGATCCTGTTGTGCTCATTACTTCTGAAACACATCTGGCATTGGCCACTGTTGGAAGACAGAATGCTGGGCTACATGGACCACCAGTCTGACCTAGTGTAGTCACTCTCATGGTCTCACCAGTTTTTAAATAGACATAGCTTCACTAAGGTTAGTAGTGTCTTTAAAAATTTACACCACTCAAACAAGAATCTGACTTGGTTTTCTGACTCTGGTGAAATCAGTATTTCCAAGTTACTGTTTTATTGTTATTCTGAAAGAACTGCACATTTTTCTAGGGATTGGCCATTTCTGGGGGAGGGAGACACTGATTGGCACATGCTCACTGAAAAAGGATAAGAAGTTGCTCTGTTGGTTTTTAAATTGGAGTTAAAGAGGTGTCTCATACAAGCCATTCAATTCTAAGCCAAACTGAGGTTGCTTGCTCCAAGACACACAATACTGATCCAATTCAGGATTAACTATAATGTCAGGACAGAGAAATGCATCCCATTAGTTGTGAAGTACTATTCCATCTTTTCACCATGTCTTAGATTGGGATGCCAAACAGTCATGAGGATTATAAAAGCAGTGTTGTTATTAAAAGGTGGAAGAATGATTATATTGGTATTCAGATCAAGTTGGTAGAGGAGTTTTGTGTCAGAATTAACACTGACGACAGAGCAAGTTGTCTAATATCAAAGCAGGTTAGAATACCACAGCAGACAGCACTTCAGTCAGTCACTCAAATAAGAAATCAACTGAATAAAGTGGAATAATGGAGGCACCACATTGTTTTAGATATTGTGATATACACAGAGACCAAATCCAAGCAACAGAGTAAATACAGTCCTAGCGTGACCAGAACAGAACCAATGCAGGTTTCCCTAGAGAAAGATCCATCTGGTTTTATTTAGACAACCTCTGTGGGAGACTCTATAGTTCTCATTCTCTTCTAGACTTCATAAATATTATTTGTCTGAAGAGCTCACCTTCCTAACAAGTATATTTTAGATTTATTTTATTCTCTGGACTTTTATAATCTTGAGGCAAACGTGCCTGGTCAATAAGATTGATTCCTTGTTTACTGTGTGTGTGTTTTTGCTTAAAAGGCTGCAACTTCACAGGGGCTGTGTCATCTATGGAAGATCTTAACTATAGTGAACAGAGACCCCTGAGGAGGAAACATATGGCACTTTTTGTATATTACACAAAACAATTTCTCTTCTCTGTATGATAATACAGTCTCCATGGTCAGGAGCATCGTAGCGAAAGAGAAGATGGATTAGATACACAAGGTATTTATATGACACACGTTGCAATAGTACCTGAGCATCTCACAGTCTAACATATTCATCCTCAACTCCCCTGTGACATAGGGCAGCGCTATTGCCCATGTTTTGGGGATGAAGAATAATGGCACAGTCAGACAGAGCCTGTGCAAAGTCACCGTGAGAACCTGCAGCAAAGTGAAGAGAGGAATCTAAGTTTCTTGAGTCCTAGGTTAGTGGCCAGGAGTACTGGACCACCCTTTCCTCACAAATAGATAAAAGCAAGCATCTAAAATCATTGCCAGGCCTGCAAGCAGCCCTGACAGAATTTCTGGAGAAGTTCACAATTCTTTGGGGGTCAGAACTGACCAGTTTTCATGGTTTCTGGAGGGATGGTAAGTAGCCCTTGCTTCAAAGTGACAAGGAGAAGCATGATTTTGCTATCTGGTTGCCAGTTTTGCTCTGCTGTTGGCTGTCCCTTTTAGCAAAAATTTGACCTTTATACAAAGCTGCTAAATTTTGCTTACTCATTAGGGCATGATGTAAGAAGGAAGGTGTAACCAGACCAAGACATTCAGATTTTGGAAATACTCACGGTATGTCTACACTTACACTTTAAATTGTAATGATGATTATTTTGATATAAAGTAGTGCATGTCTACACTGGGTTTCCTTATTTCAAAATGAAGAGCTCCCTCATTTCAAACTATGAGCAATCATTTCAAAATAATAAAACCTAGTTTTATATTGAAGATGGTTAAATCAAAACCGTTATATCGAAATAATGCAGTGTAGATGCGTTATTTTAATTTAACACTTTTTGCCCTTCTCCCTCCCAAGGTACCATTCTCTTTCTATATATTAGGTGGGGACATGGCCCTTCTTGGGGGCCATCTTGTCACACCTCCCATGCAAGTCCTGTCCATGGGTGTGCTAGTTCGATAATGGTTTCTAGTGGGGACATGTTAAATTGATTTAAGTTAAATCAATTTAATGATTTTTATTTCAATTCAGTTAGATTGATTTAACAATCTAAGTGTAGATATAGCCTCAGATAATAAATGGAGATTTACAGAGTACCCAATAACCCAAGCTCCAGGAAGGAGCAGGTCAGACCATATACATCTCACAAACTATTTGGAACAGAACAGGCATGCAGGAGCTCAGGTATCCTGTCTAAAAAGAAACATCAAACAAGTTCCAGCTAACATTGCATTCTTAGCTCTGCATGATAAAACAGAGAAGGCAGAAAAATTCATCTCAAATTAACTGCAGGTTTTTCCATTGCGTCACTGGTGTGACCGAGGAATCCCTTGTGCTTGCATGAGCAAATCCATCTACTTAGTCTTTTCATTCAACACTTGTCTGTAGTTCAGGAAGTGTGCAGAGCAGTGGAAAGGCAGAGAATCTGAAGCATAATAGACCATTTTTTTCCTCCCCCCTTATTTCTATGTATATTATACTCTGATTTAAGCAGTGATTTCATTTTCCACATTGTGTTGGTGGTAGTAGCCTCACTAAAGTGCTTTGGGTTTCAATTTTTTTTTTTTGTCTATTTTGCCAACATTTGATGGACAAGTGCAAGAAAACAGTTCCATTTTCATAGTTCTGGGTACCAGAGCTCTGTGCTGGCCAGGACCTGATAGCACATTAATGGCCCCGATGCGTATTTACACGTCTTGTTAGTTAACACTGCACAGGTTAGTCCCAGAGGCGGAACACCCTGGTGAGATAATGGCACAGAGTCGGTGTGTTTCTACACAGCTGCGCCAGCAGACATCAATGCAGCACATAGACTGAGTGTGTCTGTGTAGACCTGCTCACTGAATGGGAGATCACTGTCCCCTCAACCCAATTAATTCACCTTCCCAAAAGGTATAGGGTAGGGTCAATTGGAGGGTGTCTTCCTTCAGTGCAGTGTCAAACATACGGTTGTATGTCAACAGTGAGTATGCAAGCTACGCTAAGTAGCGTTTGTATTTCCCATCAACCACCACAGCTGGTTTAGACCAGCCCTCACTCTACTGTCACTCCATACATCCTTCACTGGCAGAATGCTCTCGTATACTCTTAACTTTCTGAACACCACATGCAGTTTGCCTTCAAGTAAGCCATTAATTTTTTTAAATCAAGTCTTCTCTCCCTAGGAAGCAAATGGCTCTCCTCACATGTTGCTTGTACATTTCCTGCAGCTCTTGCTGCCACCATCATACAGTTCCTAGGATGACCAAGTGTCTACCTAAGACTGGTCTCTGGAAGCACTAACAATCCCTTTCGTAGTTCAACATTCATGAGCTTGGAGGCTTTAAACCACTGCAGCTTTCTGCTTCCATAGTGGCATACCAAGGTAGGACTAGAGAGGGTCCATGCCCCCAAGTTCTGGCCTGGGAGGGGGTGCCTTGTGGACCGTCACCAAACCCTGCTCCCCCTGGGCAGTCACTCCCAGCTGAGCTGAGTGTGAGCATTGCCAGGAAATAAAAGATGATCTGGATTTGGCTACCTGCTCTGGGAGCGGGAGGGCTGATCCCAAGGCTTCCCATTGAAGTGGCTGAAGCTGGATGAAAAGCTGCCTCCAGCCCTGAAGTTGTCAGGGCAAGACTGGAGGCTGCAACATTCCCCAGACCCCTAAGGCTGCATATCAGGGACACCATTCCAGCTGCAGTCAAGACTTCTGAGTTCCCTGACCAGTCTCACTAGGGTGGAGGTTTTCCCTCAGCACTGCAACATAGCAAGGGTGGTGTCAAGGCTGTTTCCCCACTCTGGCACTCCGAGTACAGAAGGTGGGGGCCCACCACAGGCCTGAAAAGCCACTGGCCTTAAAGCCTGCTCTTAAAACTCTCCAAGGTCTCCAGTTCCTGGCCTTGGAGTGGTATCGCTGCTACCACCCAAATGCAAAAAGCCTCTTGAAACCCAGGAAGGCTCACTTGGGAATTCCTTCCTGTGAGGTATCCTCAATCACTTTTACTCCTCCCTCAGGAAAGTGACTGAACTCCAGCTGCAATATGAGCTGGAACTGGAACAGAGTCCCCTCTAGTAGCTGCCTGTGCAGTCTGAGGCACATGCACACAAACCTCTTGCCCTTCCAGGACACAGAACCAGAACTTGCTTAAAAAGGTAAAATCTTTAATCAAACAGAACAGATAATAAACACAGAGTTGCTTCTCTGGGAATTAACTTAGGTAGTTACAGGGTAGAGGGAGGGGGTACATGTGCTCAGCACAGAGAAATCCAAAAACAAGCCAAAAGCAAAGAAAATACCCTGACCACATCTAAACAAACACTCCCTGTTCTACCCATGCCTGGTCAGTAAAAAACTTAACTTATCTTTGGTAAGGATGTTGCTGGATTCTTCCTCAGGCCCCTCTGGTCTCCACCTGATCCTTCCAGGAGCTCTGCTGCATCCAAACAGGCCCAGGCCAGGCTGCTGCTCCAATTCAAAAACCTGTGCTTTGCTCCTATTGGCTGTCTTGCAACTCACTGGCCAGAGTGTTAACCCCTTCCTCCCCAAGGGTTACTACAGGTGGGATGCAGGGAGACTCCTGAAGCTGAGGTGGGGGGGATTCCCCCAAGTCTCCTGCTGTAGGAAGAGGGGGTTTTTTTGTTTTAAAAAAAACAAAAAAACAAACAAACAAAACAGCTTCAAGCCCTGAAGAAGTAGGGATGAGGGGCAGGGCTCACCTGTCATGCTCTCCATCCCATCCCTACCTGCCATACTTATCTGCTCAGCAGGAAAGAGAGAGGAAAAGCATTTCCTGAATCCTTAAATGTGCCTTGCTATCTTAAAAGAAAAAAAAAGTGCCAGCATTTCTTTTGCCAGTAGGAACTCTTATATTAACACTGCCTCCCCTGCAAAAATACAGAACAAAGCTGGTCCTGCAATGCTCACCTGCCTGAGTGGTGAGTACTCAGTGTGAGCAGGGAAAGCAGCTGAGTCAAGCCTGCATTTGCACCCCCAAGTCTTCGCCAATTCCCACCAGCTCTGCAGATACAGACCCCCCCCGCCAAGTGAAGCTGTAGGCTTGGTGCTAGAGCCCTCAGTATGCCACTGTGCTTCCATTAGTAATGGCATAGTTTGCTCTGGTGGTAGAGCAGTATTTCACATTTAGTGGCTATTCTGAAGTGCTGATTAGGCCTTGTGTCCTGGAGAATCCTTCCTTGGTCACCACAGCCAAGCTTGCATTTTGCTTCATCCTTGAAGCAAGAATGAGTAACCTGTTTAACTCATCGCTGCTAGAGTGTTCACAGAAGAGGTTTGATGAAATCTGCCATGGGTACTTCTTTCCGCCCCCTGAGGACTCACTCTATGCTTTGAGATTCGATGGCAAGTCAAGCAGCTGTCTTCCTGCCTCTCAGAGGCAGAGTCCCAAGAACAAGGCTAGAATACATTCCATTAGTAGATCAATATGTGACTGTGCCACAATCATCTTCTCTCATCTCCCCCAAAACACACAGTAGTGAAGAGAAAAAGTCTTATGAGAATGGAGATATTGTGACATATCTGCTGTTTTCGTTCAGAGTGCTACATCTGACTTCAGAGATAGCAGTGTTGAAGTGTAGATTCTCTCTCAAGGAGATAAACTTTTCTGATCTGGATGCTGTCACCTCAGCCCATTTCTAGTGTGTGCATTCTGGCAGGGTACAATTAGTGAAGTCCTAGATGAAGGGGCACTGCTACCCTGAAAAGAGATTTGGGGCACATGCTCCAATCTCTTCCCCAGCCTTCCCCCAGCCCTGAGTCGCTTTCCAGACCCCAAAGCCCTTTCCTGACCTTGCACCAGCTACACTCCTCAGTCCCCTTATCCCTGCTCCTGCACCCAGCTCCCGAAGCCCCCTGCCCAGTTACCCTTGCTGTGGAGCAGGGGAGTCTCCAGATGTGAAGCCCCAGCTGTTTAGATTTCCTGCCATGAGCTACATGCCTGGAACCACAGCAGGGCAGGAGATTTCAAATGGCTCCGCCAGCCCTGCTCCCAGGAACGGCTTAGGGGACTGACTGGCACATTCAGGGTCTGTGCCCCATGTGCCCAATGGCAGTGACATCAGTGCCTGGCTGTATGTTTTAAAGCTCAGTAAACTTCAAATGGGAAAGCTGTGCTTTTTTGGCACACAGTATCAACATGAAAAGAACATGGCACCAAAATTGCTTCTTTCCAAATGCATTCAGTTCAGAACCAGTACTTTTAGTCAGTAAAATATCAAAACTAAAGGGTCAAAATGTTGGTTGAAGTTTCTTGTAATGAGTTTAACATAAAAACACCTTTAGAAACACTTGAGTCCTGCCATGTGTCCTTGCACCACTCTTTGCAACTGGGCAGTGCCAGAACAAGGATTTTTGGTGCCTGGGGTGCACCATAGCAAGCAGCATGGAACGCACGCTCCTCAATGGATTGGTGAAATGAGCCCTTTGATACAGCACCTGGGGCAGAGCCCCAGTCATGCTGTGCTAGTTTCCGCTCTGCAACTGGGTAAAGACAAAGCACAATAAAGCAGTGGTTTTCAATCAGGGTACAAATACCTCCCCACCCCCTACCCTGGGCATATGCAAAAGTCTTCCAGGGGTACATCAGCTCATCTAGCTATGTTGACAAGCTCCAAAGGGGCAGCCATGTTAGTCTAGATCAACAAAACAAACAAAGAGTCCTGTGGAACTTTTAAAGACTCACAAATTTACTTAGAAAATTTATTTATTTAGAAAGTTTTCTCCTGTGAAAGCTCATGAGATAAATAAATCTGTGAGTCTCTAAAAGTGCCACAGTCCTCCTTGTTTGTTTCATCTAGGATTTTTTCATCTTGTAAAACAGGATACATAAAAAGCACTAGCAAAGTCAGTACAAACTTAAGTTTCATAGAGACAATGACTTAATACTGCTCTGTGTACTATACACTGAAACAAGTATAATACATATTCCTATTTATTTATTTTATAATTATATGGTAAAAATGGGAGACTAATTTTTCAGTTACAAAATGCTGTGATGACACTTCTGTATTTTTAGCCCTGATTTTGTAAGCAAGTACTTTTAAGTGAGGTGAAACTTGGGGTGCATGAGACAAACCAGACTCCTGAAAGGGGCACACCTCTTGGAAAGGTTAAGAGCGACTCCAACAAAATATATAGCCAACTACCACAACATACTGGATCACTTTGGTTAAAGTTATATAAAAGGCCTAAGAGCTAGCTTATCCATCTCATGTTATTCAGTGCAGCTGATATAATCATTAAACAACTCAAAATATCAAAGCCATGTTACTTTTTATACTTTTTCTTCCATTTACAAAACTACAGCAATGTGAAGGGAATACAGCTCAATGAGATTCATATATACTGGTGGAGCTTTGCAACCCTATCATTTCCTCACTCAAAGGGCAACAGAAATTCTAAAATCCAAATACTCTCAGAGATTTATAGGCCTGATTGCAGAGCTGACACTTGGCCTGCAACACTCTGTAGCATGCCAAAGAGAAGTAGTCTTTTCTTCAGGTATGAAGTGGGTTGGCTGATAGCATTGACTAAGATGTAGTGAAGATACGAACAGAACTTTTTACATTCCCACTTCCAGCTAAGAAGTTCTTTGAAGTATGATCAATTGATTCCTTGAATGTTTAAAACAAGCAAACCTTCTGCAGGAAATGAGACCCATATGTATGTTTTCTGAAGGAGTTACTTGGAAAACAATAGTCAAATACAGATACTCATATGTGCTTTTAATTTAATAGTTTAGCTATTTTATAGCTTCTTCCCACCCCCCAAGAATGGATATTAGCCCAGAGGATCAAAACTTGGCCCCACTGAATTCAATGGGATTTTTACCACTGATTTCAGCAGAATTAAGATTTGGCTCTTTGAAGACTGAGATTCACCCCTGTTCAGAGTACCAGTGTTATTTGGGAGGTACATACTACTTGTGCTGGCCCCCTGTACAGGGATGAATTTCACACACAGTAAACTAAGTTGTGGATAATCTTGAATTAACCCAAGAGGTAGAAATTGAGAAATCTGATCAAATCCAGAAAGACTCAAGCCAAGTCTTCACTCAAAAGGGGGCTTTTTTCACAATTACTTTATTTCTTTATGTTCAGAGAACAAATGTGAGCTTTCCATTTTGGTTCTGAATGATACTGACACACACTTTCGTAAGGCTACACCCTCTACAACACACATCAATTCCCCCCACCTCCTGCAATACGCATTTCTGGTTTTGTATTCCACCTCAGCTTTGATGAGAGAGTCTCCAGAGCTATATGTGATGCGAGGCTTCATCTAATATTAAACTCAGTTGAAAATTCAGGTCTGTCTTTCTCCAGCCTGAAATTTGGAGTAAGCAAAAAAAAAAATGCTATCATGTTGCATTAATCAATTTTGTATGCCCAAGAAACTCACAAATAAAAAACCCATACATATATGTATTTGTATTTTCTTCTGCAACAGAAGTGACTTTCAGGTGACAATATTTTATAACCATGTCAATATTACATTGACTCAATATATTGTTTAAATATGGGGTGGGAAATAGCCCAGAAGTCTCAAATGAGCCCAGATGACTTGGCACAATGTCTTTTGAGGATTAAGACAGTTTATTTCACATAGGCCTATTTCATCATGGTGAGGGTTACATTCCAAACTAAATAATACATTGCAACATATCACCACCATCTTTGCTAAACATCAAAAGTAAATCATTTTCAACTGCCTACTATTGAGAGTCTTTGTATCAGTGAATAAATAAAAAGGCAAATTGTATTTTAAAAAGGCAATACAGCTATTAGTTGGAAAGAACAAAAATGACAAAATGGGAAGAAACAAGAACAGGAAAGTGCACAGGTAGAATTAAAAAGCAGCTCTAGTAGGCTTATTTATGATGCTGCTGACATACTGTGGATGCAGTTTGTTTTTAATAATTATATACAGTGATCTTGAACTGTCAAGCAAACCTTCATCCTGGTGGGTATTATAAATAAGATGTATAGTAAGCCAGTCTGAAGTGACAGATGCTGACTAAGACACTGGCTTATTCCTAACTGACCTCTTTTGTCCTCTCTACATTAGTGTTTTATGGTTTAATATTGTTGCTATTATCATAGTACCCACAAGCCCCAAATGAGATCCAGGTGACATTGATCTAACTTATATACAAACAGTAAGAGACAGTCCCTGCCCCAAAATCTTTACAATATAAATAGACAAGAGACACAAAGTACTCTACAATTGCAAAATAGGGCATGGCTTTGAACTCTCCCACTCCCCAGCCCCCATTTTGATTATGATGCTGACTTTTTCCCCCATTAATTTGTCTATAGACAGACAGAGAGGAAATGTTTTCATCATCTGCTTTAATCTAATCCCCCCCAAATCTAAATCATCAAGCACAGTGGCACTGCCCTATGTCAGCATTGTGTATGTAGCATTACGCAAAACAACACACTTAAAGTTAACACGATCCTAAGGCAATAATGCTTTAATACAAGGAAGAAAACTGAAACCAGTCATGAGTTTGCTTCATTTTTTTCTCTTAAATGTTACCTTTTTTATTTCTACTGCTGCAGGCTGATGTTTACTGCACCCACTTTAGCAACAACCTACACTGGAAACAACAGCTGAAGAAAATCATCAACCATAAACACTAACTGTGTACAACAGTGTTTCCCAACCAGTGTGCTGTGTGCTGTCAGTCCTGAGCAGGTGTGCCACAAATTTTTTTTGAAAAACTACTCAAAGGGCTGTGGATTGGCTCATGAATATTCATGAGTTTATTTGGAAACTATATGGTGGTGTGCCTCAAATTAAATAAAGGTAGCAAGGTGTGCCATGGCAGAGAAAATGTTGGGAACCACTGGTGTACAGTCCCACAGACTTTGAAGGGCCTTAGGCTATGTCTACATCTAACTGCTTAGTGAGGACTTGCTTAGTCCAAACTAAGTTTGGAGTTAGTTTGAACTAACCATGTTTTTTTAGTTCGAACAAAAAAAAAATGCAGTTAGTTTGGACTAACCACTTAGTTTGAATTTATTTAGTTTGAACTAGCATGACTACATTGTACTAGTTCAAACTAAGCAGTTAGTTTGAACAGAAAGTTTTTTAGTTTGAACTAGGCAAAGCCTAGTGTAGACAGGGATCAAATTAGTCTGGACTAAGCCCTCTTAATCCAAACTAATTTGCTAGTGTAGATGTCGCCTTAGTCATTGGCCAAAGCACTCACTTCTAGTTTATTATTAAAGCTTCAGTGAGCAGAAAAGGGCAACTACAGTTTGAATCTAAGTGAAGAATGGTTAAATCTCTGCCATCTCAGTTAATTCCACTACACCACCTTTCTCTTACTTCTTAAAGGTAATATTTTGTTGGTACATCTTCCTTTGGACTAAAATTTACCTTTCATTCAGGGCCAGAACAAGCCCTTTCCAATGCTGAAGTCCCATTTAAGCGTTAAGTTCTGAGAAGCTGAAACCTAGGTCACAATTGCTTATAACCACAAGAAACTTAAATCAGAACCGTTGACTTCAGTGGGACTATTTATGTGTGAAGTTACATATATGCAAGTGTCTTTAAGATAAAGCCCTATAAACCTGATTTTTCTCCTGCTGAAGTCAATGGGAATTTTGTCACAGGTTTCAATGGGAATATGACAGGATCCTAGGACAGCTCTCATCTGGTCTGTTGGGGCAGTAACTGTGCCCTTTAACTTCTCCGTTTCTTTGGACTGATCTATACTGCCACACAATTTCAGTGGCAATTGAAGAGGGAGATGCAAGGTACTTAAAAATTTTTGCCTACCTCCCTCTAATTGCCTACTTTCTATTTACCACACAGTTTTTAGTAGCCCCCTTCCTCTGACTCAGCACTGCTCCTTCTGCAGGGGTGGTCTTAAAGCATTGGCTTCCTGATCAGCTGAGTGGGTCTTCAGATCCATTCAGTCAGGGAAATCAATTTAATAGTGGCAAATTGGTCACCATCAGTTAAGACAAGCCCTTAGCCTGGTAAAGCAGATCCTCTATAAAAATCGTAAGTAATCCCTGGGAATGTCTATGTGTACAGCACCTAGTTTAATAGGGTTCTGGTCCATGACTACGGCTCCTAGATTCTGTGCTGATACAGACAAAAAACAAAAAAATAAAACCTGTTAATGTTTGAAGATTTGACTAAGTCTCTCTACCCAATTATTGGCCTCAACCCACATTGGATGGGCCTCAGCAAAAGCAAGCCACAGAATTTCTTCCAAGGTTGAAGAACAGTCAGTCTATGACTAGGGCTTCAAAAGTGCTACAGTAACACATCTAGTAAGACAGACAATGAAATATTTCTCCCTGGACGAAACGCTTGCCTCTGACAGATTTTTCTGTTGATTTGTTGAAGGCCTATTCCAAGCCACTACCTTTCTTCTTTGATGTTTAGCAGGAGTAATGTAACAGGAAGATTTCAGGGATGAAAGTAGCTTCGAATGACTAAATGGCTATACAATCGCCAGAATTTATAAAGTCAGTCATTCTTAAAGGTGCACAGAATGATGCAATTAACATCAGTCTTTCAGACAGTTATGAAGAACACTATTTGCTTCCATACCTCATAACAAAGTCTTTAAAATAATAGATGACAAGAAAGGAAAAATGGATGGCTCAGTTAGTAGTCAATGGGCATGGAGTCTTTCAGGAAACATTTCACAACTAAAATAGTTCTCTCCCTGGGGCAGGAATAATTTTTAGTTCTGAGTTTATGCAGCACCTTGCACAATGGGATCCTAGAGGCAAGGGTAATATAAAAAGATAATAAAAAGGCAATAAATGCTCATCCTTTTTGTTAATCAGTTGAGTGCATATTAAAGAAATCTCTTTCATTCAATGCTGGGTGGAACAAAAATACAAAGCCCAGGATCTATTTCCCAGGAGAAGTCTATATGGCAGGTATTGGGAGACATGATAAAGGTGTATCAAGGCAATGATGCACCACGGTGAATGTAGTTCAGCAATGGCAAACTACAGAAATTATACAGGTACTCCATTGGTGGGGTCCACACACAAGAAGACAGAACCTCATGGGATGTCACCTGACAGTCTCATTGGCATAAAATCAAATGACTTTCAGTTTACGTGAGCTGTTAAATAGGTGCACAGATGAGCTAGACCAGGAGTTGGCAACCCAAAACAAGAAGAGCCATTATTTAAAATTCCTTCAATAACCAAGTGTTTTGAGAGCCACGATGTGTGTAGCCTCTTGGCAAGGGATGGGAGGAGCTGAGCCAGGATGCCTGTCACGGGGTCCCATGGTCGGGGGGAGCCCCAAAACCAGGAGCAGCCCCCCCCCCCACAGGGTCCTCCAGTGGCAAGGAGGTGGCCAAAGAACCATATGCAGACCGTTAAGTTAGATTGAATGATGTCTAGAAGCATTTTAAAAAAATAGGAAATAATGTGTCGCATATTTATCTTGGGTTGTTTATGCTTTTAATTTATTTGGAGAAAGATAGCATGGAAAAAAATCTACTCTGTTCAGAATTAAGAACATTCTACCATTGTGAAAATGAATGAACAACAAAATGTCACAACAAGGAATTAAAACGTAAACCACAAAAGATGAAAAGTTGAGAAATAAGTTCAATCCTCCTTACTCTATTTTCCATCTGGATGGTTTGCAATGGCATACTTTGTCTTCTGAATTCAGACATTTCCTTCCAGTATTAGAATTAAGGTAAGGAAAGCATGCACAATACAGGAGTTTTCCTTTCCAATGGAAGATATCCTTCCAATAAAAATTTTCTGAGACCACAGATACTTTCAGGAAAAATATTTTACAGACCTTTTTTCTTATTGTTTGCATATCTCTTGGATGGGGACTTTGGGTTTTTGTGGAGTTATGAAGTTAGAACACAAAGGAAAATAACAGAGACAGAAGCTGCCTTTTTTGACAGAATCAAAGCACAGCTAATGGAAATACTGTAAGCTGCATCAGTTAATCTCCAAGATCTTTTGCTTTTATAGAAAGAAAATGCCATTAAGCAGCATGAAGGAAAGAAGTAAGAAAGGATATCACATGCACCACCAGAGTGAGAAAATTAATATTAGTACTATGTTTTACCAGTTTCAGAAGCTAGTGAGCAAAATAAAATGTCATGACAAGGAGCTGATCTGTAACACCAAGGGATTGAATAGGGAGTCACGGAGAGACACCAATAAATGCCTTCAACTTAACATCACATAAGAACTCCAGAGTCCTGCATGGCTTTCTAGTTCAGTGGTTCCCAACATTTTCTCTGTCATGGCACACCTTAATACTTTGAATTAATCTGAGGCACACCACCATATAGTTTCCAAACAAACTCATGAATATTCATGATCCAATGAGCCAATCCAGAGCTCTGAGTAGTTTTTCAAAAAATGTTGTGGCACACCTGCTCAGACCTGACAGCACACCTTTGTGCTATGGCACACCGGTTGGGAAACACTGTTCTAGTTGCTGCTTCCGGGGGAGTGGGCCACCCCTGTCCCCCTCATCACCCCAATCATTGTTAAAGCAACAGTGCCAAGGCTGAACGATCTAAATTAGACTTGCCTGCTATGGACATGTGTATGGGCAGTAACTCTGAAACAAAGCTATGAGGATGTATAGCACAAATATCGTTTTGGGAAGATTATGTGATTTTGAGGCTTCTGGGTTAATTGCAACTGACAATTAACCAGGCCTTCCAGCTATTAATGTCAGCACAAAAGCTGTACAGAAATTGTCAGCACATCACAAAATATTGCACTAAATAGTCTGATTTGATCAAGATTGGGTAAAAATCATATTTAAAGCAGCCCAGAGGAGACATAGAAGACCGATTTTTTTTTAATGTTTGTTAGGTTCCTAAAATGGACAAGTGCAATACCATCTAAAACCTTGGTTAGTCATGATTAGGGTTCAGAATTGTTTTATCATGATTTTCTTTTGATTATTTAATTTGTTCTTTTCCTGCCCCTCCCCCCCCCAATATTTAGTCACAGTGGTTTCTGTGGTTGATTGCTTGACTGTGTGTCTAGTTTCTTTGAAGGTATAAGTTGTAGCATGACAGAGAAAACATTTCCTAACTGGCTGCAGTTGAATACACCAGCTGCTGCTTTTAGGCAGCATGCCAGAACAATACTGATAGGCATGCAGACAGCACTGCACTTTGAGCCATTTGTGCATTTCAAGTTGTTGGGTTTTTTATATTTCTTTCCCCTTAGAGGGGGGAAAAACATCTCCTGACGTCAAAGGGAGAAATTTGAGGTAGAATTACACGTGTGCACAAGAGCAGCCATACTGGTCATACTAACTGTTCTACCGAGTCTATTAGAAGCAGCAGCGAACAGGTTGCCCAGACTGGGTCAATACCCTTTATTGCCTGCTTGTTCCACCTTGATACCATTAATCAGCAAAGGGGGAGGGGGATCACAATCCCTTTATGCTTCAAAATATGTTAAAGTTTACATTCAAGACAGTTCCCCAAAGACCCTGTTTTGGTTACATGAACACCCAAGCAATGCATATTAATAACTATGTGGTGAATATAATTATATCCATCCTTGTTATTGTTTATAGCGTCAGTCAAGGGTACACAGGTGTTTAACTTTACAGCGTGTCACTTTTGTTACAGCAATGCCGATAATATGACTGACCAAGCATTTAGCAAGAGAAGAGCAGGCTGAGAAAGTTGATAAGTATGTTCTTTCCAAGGTTCTTATGCAGGAGAGAAAGGTTAGTTTCTTTCAGTCACATTTCTTGCTCGAACTATGAAAAACGGAGAGAGGAATGGGAAAATAATATATTTCACTAAATTCCAATTGCAACAAGCAAAGCTTGTGTGCCCACCCATGCTTCCATTACCATAACAATGGTGACTCAGGCAAAGGCTTAGGGGCTCAGGTAGCATACCAGTGTCCAGCTTAAAATTTATTCTCCTACAGACTCCAGTAGTCTGTCTTCCAACAATGGCCAATGCCAGGTGCTTCAGAAGGAATGAAGAGGACATTGTAATCATCAGATGATCAATGTATTGTCAACCCTAGCTTGCTATGACCTCTCCTTTCCCATCCAAAATATATTAAGGTCCTGATACGGATGTCCTTCTACGAGATAAATGCTCATTGACATCAACCGGAGCTTTGTTGGTGGGGGCAGGAATAAAGGAAATAGAGTGGACCTCAAATGGGATTTCTAATAGTCAGTGTGACCTTCCAAAGACCCTGTAAACCCTTTATTCCTATGAATGGGTTTGTTGTTTCAGAGGCACCATTCACAGAAATAAGAATTTGCAGGATAAGATTCCTGTGAGAACGGAATTAGACCCCACCACAGTTACTGTACTGCAATTCTTCCCCCTCCCCCTGAAAAATGAAAACCTGCCCAGGCTGTTATTTCAGTTTGTCGGAGGTGGGAATTGCAAGTTAGAGGAAGCCACTATAAAGCTGGCGTCAAACTGAATACCTCAGAGAGGTTCTCAGATTTAGCTACATTTTGTCATATTTATTGCAGGGAAATTCCCTGTAGGAAATGAATGACATTTCACACAGTTTCCGTTTTAAAAGTAAAGTCTTACCAGATGGATTACCTGTCAGTGATTTTATGTCACAAGTCCCATGCGGATGAGTTTCAATCCCCAAACATGCTTTATGGTTGAATTAGCATTAAAAATATTTTAATCTAAGAACTGTAGCTGCTACTATATTTTGTTTAGGCCCTGGTTGCCATTATTTCTCTGGCTATTTACTGTAGTTTTCTTAAGAGAAAAAGACTATTGAGAAAGATTCAGACTTGAAACTTGGCAAGAAACTTCAAGCTTCCTATAAAGGGGATGCTTAAAAAAAAAATTTAAGTGAACATTTATGATAGCACTTCTGAGTAATCTCCCTTCATTTCTGATGAGCTTTATCTAGAGTGGGAAAAGGAAATGGTGTGACATTGTATTGTGATTAACTATCACTAAGGTTGCTCTATTTCTTTAGTCACAGCACATGCAGTGCAACAAAGGACTGAAACCCCCACTGCAATGAACTGACTCCATCAGCCCTTTACCCTTATTAAAACTGCTGTGAGATGCTGTTCTTGGTGCAATCCCCCTGCCTTCCCAATCTTCTATCAGACATTCATGTAAGGCAATGGTTCCCAGCCTGTGATCTGTGGACCACTGATGTTCCTTGAGGGTACTTCAGGTGGGCCAGGGGGTAGAGGAGGGATAGATAATATAATAATACTATCCCATGTACATCTTATGTATCATATTCAATGTTGCATTACTATTCACAATGTAATTTGCTCCACAAACATCTATGTGCAATATAACATTCTCTGAATTTAAAGAGTGGTGCTTTTGTATGATGTTAATGAGCACCAACACTCTTTGCACATTTTTAAAATGGCTTGTTTCCATAGTGGTCCACAAAAGCTTTTGAAGATGATGTAGTGGTCCACATAAGGGGTAAGGCTGGGAACTGCTGATATAAGGCTTAAGGAAACATCTTTTCTTTGGGTCATCAATGGTTACACAAGTTAAACCACCGTATTCCCCCTCCCCCCCCCCCAAAGAAGCCCATACACATTAGCCTCATCTAGGTATTTTGTACCACACCCAGCCCTGTGGCATGACAGCAATTCAAGAGAGACTTCATTAGGAAATCTGGTTATAAAATAAACTGATCACTTAACTAGCTTTTCATTGGATCATATCAAAGTAAATCTATCTGGAGAATGGTCACTGAGTTGCTGGACAGGCAAACTCATTTGTCCTCAACTCCCTCTCCTCATGTGGTTTTCTCCCTCCTGCTTGCTACACTTGTGCTGTGTTTTTTGCCTGCATTGTGACCATCTGCTTTCACAGTTCATAAACTGTGGAACCTGTAAAAATATGTAGGCACTGATTAAGTACTATAGACCAGACCCTATAAAAGGGCTTAAACACCTAGAGATGCAGAAGATTTGCAGTGGCTGGGTGCGTAACTCTCCTGTCAGTGCTAGCTTAGAACTCTGTGAAATCCCTTCTAGGTACCTAAATGGCTAAATTTAAGTGCCTAAATATTTTTAAAAGACTGGCCCTAAGAGGCAGCAAGGAATGACACATAAATTACACAACTGCATTTGTTGTTTTGGGAAACACTGCTTCCACTGGGTATGTCTGTTCTGCAGGTGTCATTCCTGGCTTAAGGGAGACATACCCCTACTAGCTCCAGGTGAGCTTACATACTAAAACCAGCTATGTAGTTGCAGCTGCCTAGGCCAGTGGTCCCAACCAGTGTGCCACAAAAATTCCCAAGAGCTGAAATAAATTTAAAGCTCCATCCCTGCTCAGCCCAGGCCCATTGGCTATGCAGGGCTCAGAAGAAGACCTATGGTGGAGTTTGTTGGCTACAGGAAAGTGTGGGTTGGGGAAAGGAGGTTAATAGGTTGGGGGGGGAGTTGGGGGACTGCTAGGAGCATCAGACAGTGGGGAGGGGTGGAGAGCCGCCGATGGCCCCATTCCAACCCCAGCTGCTCAATCCTGCCCCATCCGGGGATCCCTGGAATGGGCAGCAGCTGCCATGGCCCCATTCCACCCCAGGTTCAAGGCATCCTTGGCAGTGGCGGCCCCTTCTAGGGTCCCTAGGGCCATTGGCTCCAGCGCTGTCCAGGAGTCCCCGGAGCCGGTGGTGGCAGCAGTCATAGCTCCATTCCAACCTTGCTCCAGGGTGTGTTCGGCAGCGGCCTCATTCCAGGATGTCCCTCAGTAGCAGTGGCATTGGTGGCTGCATTTCAGGGCATCCCTGACGTTGGCGGCCCCACTCCGGGCTGTCCCCATTGTCGGGTCCCTGGAGCCATTGCCCCCAGCTCTGTCCGGGGGTCCCCGGCGGTGGCAGCGGAGGCTGCCTAACCCTGCCCCGCAGTCTCCAGAACTGCTGGCAGCACCATTCCATTCCTGCCGGGGGCTCCCGGAGACACCAGGCGACAGCCCGGATCTGGTCTGTCCTGGCAACACTGGCGGTGGCAGGACTCAGCCCAGCAGCTTCCCCAGGACTTGAAATTGCAGGGGGTAGAAGGAGGTGTGGGGGATTGTTATGGTGCTCAGTAAATTGAGCTAACTGGGGGGGCTGTTGGGAAATTCAGAGTGGGTGGGGTGGGCGTGTCAGGGAAATCCCTGATCCAGCCCCAGCCAGGGACCCTGGGACTCAGGTAGTGGTATCCGGCCCCGGCCCCAGTGGCTGGAGCTAGATTGGGTGGGGCATGGGTGGATTTTTGTAGCTGCCTCTCCCAAGGGGTGGGAGGGAGCCATGAAGGGGGGAAGTGGGTGCTGCACCATGCTCCCCTATCCTACCACTCCTAAGCTTTCCTCTGCCACCTCACAAAGCCACTCCTGCTCTGCCTTCCCCTCTCCTTTCTTGCCACCCTTGTGCTGTTCCCCACATGGCTACCCCATCCTCTTTTGCCACCCCTGCCATCCTCTGCTCCCCATACTCTCTTGCCGCTTCCACAACCCCTGACCTCCCCTCTCTTGCCACCCCTGGTCTGCTACCCTACTACATAACATAGTAGCATTTCCCAACTACTTTGCCATGGTTCATGGGTATTTATAAGTTAATATGAATATTCATGAATTGTTTAATGATAGTGTGCCTCAAAAAATTTGAAGGTATCAAGGTGTGCCACAGCAGAGAAACGGTTGGGAACCACTGGACTGGGCAGCAAGGGTGGTCTGGTTGCTATGAGTGCATACCTACCATTTACATGGGATCATGTCTGGGGCAGGTAGCCAGTCACACTGCAGCAGATCCATTAAAAAAGTAGCCATCAAGGCTAGCACAGATATGGCCTGTCCAAGTTAGGAATTACATTGCAGACAGGGCTGTAACTACGGTGTGGCAAGCAGGGCTTTGCCCTGGGCATGCTGGAGTGGCTCTATTGAGCCACTCGACTAAAGGGCACGTTCCTTGCCGCTTGCTCCAGGCACTGGCCGTTGTAAGCGGTGCATTCTGATCAGAACATGTCTCAGGTGTCGAATTCTTTGGTTATGACTCTGATTGCAGAGATCCTGTAGAAACACAGTTCCCTCACGCCTTCCTTCTTACTCTGAGAGAAGCAGGGGCCATAGTTCACTTCTGATCTGTACCAGAAGCAAGTTACAATGCCTTGTGCAGGAGATCAGCTGTACTTGCAGGAAGTTGCCTGGGCAAAGCCAAGGTTCTGCCCATTTTCTGTCCTCTTCCTACCTATCTGCTATAGATCCCAAGATCCTGGTAGCTCTCACACGGATGTCAAGAAATTCATACTTCCCTCCTGGGAACATAGTCCAGGTCCCAATCTAACCCTAAATAATTGCACAAAGAAAGTGGCTAGCACCTCTGCTTAACATGCAGAAGGTCCTGGGTTCAATTCCCAGGGGGTTGGACTTGACGATCTCACAAGGTCCCTTCCAGCCCTATGATTTATTTGATTGATTGATTGAAACCCCGCAAACCAGTCAAAGGCACCAGTCATTGCCAAAACAAATAGAATAAAACAAATTTGTAGTTTCCAAGCCACACTGTTTTGGAGCTATAATGAGCCAAAAAAAAAAAAAAAAAAAAATTACAGAAAACTGTGAGATCATCTTATTTTTTGGACTCTTCTTATCTCACATATGCCTTATCTGATTAGCCTCAAACTTTCCTCTCTGGACTGGCATACTTTCTGGTCTTTGAAACTGCAGGGGAATTGGATTAGGTTTGGTAAAAGTGCAGGAGACCAGCGAAAAAACAAAAGACAGAGGGTTGAGGGTTTGTTTCACCCTGAACTATGGGCAGACTAGCGTATCTGCATAAGATTTGATTCTCTGAAGTATTTTATTGTCCAGACTGTTTAGTCTTCATTATCTGTCCCTCTCAGCTGTACACAGTAATCACATTTTGTAACAAAACGACAAAAGCAGTGCATTGCAGAAGGAAAAAAAAAACAAGCCTAAAGGAATTACCTACTACCTTGCTCTCCACAGCAGAGGCCTTTTTTTTTTTTTTTTTTTTTTTTTTTGTTATCAGCAACCAGAGCAGAAGAGGATCAAGATTTCCATTTGACCCAAGCTCCCCCCATTCCAATTTTTAACATTAGTCACAAGTCAGCCAGGATTTTCAAAGCTAGGGCATCACTTTTCTTTTTATACAGATACCATCTTTGGATGAAAGTAGGGAATGTTGGACACAAAACTACATTTCGAAAGGGGGCTGTCATGTTTACACTGAGACAGGGGCAATGCATTCAGATGCTGATCATCAAAGATGTGTGCTAATTACTGCTAAAAGTTAGTAAAGGGACTAAAAGGGACACTGAGGATAGAAGAAATTTGAAAAAGAATACAGATTAGCATCTGAGAGGTCATAGGTCCAGATTCAAAGTCCATTGAAGTCTCTAGGTGAATCTTTCTATGGTATGTCAATGTGGGCTTTGGATGAGGCCCACAAAGTTCAATGGGAAGGAAAAAAAGGTGTGTCAAAAGCATGGGAGATTTGACCAAACAGAATGAGGGGATGGAACATACTGACACCCTCATGACTGGTTAGTAAATCGATGCAGGACCGTCCATACGAAATTCCACTACTCAGACTGAGTAACTCCTGTAACTTGCAGCAGTAGCAGTCTTATCCTCTTGTGAGCAAGTCATGGAAAGGGGATGAGTTTTCCCATGTGTGTTGCATGGGGTTGGGGGGGGGGGGTAAAGGAGAGGTGAAGATGCAAGAGACTTAAATGCACACAAAACTACTAAAGAATTTTCACCAAAGTGATGCAGAATCCAGATCTCCCTAGAGAATTAAGGCCCATGTTGCAGCAGCAAACAAGTGGCCTTGGCTATGACAGATGCTTTCTGGTATGAAAACATTTGCAAATTTTCATGTGCCAGTAATTATTCTCTTTTCTCTACTTCTGCAGGTCATGGCCGTACTGCTAGCCCAGGTGCAGCTGCTGTTGGCAGCTGTAGCCATTTACCTAGCACTAGTAACACCCATTCATGGGGGTGTGTATTATGGGATCAAGCAGCTACCACCTCACATCCCCCAATATCAGGCTCTTGGACAACAAGTACCTCACATGCCACTGGGCAAAGAAGGCATTCCAATGCAGCATATGGGCAAGGAGGTGCCACACATACAGTATGGAAAAGAATACCCTCACCTGCCTCAGTATGTGAAAGAAATCCCACAGCTGCCTATGCTTGGCAAAGAGATGGTGCCAAAAAAAGATAAAGGTAATCATGGCAAGTGAGCCCACTTATCTCGGACCTGCAGGGATCAACACCGGGTGAATATTTTGGGAAACATTTAATATCCAGTTGGAGACAAATAATGCTCATAAAACATAACTGCCTATTGTTTCTATGGCAGGGAGTTCCCACCACCTGGTTCTCTAAATGGCTGGCTAAGTTTCTTCCACAGAACATAGTGTAGATGTATCCTGTGCCATCCATAAAGTAGGGATAAGACATTAGTACTTCCTTACCTCAGAGAAGTGGTGCACAGAAAAATATATTGAAGATTGGAAGGTGCTTGCATGCTTTGTTAAGTGGAGGTCAAATTAGTGTCTGAGGCCTGGTCTACATTCCCTGTGGTTTTCAGCAGCAGTTGAAGTTGATATACAAGCTACAGAACTTAACTTGTGCATCTCCTTTGACTGACTAACACCTGCTTACCACAGCAGCTCCACTGTGCTGAGCAGAAGGGAAATGCCCTCCCTCCAGTTTAGGGCAACTCTTTTTCAGGGGATGGACTTAGTGGGTCAACTTACCAATTGATTAAGTGGGTCTTCATTGATCCACTCAATTGATTTGGAAAGATCAAACTGTCATGGCAAATTTGCCTCCATCAGGGTAGACTTAGCCATAGAGCAGTTACCATATAGTCCTTTCATAAAGTGAGAAGCATATGCCAAAATTCAATTCCTGCATTATCATGTGTTTCCAGTGTAATCTTGTTTAACTATTAAAGAGCATCTGTAGCAGAGAACTAACTCCCTCTTCCTCCCCTTCACACAAATACTGGGCTTTGCCCTACCAATATGCCCAAAATGTGAGTAAAGATCCTAGATGATACTTTAAGATAACAAGTTATCCTGCTGGTGCAAGGAAGATGATCAAACAAGCTGCCTGCTGTGTGCGTCTGAAGCCCACATTGGCAGGAAGGATTCTTGTGTGAACTGAATGCATCGCCTTTGCATAAATCAGACATAAGATAATGAGTTAATGCTGCAACTCTCAACCTTGCAATTGGAAAGCTATTCGCTAATGGCCACTGTCATTTTCCTCCAGCCCTATGCTACACATATCTAGATAAAAGTTCTGTGTTCCACTTCTTCAGAAAGCAAAGATTACATACTTAATTGCTCCAGCAAGTTGTATTCAGAAGGTTTAGCACAGATTGATGCAATAATAAGTGTATAGACCACCTAGCAAGTATATTAAAAAAAAGTCAGAACAGGGTACAGTGAGTAATAGGGTCTTATATAAAGGCAAAGCCAATAATATGAGGATATCTGGTCATCTTAAAACAGTCAAAAAACAGGAAAAAACAACAAAATGTTTAATTTTTTTCATTTTGTTAACATTTAACACGTAGGCTTGAGATCCATTAACTCCAAGAGAATTAATCCTCAGGATGGCACTGAGTTCGAGAGATCTTGGACAAAACATTTAGGAGCAGATTTTTGGAAGGTGCTCACTAACCACAGTTCCAATTGACTTAAGTTAAACAAAACAAAACAGCCAGGCCCCAAATTCCTTTGTCTCGGCTACATATCTGCCAACATCTTGTGACAAAAGTGTAGATTTTAAAATGTACATAAATATGACTTGAGTATTGGGGACTTCCAGTTCCCCCCCAGAAACCAACACCGGTTAATTGGTTGTTGCTTTCAGCTCATACCTATCCTCTTCCCCACATCCCAGGTCAATTAATTCTGCACCCTCATTAAACTTAGGAGGAAAATGGGTTTTCCATTTCATGGAAAATGCCACAATTAAAAAAGATAATGGTTCCATTCCAAAATGGAACCAAAACCAAATTTTGAAATTTCTCATGAAATGATTTTTAAAAAGTCATTTCAGGTAATTAGAAATATTATTTCAATTTTGGCACAAAATTACATTTTTTCATATTAAGAAATTTTGAAACAGAAAACTAACCTAACAAGACTGCATTCCAAAAATATCAAAACAGAATGTTCAGGCCTCATTGAAATGGTTTTTCTTTTATGCCCCAAAACATTTGATCCATACATTTCTGCAAAATGATTTCCTTTTGACAAGTGGCCATTTTCTTGTGGAAAAGTGTACCATCAGAAGTTTTTGAGCAGCTCTAACTCTCACAGAAAGAGTCTACATTCCCTCAGCTCACTCCTGCACCAAACCCACATCAAACTAGTCTCATCCCACCCATCTGTCACTTCTCAGAGCACGTTTCTCATGCAGCTCTGAAAGCACTTCAACCGTGCCCCCTGTGGAGGGACATCTCCGTAGCAAACTGGTACTTGGAAGATATAAAAACAGTCATGCCAAGTCAGATCGATGATGGTCCACATAGCCCCGTATCCTGTCTCAGACAGAAGCCAGTGCCAGCTGGCTCTGAGAGAAAGAGCAGACTGGACAATTTTGAGTGATTCAGTCCATCATCCAGTCCCAGTTTGTGAGCTGTAAGACTGTTCACACACAGGCATTATTTCGATACAAGTTGTGTTGAAACAACTTGTATCAAAATAATGCCTTATTTCGAAATAACAATTCGAATTAACAGTTTGTTAATTCGAATCAAGGAAAAAAGCTCAAAGCGAAATAGCAGTTTCAGGCAACAGTTATTTTGAAACAAGTCACTGTTGTTTCGAAACAACATGTTCGGACGGCATTGTTTCGAAACAATCATTTCAAAACAACATTGTTTTGTCCCCACATGGGGTTTAAGTTGTTTCGAAACAACGGGTGCAGTTGTTTCGAAACAACTGTGTGTCGTGTGAACAGGGTATTTCTTATTTCGAAACAACCTCTGTTGTTTCGAAATAAGAGTGCTGTGTGGACACTGCCTAAGAAGTTCAGGGACACTCAAAACATGGGGTTGGAGGGAGAAGCACAGGTTGCAGAAGAGAAGAGTTTGGAAGAGGTGCCAGGAAATCAGCCTGCGTGCACATGGTTGGAAAGCCAGTTTGAGCTGCAGCAGTCTCGTACCAGAGAGTCGGTGTAACTTGACACGCATGGACTCCTCATGTTGTTCCCTAGCACATGAGACAAATTCCAGCGGATACTGTTTATCCCCATTCACCTAGGCCTAGCAGCAGGGACAGCGCTGAAAGTTCGTCACCCTGCCAAGACAATATGTCAGCATGGCTTCTACTTCTTAGAGAAGAGGTTGTGGTGGACATTTGCAAGGTTGGGTGCTTGGGGTGGAAATGGGGAGATGCCTGCTCCCAGCATCAGTCATTCAGGTGTGAAGCAGCAACCCCTCCACTGAGGGGAAGCAAATGAGCAAGTGGTTAGCATTGCAGCCTGGCAGGCAGAGGTACAGCACTCCTCAGACTTGACATGCCCCCTCCCTAGCTGTCTAGTTTGCCTGTAGCAAGGGCAGTTCAATAACTCCATTTCCCAAGAAGGCGTGCATAACCAAGTTCACACACTGCTAGGTGCCTCCTCTGGGCCTAGCATGGTGTAGCAACTCTCTTGCTGGACTAGCACACCCCTTTCCTCCAGCTCCCAGTGACAGCCACTCCAGAGCTATAATACTTTTTCTACCAGTAACTCAGTCTTCTGGTTGCCCCTCTGACAGCCACAGTCCTCCAAAGGGTCCCAAGCATATCTTTTAACACAAACAAAAATCCTTTCTTCTCTGTAGGGGCACCTCCTGAGAGCATCTTCCATCCAGCCTGCAGCCCCCTTGCTGGGCTTGGTAACACTAACATGCATATGTCCCCTTTCTGGGGGCCAATAGGGAACACAAAGCTTTGCACTACACAACTCAGTCTATTTTACCTGTGTTGCAGCTTCCTGTCCAGCCTTTTAAATTCTCCTCTTGGTCTCACCATTTTAATCAGAGTCTCCCTGGTGCCATTCTGTCCAGAGCTGTCTTTACTCACCAGGCTTTCCGCCTAGCTCTCTCTCCAGCCTGTTTCCCAGCTGAGCTTAATCACCCCTTAAGCCTGGCTCTCATTCCTATTACTGCAGCTACCATCTGTTCTCTGTGGTGTGCAGCTTGATTCCCCTTAGGTGGGGTTCACTGGGTAATCAGGTTGGCTTAGCCCAGGCCCACCAGCCCACAAGGCAAACCACCAGTCACAATGCTTAATGGAGAGGGGCAGCAACAAATTTAAATTATACCATTTTAGGAGAAGCACCTGCTGTGCCTTTACCAGGATCCCCAGAGCCAGAGGAACTCACTCTCTCCCAGCTGGGCCCCACGGGCTGGAGATGCTCACTGTCAGATCCCACTGATTACTGTGGGGGTGAGGAAGCGTCACAACCCTGCTTGTTCCCCCACCTTGCACACATCCCACAGAGCAGCCACTCAGCAGGGAATTTCTCATAGCCTCATTTTCCTTGCAGACCTTTAGCAAACTCTGAAAGTCCTCCATCTCCAGAGAAAAGTTGTAATGTGGACAGCTCTACAGCTGTAAAATGGAGGTGAAACTTAACCTGCTGCAGAGGGTGTAATGCAGTGGCTCCCACCCTTTTTGGCTCGAGGGCCACAGATGATATTTTTACAGCCCTGAAAGGCCACCAGCCTCCACCAGCAGGCCCCCACTCTCTTGAAAAGCAGTTTGCCTCATTGCTCACTGACCCCCATCTCTGCAGCAGGAAACCACACATCCTGTAGCTGTCTGAGCACCCTGTCTGGCTCCTAGGCAATGGTTCCCTTCTGCAGCCACCAGGATGGAAGATCAGTGCTCCCCTCCCCTCCCCCTGGCTCCAGCAAGAACCCTAGGATCTATGGACCTTGGCAGAGCACTTGGCTGTGTTCCCTGTGCTTAGCTAATCTCCTATCCCTTTGGCTGCAGCAAGGAGCCTGCATCAGTCTTTTAGCCATGTTGAAACACACTCCATCTGGTCCTGAGACAGTGCCTCCATTCTGCAGCCAGCAAAAGGGGTTCCAAGGGCCACTTTGAAAGCCACAAAGGGCCACTTTTGGCCCTTGGGATGCAGTTTGGGAACCACGGCTGTAATGCCTTTAGTGTTTGTAAGGTGCTTTGAAGATGTAAGGTGCTATATAAATGGTATAGGCTAGACTGTCCCTTCCTCCGTACACCTGTGCAGAGAATTAAGCAGCACTACATGTGTTGTAGTGTGCACATTTTATTCCCCCTCACCTGTGCACACAAGAAGGTGGATTGAGGGGGTACAATACTTTGCCTCTGCTCTCATCAATGCACCAGCTAGAACAACTGAGCAGATGCACAGGGCATTATTTGTTTGCTGCTAATATAGGTCAACAAATTACTAATAGCCTGCAACCCACTTCTGAGACAAGGAGGAAGCAGGGCAGCAATTGATTTGTGTTTTTCAGAGCCATGATTTCTTCCCTGTGCAACTGCACAGCTCCCCACATACACAGGGTTGTGGCAAAGATACAAATCTAGGCCTGTGTAGTTTGATGCATTGAGCTGAGACAGATGATTAACTTCAAGCATCTCAAATCTATTTAAATCTCTTAAACTGAAATGGCACAACATTTAGTGACGGAAAAGAATGGGGATGTGGGGACTTAGGAGGAAACAATGGATGTTTTAGGGGTCATGGGTAGGAAAGAGTAAAGAAAGCCCAATTTATTCTTCTGGTTTCCACTAGTTCTGTTCCATTCTTAATATCTCACTATATGTTTTAGTATATAGCTGACTACCATCAGTACTGAAATAGACTTATTAAAAAGCTTAGTTTTAAGACAATTTCCAGAGGGGAAGCCATGTTATTCTGCATACAGGAAAAACAACAAAAGTCCTGTGTCACCTTAAAGACTAATAGATTTCATAAGCTTTCATAGGCTCCAACACACCATCGTCTGCTAAAGTGGGTTGGAGCCCACAAAGGCTTGTGCCCAAAGAAATTTGTTAGTCGCAGGACGCTCGTTATAGTTTTAAGAGCATTGCCTAACAAGAATTTTCATATATATTAGTGAACTGCATATTTTACAAAATACATTTACTCAACAATTTAATCAAGTGAAAACAATAGAATAAGATACACCTTATAAAAATAAAATTTTTTGGTGTCACAGCAATATTGATTAGGGTTATAAGGTGGGTGTGAGGGTTATAGGTGTTGGGTGGGGGGGTGTTATTGGTCTTTTTTTTTTAGTTTTTTTTTTGGCAACATGTGTACCAGCAAAAACCTGAGTGTAGAGTTCGATATATTGGCATAAAAGCAGATTTGACTGTTTAGTTTATTGTGCTTATTAACCCAGTAAAAGCTATCCTAGGCAAAGCACCTTTTTTGGGTTTTTTTTATTTTTGTTTTGCTGGTATTAGGAGCATCTGCATTGGGGAGTTTTGTCAGTATAACTACAATGGGACAGATATACCAGCAAAACACTTAAGTGTTGACAACATCATCATAAGTCATCAGTAGAGGGCTGACAAATTTATAACAAAAGAAAACTACTTGCAGTTTAAGGGGAGGGTTGGGGGTTTTGGTTTTTTTTTGTTTGTTTGTTTTGCATTTTCCCACAGACATGAAAGTTGGCCCAGATATGTGGGAAATGGAACTAAAATGTAGATAGCTATTTTTCCATCAAAATCATCCCTTAATTTTTATGTATAAGCTATTTCGCTTGAACTATGAATAAAGAGAAACTTGGAGTTAATGAAATCATACACAACAGTACAGTGCCATATTCATGGCAAAGATCAGAAACTGGGGCATGAGATGGTAGTACCTAGCGTACCACAAATCCAAGCAATATCTAAATGTGACCAAGCCATTTAAACAGTATGTAGGACTTCCTAAGGTAAAAATTATGGTTCATCTCTTTCTTTCTTCTCTTAAAAACAGAAATTCCATTAGCCAGTTTGAGAGGTGAGCAAGGTCCCCCTGGTGAGCCTGGACCAAGGGGGCCACCAGGACCTCCAGGATTACCAGGTCATGGAGTGCCAGGAGCCAAAGGAAAACCAGGTCCACAAGGATACCCAGGAATAGGCAAACCAGGTATGCCTGGAATGCCTGGAAAACCAGGAGCAATGGGGCTCCCTGGGCCAAGAGGCGAGATGGGACCAAAGGGTGAGATTGGACCTATGGGAATTCCAGGGCCACAGGGACCACCAGGGCCTCCTGGACTTCCTGGAATAGGAAAACCAGGTGGTCAAGGATTACCAGGACAACCAGGACCAAAAGGTGAACCAGGAATGAAAGGACCACCAGGAATTCCAGGGTTTCCAGGGCCTAAAGGAGAAAAAGGCATTGGAATTCCAGGCTTGCCAGGGTTAAAAGGTCCACCAGGTTTACCTGGCCCTCCAGGTCCAGTTGGACTCCCAGGGATTGGCAAACCAGGACTGACTGGGCTTCCAGGACCACAGGGACCTATAGGTAAACCGGGATTTCCAGGCGAGCGAGGGCCCCAAGGTCTGCTTGGGGCACCTGGGCTTCAAGGTCCACCTGGCCTTCCAGGCGTTGGAAAACCAGGCCAGGATGGACTCCCAGGACAGCCTGGATTCCCAGGTGGAAAAGGGGAACAAGGCTTGCCAGGTTTACCAGGGCCCCCAGGCCTACCAGGGATTGGGAAACCAGGATTTCCTGGGCCTAAAGGTGATCGAGGCATGGCTGGTTTCCCTGGAGCAATGGGGCCTAAAGGTGAGAAAGGGCATGTGGGTCCCCCTGGCATGGGTGGGCCTCCTGGGGAGCCAGGTCAACCAGGATTACCAGGTGTAATGGGCCCGCCTGGTGCTGTTGGTTTCCCAGGTCCAAAAGGAGAAGTTGGGCTTATAGGGGTTCAAGGACCTATTGGTCCAAAAGGTGAACCTGGTCTACAAGGTTTCCCAGGAAAGCCAGGCTTTCCTGGGGAAGTAGGAGCCCCAGGTCTTAGAGGGCTGCCTGGTCCAATCGGTCCAAAGGGAGAAGCTGGTCAGAAAGGATTGCCTGGCCTGCCTGGTATTCCTGGGCAAATGGGACCTAAAGGGGAACCTGGAATCCCTGGTGATCATGGCCCTCAAGGTCCTTCTGGAATCCCAGGTATTGCAGGACCCAGTGGCCCAATTGGACCACCTGGACTTCCAGGACCTAAAGGAGAACCAGGTGCACCAGGTCCACCAGGCTTTCCAGGAATAGGTAAGCCTGGTGTTTCAGGGCTGCAAGGACCGCCAGGAAAACCTGGAGCACTTGGTCCACCTGGACAGCCAGGTCTTCAGGGTCCCCCAGGACCTCCTGGTCCACCTGGTCCTCCAATAATAATCTCACCCACTCCACCGACCATTGGACAATATCTGCCAGAGATGGGGCCAGCTGTTGATGGAGTAAAGACCCCTCCTGGCTATGTAGGCAAGAAACGCAAGACTGGTGGTGCAGCCTACGAGATGCCTGCATTCACAGCAGAACTCACCACACCCTTCCCGCGAGTTGGGGTGCCTGTGAAATTTGACAAGCTTCTCTACAATGGCAGGCAGAACTATAACCCTCAGACGGGTATCTTCACCTGTGAGATCCCTGGGATTTACTACTTTGCCTACCATGTTCACTGTAAAGGGGCCAACGTCTGGGTCGCTCTCTTCAAGAACAATGAACCACTGATGTACACGTATGATGAGTACAAAAAAGGCTTCCTGGACCAAGCTTCCGGAAGCAGTGTCATTCAGCTGATGCCTGGGGACAAAGTTTATATTCAGATGCCATCTGAACAAGCAGCAGGACTCTATGCTGGTCAATACGTTCACTCGTCTTTTTCAGGATATTTATTGTATCCTATGTAAAAACAGAACAAAAACAAACAAACAAAAAAAAGCCAGACAAAAATCAAAACTTTTTTCCTCTTTCAAATTTTTATACCATTGCAAGATGCATTTATTGACAGTTTTTTAGATCCCTCTTGTACAACAGATGAAATACAAAGGTTCACACTATCTGCAGTTTGTTATAAAAATGGTGTGGTGAACATATTTCATAATGTGTATCAGTTCCTAACAGTTGTTTTGTACCCAGTGGGAACATATTAGCTGTACGTTATAACTTTCTGTGATACCATACTTACGTCATTTCATTCACAAATACAGCATTGCAGTTCAAATCTTGCATACATCACTCACTCCTGTTGTCTACTTTACTGGAAGATTAATCTAAAACTTGAGCTGAAAAAAAAATAACTTAAAATAAACAGAATGAGTCAGTATGAAACTGTATATAAATATTTGAGTAATGATTGTTTTTATTTAAGCAGGTTGTATCTAACCTGCCCCACAAGCAAAGATTCTCTTTCCTGAAATCTTTATTGCCCCAACATATATCATCACAGGATAGTTTCTTCTAATAACACACTTCAGATGGAAAAAAATGTTGACACATGACAATTTCAATTCACTGCTATGTCAGGGCTTTAGCCAAACAGCCATTGGAATCAAAGGATGTATTACCCTTGACTTCAGTGGGCAATGAATCAACCCCTAATTGCCAGATCATTCAAGAAGCCTCCATATTTCATTTTTACACACACATATCCCTCCACTGAAGCCTTTTCATACAACGATATTACAAATATTGGTAATGACAGTGTCATTACAGGCCACAGGAAATAGCTTTAGGGGCCGCATGTGGCCCGTGTGTTTGAGACCCCTGTTCTAGTCTAATGATTTGAGATATGTTATGCCAAATGATTAAAATAATGTAGCATTTTTGCCAGCAAACAGCAGTGCGGTATAAAAACATAACTTGTTCAGAAACCACATTGTCAGGCTTTAAGAGAATGCACTTGTTCCATGATTCAGATAAAATTAGCTTATTAATGAATATATAGTAAAGTGGTACTGGCTCTGTTTGCTAAACAGTGAATACATTGGTTTGAGATTGTCCAAGAATTTTCATCACTGATACAAATCAAGCAAATTCATTTATTTGGGACTTATTTTTGTTGTTAGCTTTAGGGTATGAGTCTTGAGGGGCGTTGGTGGCCTCTGATATGCAGATTAGACAAGATAAGCTAATGGTCCTGTCTGTCCTTAAATTCTGTGGTAACCTGAGAATAATTTCATTTAATGCAATTGATTGTGATATTCCCCACTGCAATCTGAACTGGTGTGTTGCTTATGACCCTAATTCCTTAATCTTGGAGCCCATCTTGTTCTCCTCTGCTGTGCAAACCCCAATTCCTGGCAACTCTCTCAGAAACTCCTGCAAGCAGGCCGCTCTCAGCTCAGCGAGTGAGTGCTTCTGGCTAGCCATGGGATTATGCAATAGAATGACCCCAGCAAACGTCACCAGTCTCAGACAGAACCCAAGGAAGAGCCATTTTAGAACATTCAGTGCTACCCCCTGAATATTGCAAGGTCATTGGTTTGTCAATTTACCAAAGAAATTGATATACACCTGCCTTGTTACTTCAAGTGGAGCTCCACACACCTTAAACCACATGCACTGTGTTAGATAAAAATCAAAGTAGATTTATTAAGTTCAGAAAAATTGTAAGTACTTGTAAGTCAGAGGACAGCAGATCAGATTTGATCAAAAGTAAATCAAAGGCAAATCACATTCTAACTAAGCTCAACACTTTCAGCAACCTTACACCAGAGGTAGGTGACCCCCGGAACATGTGCCAACAGTGGCACAAGAGCTCATTTGGAGCAGTATGTGGCACCCTCTGCAATGCCACAGAAATTGTAGCTCCTGCCACTGAAAGCCACTCCAGGCAGCTTCTTTCAGGGGCGGCTGGGGTGCAGAGGGTCCCCACCATGTCCATGTTCCAGGCATGGTGCAGGAAGAGCCACTCTGAGTAGCTTCCTTCCTCAGAGTGCCTGGGGTCCCCGCAGGAGGAGCTGCTCTAGCCAGCTTCTTTCCATGGCATCCCTGGGGACCCCTGCCCCCAGGCTTGCTGCCAAGAGGAGCCACTGCAGGCATCTTCTTTCCATGAGTGCTTCCTTTCAACAGCATGCTGGGGAAACGCTCTCCTCCCTGACCCCCAACCTCCAGCCATGGCTGCCACCAAATATTCAGGCAGCCACCACCTTTATTTCTGTGGAAGGAACCACTGGCAC
This sequence comes from Podocnemis expansa, assembly GCA_007922195.1. Classification (NCBI taxonomy): domain Eukaryota; kingdom Metazoa; phylum Chordata; order Testudines; family Podocnemididae; genus Podocnemis; species Podocnemis expansa. The sequence continues at coordinate 362,562 of ML682251.1, forward strand.
TGGCACACAGTCGAGGAGGAGGGGCCGGCACAGTGATCTGCAAAGGTTGCTGACCCCTGCCTTCCACTCTTAGATGATTTTCATCACAGGCTGGCTGCTCTGCCTCTATCCAAGCCCTCCCCTTGTGATCAGTGCTTAAGTTGCTTGATGTTGTTTGTAGATGGGAGTGGACTAGAGCAAGAGCTAGCCACCAAAATGTCTCCTTTTCTTTTTAAACTATGTTCCTTCACCACCACCACCACCCCTTTCAAGCTCAGGTGACAAAAAGTACCCCATGGTTTTTCTCGAGGTCCTGAAACACTATGGTCCTCTGTGGGTTTGTTGACAACTGGGCTGTTCTTTCGTTCTCCAAGTGCTGCCTGGCTTGTTCTATGCAAATCTTAGTGATGTGTGAATGGCTCTTCATCTCTGGAGAGTTTTATCTCAATCTGCCTCAAGTCAGGAAACGCACATTTGGGACGATTACATAGCGAAGCTTCATAACCATACAAGACATTGCAACAAACAATGTTCAGTGCATCATGGGCATTCTAAAACATCTTACCTAACAAACTTTGAATTAGACTGTACACAATGAGGGTGAACATGAATGATACACAATCACACAAGATGCACATGGGGGGGTGCAGTGTGTCACTGATTTCTGGTTCTTTTTACTTACATTTTGTTACTGATTGCCTAAGTGTGTGTATGAGAGTACACAGGCAAACTTGTATGTACTTGGGGGAAGCCACGTTTTTACAAGGTACTGTCTATTCAGCAATGGTGCTAATCTCACAGCAAAAATTAAATTCCTGAGATTAATTTAAAAATATTTTAGTGCTGTACTTTTATGCATTTTCCTTTTCAGTGTTGCACATCATGCTATTGCATTAGTTTAAAAGCAGGCTGAACACATCTTCTATGTCTTGCCTAATGCTACTATATTTAATTCAGAATGAATTTGACTCTTCCATGGGGGGGGGGAAAGGATTTAACTGGCATTACCATTATCTAAATTCAGAGTTTAATGCAGTGCAATACCAACAAGGGACTGCAATGACTGCAGTGTGGTGCATGATCTCACATATTTTTTGGAATGTTGGTGACAATGGATAGTTTACCAGATGTTGGCAACTTTGGTGATTTTCCAGGAGATGTATGAGAAATGTCAATAGCAAATAATTTTTGTATTTAAAATTTTTGTACTGATTTGAAAAAAAAAATCTTATTAAATACCTGAAAAAGAAGTTTCCCTTTATTAACAGAATGACTAGAAAGAAAGTGTAAAGCACCTAATTCAAATTTCAGAGCACAAGGACATTCAGAATCTATTAAAAACAAACTGGTGTAAATGATGATATACAAAGGGGCTTGCTATTAACCCATATTACAAGGAAGCCACTGTAACTACAGCACAGTTATCAGTAGATGGTGCCTCTAGCTTCCTGAATGAGCTAACATGCAAATATTACTGTGCGAAAACACCACTGGCATGGCTAAATACACCATAATGCTGCATGGCCTTGCTTGATGCACGACAAACGCATCCTGAATGTTGTGTGGAGAGAGAGAGAGCAGGATTATAGAACTAGTTGGTGTGGAGGAGGACTATGTACCATGGTTGAAAACACAGGCTTAAAAAAAAGGGTGGAGTGCAGGCAGCGATGGGATGTGTCTCAAGATTCAAGAGGCACATGCTTAAGTACGATCTGAGTCATTATGATGAATGTGATCAGATCTGATCTGATTATACTGATACATGCAGATGTATTTGTATAGTCAGATCTGTATGCATCTGATCAGATATGGATGTATCTGTATAATCAGATCAGATTCTGATCAATATGATTGGCATCAGTATGCATGCGTCTCAAGAGTCATGTATTTAAGCATGAGCCGAGTCATTCTCATCAGTATGATCTGATTCAATATGATCCAAGTCATTCCGGGTGGGCTATTAGTAACAGTTGCCTTTTATTCCCTGCACTTACCAATAGACAAATATGCTGAAGATGGGCCATCAGACTGGAAGTCAGGAGATCTGAGTTCTGTTGTTCTCAGATCTGCCTTTTGCTTGTAGTATGACCTTGAACAAACTGTTTTGCCTCTCTGTCTCTCAATTTTCCCATCTGTAGAACAGGGTTTACTCACTTTTGAAAGTACTCAGAGATCTACAAATAGAAAAGGCTACATAAATGCAAGTCATCATCACAGTAAGTTTTCATTGTATTCTCTGAACTGCTCAACATGTTATCTTGTAGTTATGCACACCACAGCGTGGGGGTAAAGGTCATAGTGGATGCAGTTCTAAAAAAGCATTGCAGGTCTTAAAGCATTACTTATGTTTTTTGCAGGTTTGGTTCTATGAAGGTGATTCAGTACAAACACACTGCAGAGTATAGCATTGACAGAAGGGGGGAAAAAGTGAGGAGATTTCCAAGCCTGCTGGTTCCCAAATTGCACATGAGGCTGGGCATGGACAAACTAGTATGAAGTGGGATGCAATCTGCTACTGAGATAAACCAGTAGCAAATCCCTGGTTCCTTGGTTGCGCAGGCAAGGACCCAAGAACACATTTTGAATTCTCACAGTTACAGTTTATCCCGTGGTGTGCCCATAGGTCAGGGAAGTCCATCAAGGCAGAATGCAAGGTCACAGTCTAGCACAAAATGTCAACACTAAAATGAACATATCTGCATATTCATTCATGACAGATTTTTCTTCTTTTAAATCACTGGGTCATATCCAGAATTCTTAAAAGGACAAACTGAAGAAAGGGCTTTTTCTTTTCCCAACTCAAGTTCATGGGACAAAAGGGGGGAGGGGGAGAGCTAAACAGTGCTGAAACATCACAATATGTTCTTTAGTATTTGTGTTTTTCCTTTGAACGCTCTCATGAGCTTCATGTTTCCTCAAGCTCTTCCTATTGAGCTCCAGGACACTACTCATGATGAATGAGATTAAAACCCCATGAAAATTTTGCCTCCAAGACAATTTTCCTCTTTGCGACAACTTACCCTCATTAACCATGTCAAAATTTTGCTTTTGATGAACATAAGAGTAGTACAAAACCTGATTTGAAAAAGTGTAATTCTTTTCCCCCAACTGAATGATCTTCTATACCCCTCAGTTTTGAGAAGGCACAAGGCACAAGTTCTTATAGAGTGCCCAAATTTTGTGCTACATTACAACTCATGTTAAAGAAACATGGACTGCACTTGCCCTCCCTCTTTCTCTTCTTACCACTATGTCAAATTAAATGTGCCATTTGATCCACTATACACCATTCCAGTGCTGGAATGGGGTCTCGCATACACAGCCCTGTGATTTGCTAAATTATGCCTGAAGAGGGCAGTGTCCATAAAATACATTTTTATATGGAAAATAGAGTCACAACATTCAAAACTTCCATTGGAACATGTTAACAGTCAATAAATGTCAAGGGTTTATTCAACCCATACACACAAAACTCACGCCAAACAGCAAATTAAATCAAATATGTACCAAAACCAGGAAAGGGGGGGGGGGAAAGCACCAATACTTTTAACATTATATGCTTTATTAAAACATATACAAGAGCAATACAGACAAACAAATGAAAACTCCGACCATATTTTAGATTAAGAAAATATTTAAACGTGCCCTTTAAGGGTATTTTAAAAAAGATGAGATACATATTGTTTATAAAAAACCAAGACATGTCAGATACTCATTATTAAACCCCCTTTGTCATTCCTAAGTAGGAATAATACATTTTCATTTGAAACGTAATCTATAGATGTGCATTAAACACTCAGATTTATCCTTAGTGTATTAACCTGTAACCTTTCATTTAGTCACAGCCAGAAATAATCTTAGTTATAGCAGTTGAAGAAACTAAGGTAACTTTCACAACAGAGCAAGCTGAGTCTGTTGCCTCAAGACTATTTCCCAGAGGTCACTTGAGATAACACAAGGACTCTCATTGATTTCCACGCTCTTTTGATTGGAGCTGTAAAGCAAACAGACTATGCAGCTAACAAAAGGAAAATCCCCAGAAATTTATTAATATCCTGCACATCTAGGTTGGTGCCGTACATAGACTACAGCTTGCAGTACTCTTGAATTCATAAATTGAATACTTCGACTTGTACTGCAGATATCAAATTAAAAAGCAACTTTTAATAAAGTGGCTCAGTGTAGATTCTGTACCCTCAAGACCAAATAAGAATGCATCTTAGAAAAACCTCCTGCTCTGTTCCTCATTATATTTTTAAAAAGAAGAATCCCAAGGCAAGTTGGGATAATAGTGACACAAGATGACCTTAAAAATGGGTGTTATATTTAAAAAGAGACATAGTGATTCTGATTTTACACTACCAAGCACCTTGTGTAGTTATTTGCACCCATGTGGGTGTAAAATGCTGTTGTTGATTTGAAATCACATTGTGCCCACATTGCATGACTATAAATGACTAGCCAGGGTACATGGCAGTAGAGAATCAGATCGTGTAGTCAGAATTCTGTAAAGCATGAATTATGTTACAAAAACCTTTGAGACAATTATTTCACTTCTTCATGTCAAAGTTAAAATACCTTACCCATAAATGATGCTTTCTGAAGACAGTGCCTTTTGCTCCAAGTCTATGTAACATTCAGAGCACATGATTAGGGAAGCTCTGAAAGCTTAACTTTGTTCTCTGCATTCCCTCACAGCCAGCTCCCCCTTCCAGGTTGTCACGATTTGGCGATATGTATACAGTCTGGTGAGTAACCTGATAGTCACAAACCCCAACTGTCATGTGTTTTGGCTGAAATCTACCCATAACTTACTACTGTGTCTCCAACCACACAAAAACCTTGAATATGACAGGAACTTAAGATGTAGGTGGATGAGAGTAGATAACTGGATTACACCAGTCTGAAGAACAAGTATTGTTATAGCCCTTCTTCAATGTGGAACAAGGTGGAAAGGAATGGAAAGAGAAATGACAAAGATAAATAGCCGGGCACCCTCAAAAACAGAAAGGGCAAATTATTTAGCTAACTTGGGAAAAAGACCCTGTCACATCCTGCCATTTTCACAGTTGGACCAGCATGGAGCTGCCGTGTTCCTAGTTTTAGAAGATGGAACTTTTGCTTTCAGCCTAACTCTGCTTTTACTGAAGTGGGAGTTTTACTGATGTTTGCAATGGTAGCAGAGTTAGGCCAATGTTGAATGCATTTTGAAAATTGCACAGATGCTTTTATTTAAATTACTGTCTGTCAATAGCCCTAGACATATAAAAATAATCACTGAAGTTCTGATGCAACCTACTCCTGGTTTTCTTTCAATATAGGCAAGCCTTTTAAATGAATTGAAATAAATACTACCCAGTTTCAAGAGTTCTTCTGAAAAACAGTGTATCAATTTATATACAAAATTTCAAGCAAGGGCCTAATAACGGTGGCAATGGGGACATGAGAAAAATAACAAAACCATGATTAACAGACCTAAAGACTCAACATCATTTTCTAAAGTCATGTTTCTCAACCTTTAGTGGAGTAGGGAACACCTAAACATATTAATTACTTTACGCAGAACACCTAATGAAAACATTCTAGAAAAGCTGGTGACAGTGGTGGGAGGTAAATGTCCCAGTCACAGCAAAGCTTCCTGATGTGCTTCAATATCTGCCACTGTGTACCTAGAAGCTTTGCTGTAGTTGGGGCATTAAACTGCTCCCTCCCCCGTTTCACTCACCTTCCCACTTCCCATGGGGAGGGGTTAGGTGGGTCATGGCACACCTGCATTACGTCTGAGGAGCACCAATGTTCCAGCTGTTCCTAAGACATTTGAAATTACTCAAAATTATCATGAAGTTATAAAACATAGTAAAATTCGGATTCACAAGAGCCTAAACTCAACTAATCCAACAAGTTTAATCTGAGACCATTGGGAATAATAATAAAAAAAAAAGTTATAGCACTCATAAAAACCAAGAAGCTAAAAAAAGAGGTGAGACCAATATACATTTTTTCAAACATTTTTAACACTTATGACGTACAAAAATAGACAACAGGTAATAGAAAATATTTGGTCATTTCACTCATTCTCCCCAATTATTGATTTACTTGTATACTTATGATGCATGGAAATTGTGGTCAATACTCTATTCTGTCTTTTGCTTCATGCTCTCATTCTGAAGAATGCAATTCTGCGCTCCAATTTTGTTAGATACATCTCTGTTTAAATTAACACACCGCTGTTGAACATAGGATTATTTTAGCCCTTTCCAAATTCCTTTGAAGCAGACTTCTTTGTGATTTTCTGATTTCTAGATAATTAATCAATGGATCACCAAGTCTAAAAACACATCTTCCATAACTAATGTACATTATGGGATGATTAGAATGGAATTTTACTTTGTCACTAAGGCTTTGATAGCTGCTGAGGACATTCTCAAGCAAATTTCACTTGGAGTGATCATGGACTTCTCTGAGACAGCTGATTCTCAACATGTGGCCATCCTAACAAACTCTGATAGTTAAAGGTCCTGGGTAAGAGCTTTCAAAAGGAGCCTCAGTGACTTAAAAGCCTAGGTCCCATTTTTCAGAACGACTTAGGAGCTTATGTGTTATTAAAAAAAAATCAAAGGATTTAGGCTCCAAAGTATCTACATTATTTTTGAAATGTGATTTAGGAGACTATATCCAATTAGGTGCTCAAGAAAAAATTACCTCCCCACCCCCACCAGTGAGTGAGAGAGAGAGAGAGAGAGCACCTGAAGATCAAGACAACAGGAAAAAAGAAAGAGGAGAGGAGGACAAAGGACATGCCTGGTAAAACAAAATAGCAACTCCCTGAATTGGTTGATGCATGTCTCAGAGTCTTCATTGCACAAAATGACAAAGAATACAGATGATGATTGGTGCTTGTGATGATCTGTTGGTGCTCTTGAAATACTTCATAGTTACTTGGTTGTAATGAAGAAGATTGCACTTGCTATGGGAAATTAAAAAGTGTGTGTGAAAGAAGTGGAATGCAGGTGTCAAAGACATTTTGTTTGAAAGAAATTTTAATTCAGGAACTCAAGAGTCTACTTCATATTCTTTGGGGTGTTGTGGTTTTGGATCCATTTTAAAGTGGTCAAATAAACAGTGATGCCAAGACCACTCAAATATTGAAAACTCTTCTATAATTCCACAGTTTAAAAGAGATTTGTACTTATTTCTTTTAAAAATAGATTCAGGTGCTTGTGAAATAAATCAGACCAACAGTACTGGGAACAATTTACCCATACATTAGTTACAGCATGAACAGCATCAATCCAGCCTTCCCCACACTGTCCTATCAGTGGGTCTTCAATCCAGGGTTCCACATACTACATCCAGGAGTCCATGAGCTGTTCAGTCTATAGCCTTTTGGCCGAGAAAGACAATAAGAATGTGCCAATCAGTTTGAATTTTGAAGGTAATTTTCTGTGATGTGGACATCTGTCTTCCTGGATGTGGATGGAGACTAAAAACCTTGCATACTGTCCAGCTACCAGACACTCATCAGATGGTAACTTTCTAAACAGTTTTCATATCAGAACAGAGAGGTGAAAGACTTTCCATTCATTTACCAAATATCCTCTAGCCTTCCAGGTTTCTGGGCAACATCTAACTCTTCATACAAGATGATACAGGAAAGGAAGATATGGAAAAGAAATCAGTTGCAGAAAAAAAATCTCTTATTGTTAAATAAATGGTGTTCATCATATATTTATATATCCCTGATGTTTTTAGATGAAGGCTATGTTTTTCATAATTAAATAGATTCACAGAAGTCAGTTCACTTTGGTTGTATGCCAGAAAATAGCAACAATCATCATCAGTCTCAATGGCTCTTCACCACCATCGTCTTTATGACACATCTGAATTTCTTTTAAATATCTCAGCAAACAGATATGGCACTTCAAAAATAAGAATACAGTACAAAAAATAAAATCTATCTTGCTGAAAACAGTGATCGTTTTTCCATTTTCTATTCACTCTCATGTCAAGTTGACCACAAAGTTCTTATCTATAAGCTTCTTCAAAAAGTTTTGCTCAGCAGTGATGTTGTGGTATTCATTCTAAAGAGAGGGGGAAAAAAAAGATACAATTAAATTACTACAGGTAACAGAGATGTATTCTTTTTGATTAATCAAATTATTTAGATAATGCAACTGCCAAACTCTTTTATGGAAAGGATTCATAAGCTTATAAGTGACATCTACACTGCACACCTCCAGCAACACTGAGAAGAGTCTTCTCCTGTGACAGTAAAAGACTCTAGCAGTGGAACATTACACTGCTAATAAAGCAGTGTAGTCAGAAAGGCACCACTTGGGCTAGGACAGAGCTGTGTAGCGTACATACTGAGGGACTGAGAGGGAAAGCTTTGTGTGTACATACTCTACAGCCACTTGAAGCAGACAGTGTAGCTGCACCCACAGGTGGTGGAAAAGCCTCCCAAAGGAAGTGGTGGAAGTCGAGACCAGACTAGACTCGTGTTAGAAAATATACCACAGGGAATAATCTGTCAGTAGCAGAGAGATGGCCTGGCATGACTCAATAAGCCTCTTCTTTCACTAACTTCAGGATTGCACACCATGCTTATGTGAAGAGATAAACATTTAGCAAGCTTCTTTCTGAATAAGAAATCAGAAGAGTTTATTTTCAAAGCACCACTTGATTTCTTCAGTAGTGCGTGTAGCCATTTATGACAGGGCTGTGTCTTGTGAATCAGTCCCTAGACAATACATCAAACACCGCTTCCCTTCCCTCAAATTCCAGTAATTCTTTGCTATGGGGTCTTCCCCACATGTTATGAGCTTTCTGTCACTTCCGTGGGGCTGTGGAAAACCCTCACTTACAAGAAATCCTCAACTGACTGGCCATCTGTCTTTCCTCATTCCCTGCTCCCTGCACACAGAGCAACCAAGGTTGCCTCTGTCAAGCAAAGCTCTCCCCGGCCCCTCAGGAGCAAACAGAAAACTGATAGGGAGGACAGGCCTGTCATTAGCAATCCCAGGTGCAGGGCAGAACAGTGAATGTCCCCTGTCCCCACTAGAAAGGGATGACTGAGGTTTATGACCATAGGCAAAACTTCCCTTTTAGGGAGGCTAGTTCTCCATCTCACCTTGTCTACTTTTTTGTGGTCCTGCCCACACTCCACCCTAGGGCTCACCCTCTCCACACTCTGCCTGCTTGCCACTGTGTCCCGCCTGCCCCCCAATTGTCTTTCTCCTCCCTCTTCCACACATCCCCTTCCCTCAAGTGGCGAGAGACAGCCGGGGGGCTGACTGGGGCAAGGGGTGAGGAGGGATATGGCAGTGAGTATGGGAGAGGGTGAGGCTTCAGCATGGAGTGGAGCAGGGTTGGGGTCTGGGGTGAAGTGGGGATGGACCATGGGCAGGGTGAAGGACAGGAGAGGTGGGACAGAGACCTATCCTCCCTAAAGGGAAGTTTCACCCACTGCAAATGCCATGGGCCCCTTTAAAGTTGCCAGGGCCCTGAAAAAAATTCATACCCACCCCCTGGTCTCTTCAGTGGGCCTGGGGCAGAACATAGCAGAAAGTAGTTGCTATTTAGTTCATTTTCGCAAGACGGGAGGAGGAAGCTGAAAAGAAACCATCACCTCAAGGCCAGTTCTGCCCCCTCCTTCCTTCAAGCAAAAACTGTGCAAGTCTGCTCCTTGTTTTCTTCTGACAAAAAGGGCAATTTTGAAATCTGCCCATTCCATTGAAAGATTTGCTGAAATCTAATTAGTTCTTTGACAGAGTTCTTGGACTACTGGATGAGGGGAAGCAGTAGGCATGATACAGTTTAATTCTGTTTATGCTTTGACATAGCCCAATATGACATTCCCGTAAACGAATTAGGTAAATGTATTGTAAATGAAATTACAGTAAGGTGGATGCACAACTGGGTGAAAGACCATACTCAAAGAGTAATTATCAACGGCTTGCTGCAAACTGGGAGGGTGTAACTAGAGGGTCAGTTTTGGGTTCTGTACTATTTAGTAATCACTTGGTTAGTGAAGTGGAAAGTGTGGTTATAAAATGGGTGGATGATTGCAAGCTGGGAGGGATTGCAAGCACATTAGAGGAAGGATTAGAATTCAAAATGACTTTGACATATTGGAGAGCTGGTCTGAAATCAACAAGATGAAATTCAATAAAGACCAGTGCCAAGCATGACACTTAGGAAAGCAAAAAAACCAAACAACAAAAAAACAAAAATAATCAAATGGACAACTATGCAATGGGGAATAACTGGCTAGCTGACAGTACTGCTGAAAAGGATCCAGAGATTACAGTGGATTGTAAATTGAATGAGCCAAGGATAATTCTAGTTGCACCCCTGATCCGAGCCAACTATGTGATGCAATTCTGAGGTGTTTTAACAGTAGCATCATATGGAAGATCTGAGGTAATTGTCCCACTCTACTCTGCACTTGTGAGATTTCCAGTGGAATACAGTGTCTAATTTGGGTGCCATGCTTTAAGGAAGATGTGGACAAACTGGAAGGAGTCCAGAGGACAACAATAAAAATGATAAAAGGTCTCAAAAACCTGATCTATGAGAAAAAGTTACAATACTAGGCATGTTTAGTCTTGAGAAAAGACCACAAAGGGGGCCTAATAATAGTCTTCAAATACATTATGTTATAAAGAGGACAGAGATCAGCTGTTCTTCATGTCCCCTGAAGGTAGATAAGTAGTAATGGGCTTAATCCACAGCAAGGGAGATTGAGGTTAGATGTTTGGAAGACATGTTCTACCCATAAGGGTAGCTAAGCTCTGGAAAAGATTACCAAAGGAGACTGTAGAATCGTCACCACTGAACATTTTTATGAACAAGTTGGATAATCACCTGCCAGGGATCATTTAAGTGTACTTGGTCTTGGATTAGTGTGGGGGCGATGAACTAGGTGACTTCTCAGGATCCCTTCCAGCCCTAAATTTGTATAGTTTTATGAAATTGACACATCTGTGCAATCCGTCAGTTTTGATGCACTGGCATTCTCCAACAGAAATGCATTCTACTGGAAAACTGCCAACCAACTCCACCTATTTTACAGACAGGAAAACTGAAGCAGGGTAATGTGACTTGCCTATGCCCAAAGAGCCAGGTCAGTTGGTAGAGCCAGGAACAGAAATCATGGCTGTCTGACTATTAAACCACGCTCATTCCTCCAGACCAGTGGTTCTCAACCTTTTGTGGGCCACAACATGCTTGGTGCCATGTCACAACCCCATACAACATACCAGCCCATCACCTCCCCATGTCAAATTCAACCATCTCACACTTACTACTGTGTCCCAAAATGGTGGTTGTTGAACCGCTGCTCCGGACTATGGTTGTCTCCTAATCTATTAACAGGTTTTTTTTTCTAAAAATTTCCCATGAAAGAAACTAGTACATTACCTCGATCATCTGAGACATGGTCTCATTGCCGAAATAGTGCAAAGAACTGTTCCGGTCAGTGAAGTTGTACTTAAACCCTGCCACGTGAACTTCATTACACAGGTGAAATGCCAGTGAGATGGCAATTAGTCCTGTTGTAGGATGCTTCGGTTTCTAAAAGCACATACACAAATATCATTGCCATCTTGATGAAAGAAACAAACTCAAGAGTGAGGCTTTTAACAACAACATAAAAGCACTAAGAAATTGGCAGCATAGTTAAAGGTAACTGAGGTTTTTCATAGCTGGAAATTTCCAAAAAAAATATTTTTTCTTCCAGACAAAAGAGTCTAGTGATTAAATTGCTTATGTCCAAAAGTGTGCCTCTCTGTAGAAACAGGCCTGGCAATATATAGCTACACCATACAAGCCAAAACATTGCTTTATATATTAAAGATCATTATAAGCAGCATCCAGTTCTCGATTTTGCAGAGCAACAGCTATGAATTCTAATTTAAAAAGTATTACCCTATCAGAAGAAGATTACCTAAATCAATTTAATGTTAATAGTGGACCTATCTTATGATCTACTGCATGGTTATTTTACATCTGTTTTACATGAGCACTGCTGAAATATTACATTTAGTTCTTGGCACTATGTTATCAGCTAGACTTTAACAAAAAGGCACTAATTCAACTATACACTTAAGCGTATGCTGACCTTAAAGCACTTGAATAGTTCCAGTCGATACTTAAACACATGCTGTGTACTTTTCTGGATCAAAAGGGGATAAAATACTAATGAACAATCCTGTGTCGGCAGTGAGATGGATTGGACAATGTAATGAATAGATTGAGCAATTCCATCTCTCATTTCTATGAAGCTGGTCTCTGAAGGCTGGAAGAGAGGCCTTAGGATCATATAGAAAGGGCCAAAAATATTTTTTTCTTAACACATCATATTCTGATTTCCTAAGCATTTGGTTAGGGGAGTGAAGAATTCTTACATTTTAACACATCTATATTTGTGGAACATTATCACACAGTTTGCTAGGTTTATCATAAAAATGCCACATAAGAGTAAACCCATCCATTAAGATGTCAATATTCGAGTCTATTACTGTAACAGTGTGACATGATCCTATGACTTACACTTCCCTGCATTTATTTTGTTCCCCTTCTGTAACGTTCCTCATCTTTAAAGCACTTGAGGAAGTGGGATTTTCTCCCACAAAAGCTCATGTGACAAATGAATGTGTTAGTTTTTAAGTGCAACAGAACTCCTTACTTACTATTTATGTAAAATTTTACATCTTTACACAAAGTGATTGTCTTGTATCCTGACAAATTAACAAAATATCTTTCTGCCTATGGGCATCTAGATAATGAGTTTACTGGTGATACTCAAATCCTTTTTTCATTCACATTTTAAAATTTCCCATACCAATGGACCACAATGTTTGTTTTGGAGAGATCCAATACAGATATGGTAGGAATGTTGTAAATCAGGAATAAAGTGTATTGACAGCAGTATAGAGAATCTTATATAAACCTTATCTATATTGTACCTGACGATGTCTTTGACTTTCATGATCCCCAAATGCACACAAAATGAGTTGAGAGCACATTTTATAAGTTTACCTCCCAAAAGTTTCAGGACAATGCTACAACCACTAATAGTTAGCCATTAAACAAAAAATCCTTCCAAGGAGTAACATTTTCTGTGTATTTTGCTGAGCTAGAGTTTTGTCAGTTAAATATTGATCTGGCCAGGCTCAAAACCTGACTGAACTTAGACTGTCATCAATTGTTAAGAAAATTCTCTCCAGATTCTAGACCCTTATAGCTTAATCCATAACAACAACAATATATTTAACAGGAATAGGCATGGTTTAGGAATGACCTGGTAACATTTTAGCTTCAGTGCTGACAAGTCAGTCTTGGAGAGAGAGCACATAGACTTTCATAACTGCTACTTCTCAAATTGTGTTAATGTTGTGGACAGCACTAACAAACACAGAAGAATATGAAGCCATGCTGAAATATGAACAAAAAAGAAGGAAAGAAATACTGACATAATGGGAAAGAGCAAAGTCAGATGGGAAAGAAACATTACTGTTCAACATGTATATAAATAAAGAAAATATTGAAAAACTTAAAACTATGCCCAGATTTTCCCTTCCCATGCACCTAAAGGAGAGGGCCTGGAGGACAGAAGAACCCAAGAGGAACTCCTCAAAAGAACTTTCCTTGGATCACTCTTAGGGATGAAGTATGGAGGTGTTTACCATCTTGCTTCCCACTCCCACAGAACAGAAAGCAAGTCAATCCCCAAAACCAATGCCTCCCCCTAGGAATCACGGGACACCAGGCCCTTTCTTGCACAGGCTCTACGGATACCTCTACACTGGAGCGTTAGGTCGACTTAAGGCACGTTAAGTCGACCTACAGACTCCTGTGGCCACACTGAGCTTTTATTAAGTTGACTTAAGCGCTTCCTTAAGTCAACTTAAACACCACCACCCCTTAAGGTCTGCTCAATGCTTAAATTGACCTTATTAAGTAAACTTAATCCAATGTAGAAGGGGAAAGCCCTTAAATTGACCTAATTGGCCTCCAGGCCCCCTCCTAGAGTTCATGGTCACCAGGAAGAGCCTGCCCTGGCCAACCATATGGGAGGACAAAGTCCTGCCCACCCTGCTCCCCAAATCTGGCCAGGCGTGCCATATGGCAAAATGGAGGCACAGAGCCAGCAGTGAAAGTGAGCCCTGGCATGGAGCCATGAGGAGATCCTCAATCTCCTGGACCTGGGGGGACGAGACGGTGCAATCCCGGTTGCAGGGCAGCCACCACAACCGGGAGGTATATACCACCATCTCTCGGGGTCTGGTGGAGAAGGGACAGACCCCGTGACACCCAACAGGTTCAGATGAGAAATCAAGGACCTCTGCCAGGGCTATCAAAAGGCCTGGGAAGCCATGCTCTAATCAGGGGCACCCACCACCAGCTGCCACTGTTATAACTAGGACTCCTTCCTCGAGCAGGAGAGTGGAAGCCTGCCAGCCCACATCATCAACTGCACTGAGCCCTCTTCCCTCAACAATGACCACGAGGAGGGCTTGGTGGACGAGAATGTGGTGCTGGACCAGGGGGAGACCAGCAGCAGGGCACCTTGCTGGCCCCGGAGACTGCCAGTTCAGAGCTGATCCCTGCCCCGACAGTGGACCTAGAGACGCAGGAGGAGGCTCCCCCAGTTGAGGAAGACCCAAGCAAGGGGACATCGTGCTGGATCCCTGCTGCACCTGCCGGTGCCTGCTTCCTCTCTCTGTGCATGCATGTGGGACAGGGACTGCAGTGGGGACATGACTGAGGGACAGGCAGGGTCCTGAGGGTGGGGTGGGGGTTAGCACAGAGGCCCTCCCACAGGGACAGAGGGTCATGGTGGCATGTCTGGAGATGGAGCGGGGGGACTGCAGGTGGGAGTGCCAAGGCCAGACAGCATGCGCCCAACACCATTGGCATGTGGCCTCAGGAGAAGCCCCCAGGGAACAGTTTCCCGAGGCTCACCAATGTGGGCACTGTACCTAACCTATGTAGCAGAGCATGGCGGTGTGTACCAAGGGGAACCCTGTTCCAAAGGACAGAGATTGGTAACCAGAGGGACAGTCATGGGACACCAGCTGCTGTCAGGCTGCACACCGCACTAACTAATGGGAGGAACTCTGTTTTCTGTTCCTCTCCAGCAGACCCTGCACCCTTGACATGTGGCACTCCCAGGGTGCGGCCAGCCCTGATGAGGAGCTTCTCCAAATCATGAAGCAGTCTGAGGCAGACCTGAGGGTCTGGTGTGAGTGGGAGGATGCACATCCAAGGGTTGAGTAAGGGACGCTCCAGTGCCTGTTCAACATGATGTCATGAGGGCCTGTACGCTTGGCAGACCGAAGGCACCCTTGCCCCAGACCCCAACAGCCCTCCTCATCAGCAGCCCAAGGCTGGCAGCATTGGCCCTCCACCCTGACCCTCCTCACTCCCCCCAAACCCCGCAGCTCCCACCCCTTCAGCTCCCCCAATGAATAAAATCCTTGTGGACTGTTATCACATGTGTTCTGCCTTTTATTGTTTTGGGGGTGGGAGGAGACAGGTGGGTTGGGGGGGGGGCAGGCCAGCGCAGGAGGGGGTGGTCACAGCGCCTAGCAAGCTCTACCCTCAGCACTGCTTGCTGAGGAGGTAGGCCTTCAGCGCTTCCCAGAGCAGCACTGCTTGCTGCTGGACCCATGACACAACGTCGTTGTGATGCTGGAACTCTGCAGCAAGCCGTGTGCTCTCTGCCTCCCAGATGTGCAGAACCTTTCTCCCTTCACCTCACACAAGATGTGGATGACATAACATGTGCTGATAACCTCAGTGATGTTTGTCTCACTGAGCTGCAGCCAGGTCAGGATGGGCCTCCAGCATGTTTTCAAACGGCTGAAGGCATGCTCAACAACCATACAGCACCTGTTGAGCCTCTGGGTAAACAGGTCCATGCTGGCAACCAGTTTGCCTGTGTAGGTCTTCATGAGCCAAGGCAGCAAGGGGTAGGCATCCCCCATGAGAACAACAGGCATCTGCACATTTCCCGATGGCGATACTGTGCTCAGGGAAGAAGGTGCCCACCTGCATGCGCTGGTGCAGGCTTGAGTTCACAGGATACAGGCATTGTGCACTCTCCCTGGTCAGCCCACACAGACGTTGGTGAAGAGCCCTTGGCGGATGATGAGGACTTGCAGGACCACAGAGTAGTCATAGAATCCTAGGGTTGGAAGGGACCCTCATAGGTCATCTAGTCCAACCCCCTGCCAGAGGCAGAACCACTCCCACTAAACCATCCCAGTCGTGGTTTTGTCCAGCTGGGCCTTAAACACCTCCAAAGATGGTGATTTCACCACCTCCCTAGGCAGCTCATTCCAAGGCTTCACCACTCTCCTAGTAAAAAAGTTTTTTCTAATATCCAGCCTTGACCTCCCTAACCGCAACTTGAGACCATTGCTCCTCGTTCTGTCCTCTGTTATTACCAAGAACAGTCGAGCTCCATCTTCCTTAGAGCATCCCTTCAAGTAGTTGAAGGTTTCTATCAAATCCCCCCTCAATCTTCTCTTCTGTAGACTAAATAAGCCTAATGCTTTCAGTCTTTCCTCATAGGGCTTGTGCTCCAGCCCTTTAATCATTTTGGTTGCCCTCCTCTGAACTCTCTCTAGCATGACCCTGTCCTTTTTGTAGTGGGGAGCCCAAAACTGAACACAGTATTCTAGATGTGGCCTCACCAGTGCAGAATAGAGGGGAAGGATCACATCCCTTTATCTGCTGGTAACACTTCTTTTGATGCAGCCCAGTATGCCATTGGCCTTTTTGGCTGCAAGAGCACACTGCTGAATCATATCTAGCTTCCCATCCACCATGACCCCCAGGACCTTTTCTACAGTGCTGCTACTTAGCTGAATGTTTCCCAGCCTGTAGTGGTGCATGGGGTTTTTTCATCCCATGTGCAGGATTTTACACTTGTCTTTATTGAAGCTCATAAGATTTCTATTGGCCCACTGTTCCAATTTATCTAGGTCTCCCTGAATCCTGTCCTTGCCCTCCAACGTGTCTACTGGTCCCCCCAGCTTGGTGTCATCCGTGAACTTACTGAGAATGCAGTCTATTCCATCATCCTGATCATTGATGAAAATGTTGAACAGAACCGGCCCCAGAACTGACCCCTGGGGCACACCACTCGTGACTGGCTGCCAGCTAGACATGGAACCATTGATTCCTACACGCTGAAACCGTTGATCTAGCCAGTTTTCTATCCACCCTATAGTCCACCTATCCAACCCATACTTCCTTAATTTGCCAATGAGAATGCTGTGGGAAACTGTATCAAAAGCCTTGCTAAAATCAAGGTATATCACATCAACGGTTCTTCCTGCATCCAGAAAACCAGTCATCTGATCATAGAAGGAGATGAGATTGGTCAGGCATGATTTACCCTTGGTAAATCCATGCTGACTGTTCCTGATCACTTTATTTTCCTCTAAGTGTTTAAGGATGGATTCTTTGAGAATCTGCTCCATAATTTTCCAGGGATTGAGGTGAGGCTGACTGGTCTGTAATTCCCCGGATCCTCCTTTTTCCCTTTCTTGAAAATAGTACCCCTTCCTGTTTGTGAAGGCTGTGGCCCGCTGATCCAGGGCTCAGACAGGGATGTGGGCCATCCACAGTGCCCCCGCAGTTAGAGAACCCGAGGCTGTGGAAGCCATCCGGGATCTCCTGCAGGTTGCCCAGGGTCACGATGCCACCTAGCAGGACCCTATTGATGGCCTTGCAGACCTGCATCAGGATGGCCCCCATGGTGGACTTGCCAATCCCAAACTTGTGGGCCACAGAGCAGTAGGAGTCCAGGGTTGCCAGCTGCGACAGGGCAATGGCCGCTCAACAGTTCTTGGGCAGGGTGGGTCAGAGTTGGGTGTCCATGTACTGCAGAACCATGGCAAGCTCGCTGATCAGCTCGACAAAGGTGTGCTTCCTCATCCAGAAGTTCTGCAGTCACTGGTCATTGTCCCAGATGGTGAGGACGATCCGGTCCCACCAGTTGCTGTTGGTTTCATTTGCCTAGATGCAATGGTGCATAGAGTGCACCCAGAGTATGCCAGCTCGCAGGTTTAGCAAGATGCTAGGCCTGCTGCGGGCTGCCTCTGTGCTGCTGGTTGCCCTGTGAAGCCTGCTTCAGAGCAGGAGAAGGCTGGCCAAAAGACAGCAGGTGTCGAGCACCCTCCGAGCAAATTGCTGGAACACACTGGTGGCCATGACCTCCACATGTTCCATCTTGCCAGGCACATGCAGAGGATGCTATGCTCACTTCCTGTTTTAAAGGAGTGGCTGGGAGAAGGGTGCACTTCTCCGGCATAATGTGAGACAGCAACCCACAATGCACCACTCCTCCACTGACCTAGCACCTACCAGTGTGGATGCAGGCAGTCAACGAGAGTTTTCAGCGTGGACTCTAAGTCAACTTGAAGTCAACCTTGTTAGGTTGACTTAACAGAGCCTCCAGCGTAGACATACTCATGATGCCTCCATACCATTTCCAGGATCACAAGTCCCCCTCCAGCTCATTAGCAGCAAGGAGTTCACAAAGCAGCCGGACTTTTTGTGGAGCTTGAGGGGATCAGTAGACTCGCACCTGCTCCTGTTTCTTTATCTCCCATTTGAAGCCATGAATGCCTCTGTAACATTACAACCCTTTCCAAAGTACCCAGGTGAGCTAGCAGATGCAAGTTATGATTTAATATGGGAGAAACACAGTCAGGAATAGATACATTTGTTTTCAAGTAAAGCAAATATGCTTCATGAAAACTTTTAGAAAAGTCAAATCAAACAAATGTGGTATTTATTCTACACAATACTTTGGAAAAATTCCCATGGGATGTTGGCTGCTCCTTAATGATTTAGCACTTTGTGTTAACAACTAGGGTGGGGCAGATAGTTATTTATTTAGTCATTCAAATGCCTGGCAGTCTAAGATCAAAATTGCCTACACAAAGAAAGTTTTTATGTTTAAAATTTACATTCCTGTTAGAACATTCTTTAATAAGAAATTATCCATTAAAAATTATTTTTATATAAAAGTAACAGGTTTTAGTTAAGGCCATTACAATGCTTTCTCCCAATCTGCAAAGCTACCAAGAGATGGCGCTGCTTCCACTAAAATATCAAGAGGCTGTTGGAAGAGGATATAATATATGCAGAAGGTCATAACAGAATGCCCCCAAATTCAAAAGTCCCTGTTATACATTAAAAATATGGTAAATTTCATAAATTTTATCTGAATATCAAAAAATATGTATCTGAGTTCTATAGCTGCTTCTGTTGCTAAATTCTTCCTTCTCCTCAGTTAGTGACTCATGCTCAGACTACTGTGCCAGTTCTCAATCTTAAAGGCTCCAGAGGGCTATTAAGAAAATTATCCTCTGCCTCTTTGAGTGATTCTTTGCTCAGTGCCATTGGAGTGTTACCTACATCTTCAGCAATGGTGATTTATCAAATCTCTGAACTGACAGAGAAGATATCACATGCATGTCAATGTATTAAGTTCCAAAGGAGCTTCTGTTAGTCTAGTTCAGAGAAAAAAACAAGGAGTTCTCTGGCACTTTTGAAGTCTAACAAATTTATTTATCACATGAGCTTTCACGGGAGAAAATTCCTCCTCAAAATGCAGAAAGACACTCTAAGGCAGATGGTATAAAGGTTTAACTGAAGAGGCCCTCACTGGTTGGTTGACAAGTGCCACCAGAATCTTTAAATACAGTCCCAGTATGCTGTTTATGCTGAACAATTTACAGACAAAAATATTTTAGGCAGTTTAAAAAAACCACACACAGGCACTACTTTTCATATTCCTCCAATATTAGCATCTTAGGATTGTGAATCTCATGGGGGGACTGTAACATTTTATTAACTGGTGTAACATTACCTATATAGTTTTTCCATACATGATAATGCTGTTTGGTTGTGAGGCAACATCTATGAACTTTCCAAAGCTGAAGTGTAAACTATGTCTTATAGTAAGGCAAGGATAGATGCAAGTGATGTAAAGCTTTACATCCTAATCATGAGCCATTAAACCACAACACCATCCTTTCCCAAGAGCTGAATATTGCCTGTCCTGTACCTCATTCTAACAGCTAATTCAGCCACCACAAATTCATTATGATGAAGCTTTTAAAGTGCTTCTCCCCACGAACTCCTCTGTATTCTTTTCTCTGTTATGTATATGCTACATAATTTTATATAGACCCAAAAGTCATAACCACACTAGGATAAAAAATGCATTTTAATTGTGCGACCTTAAACTATAGGGCTCATCTCAACCAGCTAACTCAAGTTAAAGTTACAATTTGCCTTGCTTACACTAGGATTTCCATGTATGCTTGTTAACACATTAGCTAATACATGTTAAAAATATGCTTTTATGCATACAGTAAGAAAAGGCGACACCATACAAACATGGAAGATGCTACACACTTTAAAACATTATACAGACATACTATAGAATCAATGACAAAATAAGACCCTGGTCTTGTCTATTGAAAATTTTAACAACATTCTAAAAAACAATAAAATAATATAGTGCAACCCTAAAAGAGGTTTTTCAACATAGCTAATTAGAACAAACAATTGACTGACAACTGAAGCAGCAAAAACAAAAATATACCTACTTCTTTTCTGGAAAACTGTTTTGGTAAATCAAGCCATTCGTGTGCTGTTTTTCTGATAATGGTAGGATCGAGTACCCTGATTTGGCTAGATTTATATATCATATTCAAGGCTGGTTTCTTCCAGAATCCTTGTATGCTCTGTAATAGTCAAATATATTGTTCTACTTTTAAGATTTGTTGATTTTGCTTTTGTAGCATCTCTCAGTCTAACTCACTTGTCATACATTTGGAGTGGGCAAAAGGGAGAAACCAGGTGTGATTTAAAAAAAGATAAAAAACCCCACATTTTTTACATTTCTCATAATGTCATGAGGATATAGAAAATAATGAGTTTCTTGTATTTAACATACCCACCAGTATATTATGAAACCTGGTGGAAAAGTTTGTCAGAATGTTACACAGTCCTAAACATCTCTGGCACCGCACAGAACAATTACAAAAACCAATACTACGTTCAGATACATAGGGACATCTCTCCCCAATGTCAATAGCAGTTACACCTAAGTATCTGAAGGCAGAATTGGCTCATGCTATTTTGAGAAAATTTAGCTAATCAGTCTTATTTTCTGTACTTTGCTTGCTCGCTTGCATGGACAAAGGATTCATTTTAATTTTAATTCCCCCTGCTGCTTCATTGGGTTACCAGCTCTACCTTTTACAGGGTTTTCCTACAGACTATGCAGATTTTATTCAAAATTCTATAAGCTACACACACTCATGCAAGAGCAGAACCTACCGATGTTTGCCTTGAGAATGTTGGTAGGTATATGCTTATTGTTCACTTTCAAAATGATTCTGATGCTGATCTCACTTACACTGATAAAAATCAGGATTAATTCCATGGAAGTGTAATAAATTTTAGGGCTCAAAGAGGCTATTACGATCATCTAGTTCTCTTTCCTTGATTCTCCACTTATGACTCAATTTTTAGGACAGTATCATGTCTCATAAAAAATTCTCCTCCTCAATCTGCAACGTAAATAAGCCGTACAGTCATTCCACAATCCACTGTGGATCAAAAGAATTCTCATTTGTTATATTTCAGGTGGGGAACAGAGAACAGATTGGAATGAGTGCTTAAAAAAAAATAGAATCTGGTTTCTACACATACCTTCCTAATAATATAAAACTGCAGGGGAAGGAATTGGGGTGGGAACATTCTCAAACTGTACGACACAAGTAGGGTGGTTTCAAAACGGAAAACAATGTCCTCAGCTGGGGTAAACTGTTGTAGTTCTATTCATTTCAATTATACCAACACCAGCTGAGGCTCCGACCAGAGAGTTTTCCAAAGTTTTTCTTGTAGTCAGCTAAACTGTATAACACTGCACAAGCTGTTTTGATACAAGCAAGCTCCGGCGCAGACATAGTTTCATATTATAAAAAAATGTTTATTTTATTTATTCAGTTTATTATCACAATTTACTTCTGAGCTTAGTACTGAGAAGCTGATGCACATACTCAGCCAAGATAAACAAATGACAATTTAAACCAGAAACTACATACAATAAACAAATAAAACTTACTATTTTTTGGCCACTCAAGATCTTCCAGAGCCACCTTAAGTCATGTGGTTTGAAGACAACAAGAATTATAGTAGTATCAGGATCATAATGAATTGGATCTGAAAAAACAGACTCAGGATAAGAAAGTCGGAAAGTTGTCCTCCTCCCAACATCATCTTCATACCCTACAACGGGACCACTATTCATTCTGTAGGCAAGAAAAAAAATACAGACAGTATCACCATAAATCCATTTGCATTGGCTCTGTAGGGGAAATGTCACAACAATTTTATTAATATTAATTAAGAGATGTGCAGTTATAGGGTAGGTCCTATATTGACAATTTACCCCAGTGTCTTCAAAATTGCAAGGAAATTTTGTCAAAAAGGTTCCGCTGCCAACCATTCAGACCTACTCCACTGACTTTGTTCCATGAACTGCAATACCACCTTAAAACTTAAAATTATCCAGTTCAGTTTAATTCAGTGGGTAAGTGGTTTTGTGGGGGTTTTTTGTTTGTTTTTGTTTTGGGGTTTTTTTTTTTTTTTTTGTTTTGTTTTGTTTTTGTTTTTGTTTGTTTGTTTGGTTTTTTTGCAGGCTAAGTCATGATGGGAGAGCCAGGTCCTTTGTTTTCAAGTTCCAAGGGGGCAGCTGTGTTAGTCCAGTTCAGAAAAACAAGCAAAGAGTCCTGTGGCACTTAAAGACTAACATTTATTTATCGCATGAGCTTTTGTGGGAGAAAATCCTCCATCTTCAAAGCATCTGATGAAGTAGGATTCTCCCACAAAAGCTCATGCGATAAATAAATGTTAGTCTTTTAAGCATCACAGGGCTCTTTGCTTGTTTTGTAATTGACAACCAAAATAGGAGAGAAAAAAATGACAGGACTGGTCACTACAAAGCCAATGTGTCCTATGGCACAGAACAGGAAAAATCACCATGGGAAGTTCCTATAGTAAATATTATGCATATTTTTGGAAAAGTTGCTGACTGGCAGTAAGTGCTGAAAATCAGCTAAAGCTGGATTTTTGCTGAAGAATACTGAACTTTATCTTCAGCTCAGGAAGAGGGGGAATTGGAGACAATGGATCCCAGCCAAGCACAGAGCCTGAAATGAGGAAGTCCTGGCTTAGATCACTACTGATTAATTGCTAGAAGTTTCCAGAAAAAGCAGTACAACTCTGTAAGGGTACGTCCACACCCTGCTTTTAAATCGAAACAACAACTGTTGTTTTGATTTTTAAAAAGTTATGTCCAGACTACGTTCTGTTGTTTTGAAATGACTGAGCTCGTCGTTTCGAAACAGCAGATCTCAATGCGAAACAATAAAACCTGGAGAGTAATCAAAACAGTCCTTGAATCAAAAGGGCTGTTTTGAAATAACGCTGTTGAGCCACGTTATTTTGAAATAGACCTGTTTTGATTCAATGGTTTGATCTTCCTCCCAGGGTGCATGGCACCCTGGAAGGAAGGCCCCACTTACCCACCACCACCCCATCAGCGCCCTGGCTAGGGAGAGAGGGGGGTGCAGTAGGGACTGCAGGGCTGCCGGGGGCAGAGCTCACTGGGCACCCAGAAACCTCTGTCTTTGGCCGAGCGCAAGGGCTGAGCTCTCCGGGTGCCCCAAAACTCCTGCCACTGGCAGGGCGGCAGGAGCAGAGCTCTGGGGTGCCCCAAGTTCCCCCACCGCCTGCCTGAGCGGTGGGGGGTGAGCTCTGGGGCACCCTGGTCCCCCAGCCACCAGCTGAGCAGCGGGGGGTGAGCTCTCGGGGCATCCTGGTCGCCCTGCTGCTGACAGAGGGGGAGAAGGGGGCCATGTTGCCACACCTCCCATGGGCCCCCCTCTCCTGAATCGAAATAGAAAGTCCTGTGTGCAGACTTCAGGGGCATCGCTGGTGCTGGGCACTCCGAGGCATGTGCCCCAAACCCCAGTGCCAGTGTCCCGGATCTCCAGCCCAATTGGGCCACAAATCTGGGGCCCTGGCACTGGTGGCCACAGTGGCCCCGTCTCCGGCCGGGCATCCAGGGCCTGGCCGCCCATGGGGCCTGTGGGCCATGCCCTGGGTCCCTCCCCCAGCCAGCAACGCCCCTGGCAGACTTGCTATTTCAATTTGGTATTTTTGCTTTTTATTTCGAATTCAACTTGAATCGATTTAAGTACCTAGGTATGGACATAACCTAACTGTTGGAGAAATAAAGGATCTCCACAGGACTAGATGTCTATTGTTTACCTACGTAGTTTTCATTTGCTCTATGTGGATTATACGCAGTGGTTTTTTTGAAAACAAACAAACAAAAAAGTTGCCAGTACTTGGCCAGGGACCTGGGGCTGCTGACAACACCAGCCAGGGCTGCATCACTGTGGGAAAAAAAGAGTGCTGGTACTCAGGACCCCTGAGTACTATCACAAAAAAAACCCTGATTATGTTTCTCGGTTTTATTCATATTAGTACATGCTGAGTGGCTGCTGCTTTGAGAGATGCTGAATTCAAGAAAAAGGGAGAGGCAAAATATTGGGGACTCTGTTCTGCCCTGGAGAATTAAATAAACTGACTGATAGTTGTAGTAATGGTATAAATCGTTCTCTCATTTGCTTTACTGTGGTTGTCCTGCATTTTTTGTAACAATCTTTCAATCTCTATGTGCTAAGAACTCTCCCAGTCCTCCTTAAAATCCCCTGCTTTCACAGAATCTCAAGAAGTTTATCTCCAACATTATCTCTATCCCTTTGTCTAAAACTATACTGTGTGTCACATTTGTCTGAGCGAGGCTGCAGACTCCTTAGGGCACAGGCCTGGAAATTAATCATACTTAGAAGAAGGAAAGATGTCATGGAATATTCCATTTGTTACAGATGGTTCCGGAGGTTGTGGGACAGGTCCATGGTAAGCAAGATGAGTAAAGTTCAGGTACATATTACTTTTCTGTATGCAATGAAGATGTAAGTGAATACCTTTCAGACAACAAAATGATGGTGGCAAGGAATGTTAGAGACCTTTCCTTCTACCTGTTATTGCCTGGCTTTCAAAGTTGTGGGAGAATGAGATGGGTCTTGGTACAACCCTAACTAGCACTCAGTGTTATCTTTTTGTTAATTATACATAATATGATATTATAAATTTCTTGTTTTACAAATTTCTTTAAGAAGTCAGGACTATCTAGCATAGAAGGGAATTTTATTGTTAACTAAACTCCAAAGCTGCTTACAAAACTTTGCTATATAAAGAGAGAACACAGCTTACCTTATTACTACATCATAGGAGTCAATTTTCTTTCCTAGTGTCTTGTTTCGAAGTATTCCTCCATTACCAACAACAATACATCTTTTACAGGGTACGCTGTTGAACAATAAGAGCTTTAATATGTATGCTCTTCAAACACTTCCAATTTATTTTGTTTTCCTTTAAGTTGTATCTGCCTCATGAATATTTTTTTTTCAGGGGTAGCACAGAAAGGAAGACCAATTGACTATGGCTTAGTGTGGGATTTTCAGTTTAGTTTCAACTGTTTGGATTTTATTTTATTTTTGAGCGGTACAACAAGTGTCCATTTGTTATCATACACTGCATTATAACATACCCAAACCATACTGAATTATTTCTGTAACTGTCAAGGCCATGAAACAGTGACCTATTTATCTAACCCCTAACATTTACAGATCATATTTACTCAACAAATAGCAAAGCTCTCTTCCAAAGGTGCTCCTTAGGGCTGGTTCTTTATGACGGTTTGATGAATTAAAGTACTACTCAACATGACTAAGACCCTGGAATCTAGCCTCCTGAACAGTACTTCAATATATAAAGCAGTCCCATTTTTTTAAATAGAGTTATTAATTTAGTCAAGGAGTACTTAAAATGAGCAATGGTAGTAGACTCAGAGAAAAAAAGACAATACTGAAAAATAAATCTTACAGAATTGTTGAGACAAGAACCAATGCTTATGTCCCTTGGGTCTGGCTCAAAATGTTATAATTATCTCATTTCATGGTAGCTTCTCCAACAGCTGTTCTGTGGCCCTGTCTGCATTGGGAAATGCCTTTCCTTTACCAAAGAATTCTTGCTCAGCCTGTAACATCTCAAATGTCAATGGGCAGGTGTCTAACAAAATTGAATTTTGCAAAAAAAAACAGGCTCAAGACTTGAAATGAGATGGTAAGGATTGACAAACCATTCCACTACTTCTCTAGGGGCTCCAACAGTGTCCATACACTCCAAACTTTCACTAAAGAGATACAATTCCTCTAGTCTTCATGGTTGTGAAGAAAACCTTCCAAATGTGAACCAGTGCATGGTCACTTTCACCAGTCTGCAAACAGATAATCAATAGCAGCAAAAGAGGTGTGATCTGCCTCACATATTGTAATGGGTGTTAGCTCAGAAGTCTAATGATGACCATCAAAGTTAACACAGATAACCTATTTCTTTGATGAATATTTTAGCTGAAGCATCCAGCTAATGACCTAATTGAATGTGGTTTGGTAACACAGAAATAGAGAAAGCTTGTTTAGCCATTCCCATCTACCCTTTCAGGCCACTGCAGGTTAGCTACCTCCAGTAGATTGTCCAGAGTTTAACAGAAACTGCTGGAAAAACTGGGATGGGAAAATGTCCTCTCTCTCAATTCTGCTCCATTGCTTCTTGTTATACCCAGGGTTCAAATTGAGCCAACTGAGTTGTAGGAGAGTAGCAGCCAAGGGAAAGGGAAATACCAAAAGGGAGTGGCGATGGAAGGAAAGGCAAGAGACAGAAGGCTAGTGGAGGAAAGGAGGAAGGTGAAACAGGAAAAAACAAGAAGGAAGAACACAACAAGGGGAAGATATGTACATTTCCACCAATTGTTTTTCTAGTTTGAACCCTGAGCAGCACAAGCAGCACAGAACAGTTAAATCATAATAAATCTGCCATCCAACCATAGTCAGTTTTTCAGTTAACAGCAGCTCTTTAAGTGCTAAATACAGATACCACCACCACGACCCAAGACAATATAAATATCGGTTAATGTCTGTTACTTGGACAGTTAGTTAATATCTGTTACTTGTTACTCAGTTAATATCTGTTACTAATTGTCCACATAACAGGAAATACCTTTCCTATTTTTCTTCTTTGTTTTTCAGATTCCAAACTCCATACAGCTGAGAATCTGGCCCTATAGATTTTAGTCAAGGTGACTGACTAGGCAGCACTTACAAAGAGATCTTTAGCTGACAGATGTGGAATTATTGACTGTTTTTAAGTTCTTAATGGGTAGCCATGTTAGTCTAGTTCAGCAAAACAAACAAGGAGTCCTGTGGCACTTTTAAAGGCTAACACATTTGTTTATCACATGAACATGTGTAGGAGCAATACTATGACAAAGTGAGATTTTCTGTCACAAAAGTTCATATGATGAACAAATGTATTAATCTTTAAAGTGCCACAAGACACCTTGGCTGTTTTGCAGTTTCTCATTCCCTGGCCCCACCACCATTTTTTAAAATCCTCCTTGGTTGTTTGCTGTGAAGGTAGAGAAATTATGGACATCACTCTTTCCTCCTTTTAAGGCAGCTTTGGCTGCTCTGATGATACAAAGTATCCTTAAAGCTTGTTTACCCCTGAAGTAAATGATTCACTCTCTACAGGGAATCCCAAGTGATATGGAGCTACATGGTAATTCTATGCCACACTCTTCCCCAATCATTGATAAAGGGGCCAGGGCCAGGGCATCCATTCCCCTCAATAATGCCCGGTTATTGAAATGGCCACTCAGGAGCACTGTCAGACAGCGTCAAGAAATTGCTCTTCTTCGCTCTGTGAACTACCAGCAGGTTGGTAGCTGGACAGCCCCAGGAATATGGGAAGGTAAAGGTGGCTTTGCAGCTTGTGCTCAGTGAAGCTTGGGAGACGAGGTTGGCCCAGCTCTGGAACTGAACCTGTGTTACCAGAGAGTTAGAATACATGTGCTTAGTGTGTAATGCTGACTTTTTCTCTTTATGGTGCAGTGAAAACATTAATCCAGTGACCTAGTACAGCTGCTTAGACAATGTTCAAGCAATCTAAAATTCACAACACAAATACATTCCAGCTCCATCAGCATCAAACATACACAGAATTTGAAAACAGTGCTAAAGAGCATAAATAAATGGCAGCCTCTCCACTACTGATGAAGTTATCTCATGTTGGTGTTTGGACTTTGAAACTGGTTATCCAAATCACTAGACAATCGATTCCACCTGACGTTGAATACAGTTGCTAGTGTTGAATACAGCCGATCAGAGTCCAACAATCAGAGCCATAACTAAAGAAGTCAGCACCCGGGGAGCATTCTGATTGGAACGCGCTGCTTATAATGGCTGGTGCCTGGAGCGAGCAGCAAGGAACGTGCCCTGTAATGGAGCAGCTCACCGGAGCCACTCTGGCAAGCCCAGGGCAAAGCCCCACTCACCCCGCCGTAGTTACAGCCCTGCCAACAACTTACATCAACCAAATAGTGAAGACCAGTTTTTCAGCTCTGCCTATACTAAGGGGTTTAGATATGGCTGACTTCAACAGGAGGTCTAGCATATGCAAACTATTTCCACATAATTTTTTACCCTCCCTATCTAGTGCATGCTGTAAAGCACCTGATCACTGTCTACTGTTGGCTTGATTCTGTTTCACGGATGCCTTGGATCTGCAGCAGAGACTACTTGCAAATTAGAGACATCTGTAACAAGACTAGATTTTGATCAGAGATCCTTGATTAAAGGATAACTTCTTCCATTGTAGACATAGAAACAGATCAGCTGCTAAGACGATGCTCCAAGTATCAACATGCCATTTTTAATAGCCTACTGTTCCTAGGACACTTTAGCAAGCACGTTTAACATTCATTGGCAGTAAGTGTGCTGTGAGTTAACTGTAACTACTGTAAATTGAACTTTGAGTACTGTGTATCTACTAATGTAGTATTTTAAAAGGGGATAGAGGGACAATGGGCTAGATCAGTGGTTTTCAAACTTACAGTCGGGGTTCAGTACTGGGTTGCTGACCCTCAGGCACTGGGTCATGGCATCCCCTGCTGCCACCACCAAAAGACTGGGCTGCATTGCTCAAAGATGTAAATACTGGGTCATGAGCATAAATAATTTTTTTCAGCTGGGTCCTGAGGAAAAAAAAGTTTGAAAACCACTGGGCTAAATCATTGTGCTTAACACAGTTGGAAGTCTATGCAAAGACCAGAAATCTAAAGGGCCACTGCTCTGTTCTATTAATATCTGGCATTTTTATAAGTTCAGCAAGGTCTCCTCTCCCCATGCCAACCTCCCCTCCCCACCTCTCATCTTGGATTTATCATCTTAGGAAGGCTCTGAGTTGGAAGCTGTAAAAGTTAATTTTTAGTTGAAGTATTTAATTTATTGTACAGTGCCTCCTCTGGCATTTTCCAATGTTAAAAATATAAATTTTAAAATGAAAGCAAGGCCTTTACAGCTTAAACTTATTATGAGAGACTCCTACACATGTTGCCAAGTTCCAAAGGGGTACCCATGTTAGTCTAGTTCAGCAAAACAAGCAAGGAATCCTGTGGCACTTAAAGACTAAAATTTATTTATCACACAAGCTAGCATCTGATGAAGTGGGATTTTCTCCCATGAAAGCCCATGCAATAAATAAATTTGTTAGTCTCTAAAAGTGCCACAGGACTCCTTGCTTCTTCTCCTATGCAAAGGATTCAAAAACCACATGGAACACTCTTTTTCCCATTTCACTGCAAAAAAATTAATCTCTGTCACCTAAAGGTCATATGACTTTCTTTGAGGCTATTTGTCAAAGGATATGTGGAAAGGAAATGCGCTGCTTATGCATCATTGCATAATATGTTTATAGTAGCTACTTTTATTGCTAATGGAAGCCAGGATTTGAATATAGATTTCAGATGACCAAACATGACAGGAATACAACTACTGCATATAAAGAACTCGCATGTTTGAAAGTACATGTAATACAGCATTCTAAGGCTGTGGCTCAGTCCTGCAAACTCTTGGTATTCAAGTCAGTAACTCCACAGATTTCAACAGCATTCATCTGAGAAAGGGTTTGCAAAAGAGATTAAGACCAAGTTTCAAAATCCATTACTATTTAAAAAAGAAACACACGCGCGCGCGCGCACACACAAAAACCAAAACAAAACCCACCACGCATTTCCCACCCTTTGTTCATTCTGGGGAGTTTCACTGATACACCATATAATTAACTTATCGTACTACAGATCTGAGCTACACGCATTTTCATGACCATTGTCCACTTTATACAAACTTAACATCTAAACCAGAATAAGAAAGATTACTGGAAAATCCGTCTCTATTTTATCATAAGTAAATAAGACTAAATTGCTGTAATGCTAAATTGTGTACTTCTTGACTTACTAAAGTGCTGTTCTACACAGGGCTTTTACGGATTCTTTTCAATGTTTAATATTGTATACTACATATAACTACAGAATCTTATATACATATATACACAGAGCTCTGAGATACTGCAGGTGATTCATGCTCCATCCATACCGCACAAATTAGATTAGTTAAAATATACTATCTAGCACCTAGGTAGTAGTTTTAGGCTTATTTAAACTCCTGCCTTTTAAGTAACAACAGTACTGATTGGTTTTGTACTACTCATGTATATTTCTGCAAAAATACAGAACACTCTCTAAGCATAAAATTTTCCTATCCTCGAAAACAGAGTCCTAAAATAAGCTAAAACCCATTTCCTAAATTACAATACACAGAGTTCACTTTGTAAATTTAAAATATGCCATTGGCATTTTAATATAGGACAATAATTTATAGTTTAACTTCCTTGAGAACAAAAAGACATAATGGAAAGATTAAAATACAATTAGGATTAACATTCTTTGCATTTAATCTTCTGTAGTATGTGCCTCTTCTGTAGTATATGCCTCATTTGTTACCTGGGGTGCGGAGCTTTTTATGTTTCTTGGTGATTGAGTGTAGCTAGTTTATTTGCAAATACACTAACCTATGAAGCAATTAAAATCCAGAGAGAGTGATGTTCACATAGGAGACCTCAAGGCCAAAACCTAATACAGGTCAGTCAAGGAGAAATCTAGAATCGTTGGACTGCAAGGAAGTCTTTCATGACCCAGTATTCCATCCCCACCTAAGCTGGATTAGAGTCCACAAAAGTAAAGATCTAAAAGGGGTTGCTGTGTTAGTCTAGTTCAGCAAAACAAACAAGGAGTCCTGTGGCACTTTTAAAGACTAACAGATTTATTTATCACATGAGCTTTTCTGCGAGAAAAGTCTGACAAAGTGGGATTTTCTCCCACAAAAGATCATGAGATAGATAAATCTGTTAGGCTATGTTCACACACAGGGGGTTATTTCAATATCAGTTGTTATGAAACAACTTGTATCGAAATAACACCTTATTTTGAAATAAGTTAATTCAAATTAACAGTTTGTTAATTCGAATTAAGGAAAAAAGCTCAAAGTGAAATAGCATGTTCAGACAACAGTTATTTCGAAATGAGTCACCGTTGTTTCGAAACAACATGTTCAGACGGCATTGTTTCGAAACAATCGTTTCAACGTTGTTTCGTCCCCACATGGGGTTTAAGTTGTTTTGAAACAATGCCGTTGTGTGAACATGGCCTTTCTTATTTCGAAACAACCTCTGTTGTTTCGAAATAAGACTGCTGTGTGAACACACCCTTAGTCTTTAAAAGTGCCACAGGACTCCTTGTTTGTTTCACAAAAGTGAAGAGTTCTTTCACACAACAATGAAGCTGAATTTGTATTAGAATGAACTGGTTATTAATTATTGTTAGGTAAATTTCCGCAGTATAGACATGGCAACTATTGGTGAATGGTTGAAAACCCATCTGAGACACGCCTTAAGAAGGGGTACTTAGCTTGGCTTACACTCAATAGATTTTTCAATAGGAAAGTCATAATATGGGCTTCAGAGATAACTGAGTTTCATAGGGTCAATAAAAGTTTAACAGCAGAGAGCAAATCAATTAGCAATCCCCTAAAGTATTTTGTTCTTCAGAGCAAAAACAAGAGTCTGAGGGTAAGTCTATACCGAAGGCAGCAAATTCGCTGCCGTCAGTTCAGGCTTCTGGGAGCAGATTGTGTCAAGTATGAACTCTCCACGCCGCTCCCGGAAGTCGACCTCAGAAGTCCTGGAGGTCTGGGGGAGTAGGGGAAAGCTGACTGCAAGCACTTTGCAGTCAACTTTCCCTTAATATGTAACTGCGGCTTACAAAGTCGCTGCCATTTATGCAAGGAATTTTACATTCCTTGCATAAACGGCAGTTAAGGGCTGCTGAAAAAGCCCTCAGCGTAAACTAGAGCTAAGTTCACCTGCAAGAAGCTAACTATTGAATTTTGAGCTGACCTGAATGGGCTTAATTGTACATTGGGACCACTTTTATATATATTTTAAAATACAGTGGGTCAGATTCTGACCTCAGTTAAACCACTCTATGTCCAGAATAATTCCACTGATCTCACTTTCTGACTGAGCATTATATTTTAACACAAGAGCAATAACAAAAAACAAAACAAAACAAAACAAAAAAAACCACCTCACCCATCATCTTTGCTGAACAGTCCACAATTTTGCACGCTTGAAAGGGCTATGTTAAAATATCTCTCTAGAAAGGAGACAAAAAGAAAAGGGTTTCAAATGAAAGTGGTCAGTGCTTTACTGTGTAGAAATAAATATACCATCTCGATTACAGCATTTTTAGCCAGAATAGCTTGTGCCCATTTATTTTCTGCCCAGAAAATAGAATCAAAACATTGCCATAATTTAAGACTACATGTTAGCTGACAATATAGTTTTATTTCAGCTTCTCCAAGATAAACAGCTGCCCCACCTCTCTCACATGCCTTGGTCTGAAAACGGAATGGATTCATGATCAGAAACTATAGATCTGAAACTACTAGGAACAGATGAATACAGCAAACATGGTGAAAGACTACTGAACCAGAATATCAAATGGCATCTTAAAAGGTTCACCAATAACCATTTTATAAGATATTTGAATGGTTCTCCATCAGCATTAGTATCTCAATGCATCTCAATCTTTAATGAATTATCCTCCCAACATGCCTGTGAAGTAGAGGAATGATATTATCCTTATTTTACAGATGGGGAATTCAGTCAAAGAGACACTAAGGCTCAGAATGGTAAAGGAACATAAGGATTCCTTCAGTCAGGGTTGCCAGTCATTTAAGACCCATTTTCAAATGATTCTGGGACTTAAGAGCCTAAATGCCATTGTCTTCCACAGAAATCTTTTAAAAGATGTTTAGGTGCCTATCTATACCTTTCGGTGACTAAATGTCTTTTAAAAAATTGTCCCAAATCCCTTTGGAAAATGGAACTGAACTGTCTAAGTCACTTGGCCTTGTATTGCTCCATGGTGCAACACCTAAATCCCATAAAAAATCTGGACCTAAGCCACCCACCCAAGGTCACACAGTGATTGGCAAAACTGGGTTAAACATTCAGTAGATCTAAACTTCCATCTCCCTGCACCATAAAAACGTGGGAAG
The DNA here is from genome assembly GCA_007922195.1 of Podocnemis expansa. Lineage (NCBI taxonomy): Eukaryota > Metazoa > Chordata > Testudines > Podocnemididae > Podocnemis > Podocnemis expansa. The sequence continues at coordinate 396,230 of ML682251.1, forward strand.
ATAAGAATGGTCACACTGGGTGAGACCAATGGTCCATCTAGCCCAGTATCCTTTTTTTTCTGACAGAGACCAGTGCCAGGCGCTTCAGAGGGAATGAAGAGAACAGGACAATCATCAAGTGATCCATCCCTTGGCGTCAGGTCCCAACATCTGGTAGGAGGAGACTCAGGGCCACCCAGAGCAAGGAACTGTATCCTTGACCCTCATGACTAATAGCTACTGATGGACTATCCTCCATGAACTCATCTAATTCATTTTTGAATCTTGCTATAATTTTCACCTTCACAGCATCCGCAGGCACAGTTCTACAGATTGACTGTGAATTGTGTGAAGAAGAGCTTCCTATTCTTTTAAACCTGCTGTTTATTAATTTAATTGGGTGCCCTTGATTCTCGTGCTATGTGAAAGGGTAAATAACACCTATCCACTTTCTCCACACCATTCACTATTTTATGGACCTCTATCATATCTTCCCTCCATCATCTCTTTTCCTACCTAAGTCCAAATCTTTTTAACATCTCCTCATATGCACTCTTCTACACTCTTAATCATTTGTTACCCTTTTCTGCACCTTTTTCATTTCTAATATATTTCTTTGGAGAGACAGTGACCCATACTGCATGTTCCAGAGACAGCATGACAACAAAAACAACAGGAGTCCTGTGATGTATCTGATGAAGCAGTTTGCAGTCCATGAAAGCTTATCCCCAAAGAAATTCATTAGTCTTTTAGGTGCCCTAGGAATCTTGTTGTCAAAACTGCATTAAGTATTTAAGGAGTGGGCATGCCATAGACTTAAATAGTGACATTATGGTATTTTCTGTCTCATTATCTCTCTTTCTTAATGGTTCATAATATTCTGTTAACTTTTTTTTGACTGCCACTGCATGGATGTTTTCAGAGAACTACCCACAATAACTCCAAGAGCTCTTTCCCAAGTAGTAACAGCTACTTTAGACTGTCATTTTGCATGTGCAGCTGGGATTATGTTTTCCCATCTGCATTACTTTCTATTTATCAACACTGAACTTCACTTGCCATTTTTCTGTCAAATCACCCAATTTTATGAGATCCATTTGTAACTCTTCACAGTCTATTTTGGACTTAATCTTAATTAATTCTGTATCCTCTGCAAACTTTGCAACCTCATTGTTTACCCTTTTCCCAGGTCATTTATGCATGTGTTGAACAGCACTGGGCCCACAACAGTTCTCTCTAAAGGAACAATGCTATTTACCTCTTTGTTCTGAAAACTGATAATTTACTCCTATCCTTTGATTCCTATCTCTTAACCAAATTACTGATTCATGAAGAGACCTTCCCCCTTATCCTTTGACCACGTAGTTTGCTTTAGAGTCTTCAATGAGAGATCTTTTCAAAGCTTTCTGAAAGTCAAGATACCTGGGGCTTGACAAATCCTGGGCACCAAGTCATCATGGCACCCAGAACTTTGCCTCTGGCATCCAGATGCACTGTAGTAGCCAGGAAGGTAAATACCACTGGAGCCTTAAAAAAAGAGCCAGCAGCGCTCTTCAACACGGCCACGCCTTCCCTGAAAGCACCTCTGCAGCAGCTTTTTTTGGCAGTGTGTGGGGGTCCTTTATGCACCACACTGCTGCATGCTACAGCCAGTTTTTTGGCAGTGGGAGGCCCTGTGCATTCTGCACTGCCACTGAAAGAAGTGGTGGTGGCAGTCTTTTGGCAGAAGGGGGCCTCTTTACTGCTGCAAACCTGAGCACCTCAGTTTTTGGACTGACTCCTCAGTGTAGGCACATATGTTGAGGCTTGAACTATACTATATTGACTGGATCATGCTTGTCTGCATACTTCGTCCCTAACAAGATTAGATTTTATAGACAATTAGATAAACATATGGCTTGTCCATAAGTCCAGGTCCCTCAGACCAAGGGTTTAGGTCTGTTCTACATTACAGTGTTAAGTTGATGTAAGGCACTTATGTCGAACTAATTTTGTCAGTATATATACCACAGCCTTGCTCCCACTGGTTTAAGAGTCCTACTACACCAGCATAACTCCACTTCCACAAGAGGCATGTGACTTATGTCTCTGCAGCTGGGCAATCATGGTTACCTACATCAGCTGCCCTGAAGCTCTCCATTCCTGGCTGGGTTGTTTCTCAGGGTCTAACCTCTCCAGTCCCTGCTTCCCCTTGAGCTGCACCCAACCTGATCCCCATTCACTGCCTGGTTGATGTCCAGAGACTGCCCCAAGGCTCCCCAACTGGGAGATGTCATGCTCCCATGGCAGGAAGCAGAGAGCCTGGTGAAGAGCTGGATGCCAAGATGGAGCCCAGGCCCTCAGCCTCCCACACTGCCCCTTTTAAGATGGTGGATGCATTTCTGGTGAAGTCACACCATCTACAAAAGAAAGGCAGGACATGGACACGAACCACAGTAGTAACTACTGCAGTGCCTGAAAGTCAACTTAACCTAATCTGACTTATGTTTCTAGTGGATACATGCCCATTGATGAGGCTTTATACATAAATACTGACCTGCTCTCTTTATTCCATAAGGCAGCTCAATCTTGTCAGTTCCATGGAACGCTGCTACTTTCATATAGTCATTAGCACACAGGAATGGATATATTTTCTGAATACTAGGAGTGGGGAAAAGCAGAAAGTTTAATTTCAGTAAAACACCCATGCTCATTTGAATCAACCATCAATTGTTTTAAAAACCTTGTAAATTTGACTTTAAAATAGCATAGTATCAGTTTTTCAGAGATATGAATGAATGCCCAAGAAGTAGGAAAAAGTGTTTTATAGGATCATAGCATCAGAAGTTCAAACAAAATCAGAGGGACAGAGTCTCTGCTGACGTAAAACGACACAGATCCACTGACGTCAATACAGCTGTGCCACTTCACACAAGCAGATAATTTACCCGAAGTCTGAGAGTGTATGCAATATGTTAGACAGCCACAATTAATTTAGGTTTGAAAGTAAGTGTGACTCACACTGGAGGAAAAAGAGAGGAACCTAATTAAAACTTAAAAAAAAAATACTTGAAGGGGCTTTCTCAGAGGGGAACCAGATACCCTGCTCTGAAAAGGTCACCTTGTGATCATTCTAATGTTTGCAAGGTGCTCAGATTCCCTGGCGAGGGGCAGTACGTCACAACCTAACAGAGAAGACACGTTAACTGCTCATTCAGATGGCTGCACAATACCTGTATATCAGAATTATATCACAAAATGGAAGAAACTGTATGGAATAAATTGCCAAGTCAAGTCATACAAGAATACAAACAGTACAGTCAAACCTATAAAGCACTGAATGCCTTCATCTTTCATTGACTTTCATCCACAATTTTCTGTCAATGACTGTACATGTAATTTGACTTTGGTAAGAATTGAGGACATGCAGGACATCACAGAAGGTCCTCTGCAATTTACAGGATTAGTCTTTGTATGAGGTGGTAACTTACTTATAACTGGAGGTTCTTCGAGATGTGTGGTCCCAATCGGTGTTCCACTGACAGTTTATGCATGTGCCATGCAACAAAGGTCAGAGAATTTGAAGGTTGTAGAATCCATTAGTTGGTGCATGTGCCTTTGCTTCAACTTATGGTTTCATCCAAGGCGATAAAGAGCAGGGTGGACTGGCTACACCTCCAGTTCCGTCTCTACTGCAATCTGAACAAATCCACAGCAGAAGAGAAGGGGAGCAGGACTGAAATAAAGATAGGGACCACACTTCTTAAAGAACCTCCAGTTACAAACAAGTACCCTCCTCTCCTTGTTCAAGTGATGGCCTCTCGATTGTTCTCCACTGACCGTGATTAACAAGCAGTACCTAATCTAGAGGAGTGTGCAAGAAAGAGGATGGTATGGTTTAAAATGGTTGAATGGAAGACAGTCATGCCAAATGAAGCATCCATTTGCGTTCTGCATCAAGGCAGAGCATGCAATGAAGGCATTTACCAAACTCCAACTATCTGCCCTACATATATCTGGAAGTGGTACATTGTGCAGGGAATATGTAGTCAATGTTTGCATTCTTGTTAAATGGGCCTCAACCCAAGGAGAGAACACAGTCCTGACAACCAATAGCAGAGCATAATGCACCCTGAAATCCACTTAGAAATCTTCTGTATGGAGATGTCCTGCCCCTTAAATCCTTTCAGCTGTAGCAATAAACAGTCGAAACTTCCTGATACATCCTGTCCTCTGCAGGTAAAAGGACAAAGCCCTGTGGACACTGAGGGAATGAAGGTGCCACTCCTCTGCTGAGGCATGAGGCTTTGGAAAGAAAACAAGTAATGACATGAATTGGGTGAGATGAAACTAGGATACGATCTTTGGTAAAAACTTGGGGTTCAAGTGCAAGGAGACTGCCCATATGGAACACAGTGAAAAGGGGGTCCACCATTATGGCCACCAGTTCAGCTACCCTTATTGCAGAGTGACCTTGGCTACTAAGAGGACAACCTCTGTGGAAAGGTGGAGCTTGGAGCAAGAAGCCAGTGGCTCAAAGGGAGATTTCATTAATGTTAAGAGAACAAGTTTGAGTTCCCACTGGTGAGTGATAGGCTGAATGGGTAGGAAGGTTTTGAGGAGACCCTTCCAAAAACATGGCAGTAGTCAATGTCATCCAGAAACCTGGCAGTCAAAAGTCATCCCGAGGCAAGAGAGAAGATGAAGTCACAGCAGCATCTAGAGAGGATTATGGGAATCATTCCTGTTCCATCAATACTCTCTTGCTGAACAGGAAGCCTCTTAAGATGGGTGCTGAGGCTAAGACCCCCAATAAAGCCAACAGGAGAGCCAACAGGATGCTAGGGAGGTCTTAGAATGGGATTCCAGTGGCTTTGCTGCTGGGGCAAAGGAGGGTATTGCTATGAAGCTTGTGATCCCTTAGTGTACTTGTAAGGCATGGGCAGCCCTTGCATTTCATGGGATTCCTCCACTGATGAAAAGGCAGATCCTAGTTCCAGTGGTGGCACTGATGAATTTGGTGGAACTGTACAAACAACAGACAAATGGGTAGAAGCGTAAAGTTGACTGAGGTATACCTTGGGCTGGAGAACATACTTCCCTAGGCACAGGCAGCAGAAGAAAACATGGAGATCTTAGTTTCACAAGGAAGAACAGTTCATGTGGCTCCCACACCATCTCTCCTCTGTGGCTGGAACTGGAGCGGGAGCAGACGACTGCCTCAAAACTGATAGTTCTGTTGACTTAACAAATATCAACATGGAAGGCATGCGTGGCTAAGTGCTTGGTACCAGTGAATTCGCCAGTCTATATGATTTCTTGTCTTAATTGTGAGACTAGGAATGTGCTGTTTCTCCATGGCTATAACTCATAAAGAGCACATCATCCTTCTCTGGCTTGGAGGAAGACTGACTTCCATACCTCCTAGCCTCGCAACTAGGTTCCAGCATGGGTTTTTAGTACTGGTAACATTGAAGCCAGACAACAGTATCTCTGTGGTCAGACACGTGTTCCTGGGTTTCTCAGACTGAGGTACTGGTGACAAGCTTCCCTGGTCTTACTTTAACTGTAACACCATGGTGACTTCTATGAATTGCTTCTTGAGATGCATAGACTGGCCTTCTCAGACACAGCTTGGGAAGGACGGGTAGATACTGCACCTAGATGAAATGTGGGGTTCTCACAAGCAGTAGGGGCAGCAGGCAGATGGCACAGCTCTTGAACCCAGTTGTCTTTGGCATAATCCGGCACAAAGGCCTGGGTGCTGGTAAAGACACTTTGGGAAACCTGCTTATCTCCTAAAATCTATTATTATATATTAAAATACATTAAAAATAGCAAAAATACACATACACACCTAACTACACACAGTTGTAAAACTGATGCTTTTTTAATTTCATTTTTAAAGTGCATCACAGGTGAGAGATCACTAGCCACTCAGACTCAGACCATGCAGTAGTGAGAAGGAACTTAAAGTGTGGTCAGTCCTCCCCACCCTTTATCATCTTGAACAAAACCATGACGTGAAGCAAGAGTGAATGTGTGGACCAACTGTCACTACTGCTTTCAAATGCCCTGGGGCTCTATACACTTGACCCAGGCATAAACTCTCAGTCAAATACAACAGGGACAATTACTCAAAGAAGAACAAAGAGTTAAAATGCCAATGGAGAAATGATTGATAAATATTGTCTTAAGGAGGGAGCCCAGTGTAATCGTTGTAAGTACAAATAGGCAGAGTAGTATTTGTTGGGCTTTGTCATTTCAGAGCTTGCTTTCAGTTATTTTTCATTTTAAAAAATGACTGCAAAATAAATTCTACCATAGATTAATCAGTCAATATTGCAACTTCCTAAAACAATCATCCTGTTTTATTAAATTAAAATATGTTTGATGAACTATACTAACTACATAGAAATAGGTTGTGTTATCTGAAACAGAAACAAACAGACTAATCTTGATACAACGGAAAGTTCAATATTATATCGTCACTTCTGTAACAAGCTCTACTGATTGGGGACAGGTGGAGCTTACTCCCCACAAAGAAGAATTTAATACTTTGCTCTCTGCTGTGAATGCACTTGGTTTCTTTCCAGCATCTAGTTCCACAAGCTGAAAAATCTCCTCCTTCCAATCTAAAACTAAAGTGGCATAGGTTTGTGACCTAGCCCCTGTAAATCAGCCTCAAAGCAGAGCTATGATAATTTACTACCAGCCTAGGATCTGGCTCAGCATCCTAATTCTTCTGCCCTTTTACCCATCAAGTTACAGTAAGATAAGAATACCTGTGCTTTTGTTTCCTTAAATGGAATAGGAAATGTTGACTAATGCTTGAAGATGGGGCTAATGAAACCTATGTTGTGCACAAAAGGGAGATAATATTGTGATAAAAATACTCGCAGGAAAGCAAACTATCAGTAACCATTGAAATGCAGAGGTTAAAATGTATTTCATTAAAGGTAGAGTCAATTTGACTCACTGGATGCACTGATTTCCAGAACAAGTTGGAGTTCCATCTTCAATGTGATGCGAGTTTTGATAATAAAAGCATACTTCCATTAAAAGAGAAACTAAGCAAAAATACACAGCCAGCTCCTGGGTCCCTAATCCATCCTACCTTGATCTGAGGATTACAGTTTAGACTAAGTTCATCCAGTATTTACATTATCCATAAGCAGGTAAGTTCCACAAATATACAGACTATTCAAAATTTTCCACCAAAATTGTATTTTATTCTTTGCCCTATGGATTGACTAGACAGTTCACCATGTGTATTTAGAAGTCCATTTTCACAAATTTGAGCTGTAGCTGTCCAGATTACTTATATGTTATTCTTTCTGTTTCCTGACTGGATGAGCACATTTTTTGGTCTCTGAACTTGACCACTGAATGGCAAGCACTGCCATAGAATGTTAGGAAAGTATCTCAGAACAGTGGGCCTTTACAGCCCAAACCAATACCCACTGAAGTCAGCAGTGATATTCCAGCTAATTTCAATGAGTTTTGAATCTAACCCTAAATGGACAAAATCTCCCTAAATTACCATATGAGTAACATCACAAGTCAACTTCTGTTCTCAGGTATAGCCGTACAATCTCAACGCCTTCCACGAAAATAGAATCAAAGCCCTCTGCGCTAGCTTACTGATCAGAAAATCATAGTTTCACCATTTCATAGTCTGAGTTTTAGAAATCCTGAACACAATGGTCTGGAAGTACAGACTACTGAAAAGCAGACAAAGTTCCTAAATGATTAAGTTGTTTTCCATATAAAATGAAAAGTGGTATATTTGGTGTTTCCATTACAGAAATAAATTCACTATTATTAAAAACAATTATTTATTCACTACAGATTCATAAATATGCTCTACCTGCTTTGTGCTGCCCTGGTGACGGTTGGTTACTCACCAGTAACCGTCCTTCTTTGAGATGGGCTGCTCACATACATTCAGTTACAGGTGTCTACGTGCCGCAGTGCACGGTGGCTCGGAAAGTCTTTAGCATTAGCCTGTCAGGTCAGGGCACACGGCCGATGCCCCCTCCACGCTGCGACCACGGCTATATAGGTGACTGTGACCTTGACCCTCCCAGTCCCATATACCTTTGCCAACTCCATTAGCAGGGACGGTGGGAGGGGCCTGAATGTATGTGAGCAGCCCATCGCGAAGAAGGACGGTTACTGGTGAGTAACCAACCGTTCTCCGAGCGCTGCCCACATCATTCAGTTACAGGTGACGGCTAGCTGTACCCGAGGATGGTGAGAGGTGTTACAGTCTACCCACACTGAGTACAGATCTGCCCAAAGCGGCATCATCTCTAGCCTGCTGGGCAATGGTGTAGTGTGTCGTGAAGGTATGTATTGATGACCACATAGCGGCCCTACAGATTTCTTGGATCAGGACCTTGGCGAGGAACGCCGCAGAAGACACCTGAGCTCTGGTAGAGTGGGCTCTCACAGTCCCTGGGAGAGCCGTGTTTGATCTTCCATAGCAGTCTTTGATGCAGTTGACAATCCATTTGGAGATGCACTGAAAGGACACTGGGGAGCCTCTCATCCATTCGGCAACTGCCACGAACAACTGGGAGGTCTTGCAGAAAGATTGTGTGTGCTCAATATAAATTAAGAGCGCTCTCCTCACTTCCAAGGGGTTCCACCGTCTCTGGTTTTCTGTAACCTGGGGGTCAGGATAGAAGACTGGCGGACAAATTTCTTGATTCATGTGGAAGGGAGTGGCCACCTTGGGCAGGAAGGATGGATGGTGGCGGAGGACCACCTTGTCTGGAAAGAACGTCATGTATGGGGTTTGGAGGAAAGGGCTCGCAACTCCAAAACCCTTCTAGCTGAGGTGATCACTACCAGGAAAGCCACCTTCCAGGATAACACCAGAAGAGTAGCTGAATCCAAGGGTTCATAGGGTGGCTCTGTCAAAGCCTGTAGCACAACGTTCACATCCCACTGAGGGGTGGGCTTACGAGGGTGGGGAAAGAGCTTTTCCAGCCCTTTCAGGAACCTGTGAGATATGGGGAGTGAAAAGACTGGGGCAACATCAACTCTTTGGTGGAAGGCTGAAATTGCTGGTAGGTGGACTCGTAGTGAGGACAGGGATGGGCCTTTTTCTCTTAAGTCTAAGAGATAGCCCAGTGTTGTATGGATTGGTGCGGAGATAGGGTCTATGTCTTTGTCACGAAACCAAGTGGAGAAGCACTTCCACTTCGCGATGTAGGTGGAACTGGTGGAGGGTTTTCTTCTACCAACCAGGACCTTTTTAACCCTATCTGAGCAGCACTTCTCTTGCTCACTGAGCCAGAGATCAGCCAGGCCATCAAATGTAGGTGACTTGGGTCCGGGTGCCGAAGGCGTCCTGAGTCCTGTGTTAGGAGATCCACCCACTGAGGTAGGCGGAGCGGGGTCCTTATGGACGTGTCTTGCAGGAGCGGGAACCAGTGTTGTCTGGGCCAGTCCGGAGCTATCAGAATGATGTGTGCTCCTTCCGCAAGGACCTTCAGTAGCACTCTGCAGATCAGGGGAATTGGTGGGAAGGCATACTTCAGGGCCCCCAACCAACTGAGGAGGAAAGCGTCGCTGAGAGAGCCCTCCTACATACCCTGGAGGGAACAAAATTGAGGGCATTTGCGGTTTGTTCCACGGCAAACAGGTCCACCTGGGGGGGGTTCCCATCTGTTTATCAGCAGGGAGAACACCTTGTGGTGGAGGGACCACTCGTGATTTGCTAGGGGTTTTCTGCTGAGTCAGTCCACTAGGCCGTTGTCTACCCCGGGGAGGTGGGAGGCAATCAGTGTAAAGTGGTGCTCTAGCGCTAATTGCCAAAGCTTGCATGCCTCCTCGCATAGAGCCGACAAGCGAACCACCCCCCATGCCAGCTGGTCTAAAACACAGCCATTGTATTGTCTGTGAGGACCTGGACCATTCTTTCGCAGATTTTGTTGAGAAAGGTCATTCAGGCCAATCTGATGGCCTGGAGCTCCTTCACGTTTATGTGAAGGAGTTGTTCTTGGGGCTCCAAACACCCTCTGTAGAGAGGCCCCCAGACAGGTGGGCTCCCCAACCTGAGTCCGAAGCATCCGTTATCAGTGTCACTGAGGGCTTGGGCTCTCTTAACAGGATACCCCCCATTGCAAAGTGGGGGTCCCTCCAAATTTGGAAGGAGTCCAGTGCATACTGGGGAACCGAGAGTACCTTGTCCAGACAGTCTCTCCATGGCCGGAACATCATGGCGAACCAGAGCTGGAAAGGTCTCATCCTCAGGTATGCTGTTTGGATTACTGAGGTGGCCGCCTCAATGTGTCCCAGAAGCTGCATGCACCGGCATGCTGTGGTTAAACCCGGCGCTTGCAGTTCTGTGATGATGGTACAAATGGACCAAAATCTTGACGAGGCAAGGATGCCGTGCCCTGTCGAGCATTTAGTCGTGCCCCAATGAATTCTATGCCCCGAGTGGAGCAGAGCTTGCACTTCTTTGTGTTTATGCAGAAGCCAAGAAACCTGCAGAGTTTCACCACCAGGTTGATGTGGTTATGTACCTGCCGATTTGATTTGCCCACTATAAGCCAATCATCCAGGTAGGGGTAGATTCTTATGCCCCTCCTGCGTAGAAATGCTGCGACCAGTGCCGTGCATTTTGTGAACACCCTGGGAGCTAGCGATAGCCTGAAGGGGAGAGCAGTGAACTGGTAGTGGTTTTGTGCCACCACAAACTTGAGGAATCATCTATGGTGGGGTCGGATGGCTATGTGAAAGTAAGCGTCCTTTAGGTCGAGGGCTGCGAACCATTCTCCTGGGGACAGGGAGAGGACAATCTGGAGCAGGGAACCATGCAGAACTTTATTCTCTTTATGTATTTTTTTAGTGCTCTGAGGTCTAGAATGGGCTGTAGGTCCCCGTTGGGTTTGGGAACCAAGAAGTAGCAAGAGTAGAACCCTTTGCCCCGCTCTTGTTTGGGGACCTTTTCTATGGCCCTGAAGAAGAGGAGTTTTTGGCATTTGGCCTCGAGCTGGCTTCACAATTCCCAGTTCTCTGATGCTGCACGAGGGGGCGGTTTCCTGTCCTGAGGGATTGAAAGGAACTGGATATGGTATCCTTGCGCCACTGTGTCAAGAACCCACTGGTCTGATGTGACATGGGTCCACCAGCGGGCAAAGTGGCAAAGGCGAGGGGAAACAGGGGTGCTGGAGTGCTGCCCTCAAGGGGACCGTCAAAAATGCTGTTTACGGGCAGATGAGTGGTCAGGTCCCTGCCCGCGCCTTCCAGACTGTGAAGCGCTGAGCTTTCCCTCTTTACCTGAGCAGGTCTTGTCCTTGTCCAGGTCCCCAAGATGGCACTGGGGAAACTGGAGGGATCTCAGAAACTGACTCTGCAGTTGAAGCTGCTGCTTTAGCTGCTGTAACTGCTGCTGGAGCTGCTGATGTGGTCTCATCAAGCACCTGATGGGTTGTGGAGTGTATATCCCCAGGGATTGAAGCATGGCCCTCGAGTCCTTCATACCATGGAGCTTTGTGTCTGTAGATGGGGCAAAGAGGTCAGGACCCTCAAAGGGGAGATCCTGAATAATTTGCTGCATTTGCGTGGATAGGCCAGAGCCTTGGAGCCAGGCAACCGACGCATGACGGCTGCGGAGGCCATGGTGTGGGCAGCCGTGTCCACTGCGTCCCAGGTTGCCGCTAGAGCATCCCTGGATGCCCTCTCTCTTCTCGAGCATTGCCTCAAAGTCTCTCAAGCACTCCTCGGAGATGGCCGTGCAGAAGTTCTGCATGGCTTCCTACAGGTTGAAGATGTAGCGTGTCATTAGGGCTGAATGGTTGGAAATACACAGCTGGAGGGCAGCGGAGAAGTAAACTTTCCTCCCCAGGAGGTCGAGCTTCTTCACCTCTTTGTTCTTGGGCGTGGAGCTAGGCTGGCCCTGTCTCTCCCTTTAATTTATGGCATCAACCACCAGGGATCCTGGAATGGGATGATGAAACAAGAAGGAAAACCCCTCTGGAGAGACGTAGAATTTCTTATCCGCAGCTTTGGACTCTGGCGGGATCGAAGAAGGTGTCTGCCAGCGTTCCTGGACAATGCGATATACTTCCTAACGCAAGGGGATTGCCACCCTCCCTGGGGGAGCTCTACGGCATGCACTGAAGAGGGAGCCATCCTCTTCCTGGATTACTCCTAATTTCAATTTTAGGTTTGCCGCCATACAGCAGAGGAGGTCCTGCTCAAAGGGGGGGGTCTCCCTCGCGGTCAGCGGACATGTCAATTAGGCACTCATCAGGTGAAGAGGAGGACTGGGCCCACAATCTACTACGTTGTGTAGATTCAGGGTCAGGTTCATCGTCAGAAAAATCAGAGGACTCAGGCAGTGGCGACCGGGCGTAACAAGCAGTGATGTCATCGACTGCTGTGTTCAGCCAGTCGAGAGTCCACTCATTATGAGGTGATCTCGTTAGAGGCATTGCCATAGGGGGAGCAGAGATCTCTCCCTGCAGCCATGGTTTGTTTGACCTCCTCAAACTCGGAGATACAGAACTCTTACAAAGTCTCTTCCTCGGGTGCTCCTCCTGTGGAGGGACGAAGCGGTCCTCAGAGGACGATCTGGAAGACCCTCCTCCTGAAGTCCAGGAGCCCGGTAATGAGAGCTCTTCAGAGGAGCGATGGAGAGGAGTTTCTTGCTCCTCTGTACTGGACTATGGTACCGGAGGAGGGATGGGAGGTGCCGTGCTTGGGCCCAATGTCGGGCTGGTTGTTGGTACCGGCTTGAAGGATGGCGTAGAAGCTGCATGCCGGTACCGGTATCAACGTTGATTCCTCAGTTGGTGGTACTGGATCCCGCGGTACTGGGACTGGCAGTACCGGGACTGGATGTCAGTACATGGGGGGGCAGTACCGGGCCCTGTGGTGCCAATGAGGATGGCGCCATTTTAGTCCTTTCTTTGTCTTCTGCACCAGAGCTGGGTTTGGGTGCCCGTGGTGGGCCGCTGGGGTTGCTTGTGCCAGTACCCTTCTCGGGGTGGCTGAGAGGCTACCCGGTGACCGACGAGCTTGGTGCTGGGGCGGTACTGTTGCGGGTTGAGACTTCAAGCCTGGCACCGATGATCAGTGGCGGGGGATCCTGAGCTCAGGCTGATGGGGGGTCCAGCGGAGCGCTCGTGGCTCAGCCGGTTTCGGGGGTGGTGGCTCCACTCCCCTAGATCAAGAGGAGGCAGTGCTCCCTTTCCAACCGAGTCCTCCACTTGAAGGACTGGCAAATGGGGCACTCCACTGTGAGGTGGGACTCACCCAGGCAAGTGAGACATTTCTCATGCGTGTCGTCCATCGGGAAAGCCTTGCAGCACCCTAAGCATGGCTTGAAACCAGGCATCTTGAATTTCGCGCGGAAGACAAGCACTTGCAGTTCGCACATTTACGCAGATCTGAAACCAACGCTGATGGTGGAAAAAGGAACTAAGAGGGTCAGGGTCACGGTCACCTACATAGTGGCGGTCGCGGTGTGGAGAGGGCGTTGGCCATGCGCCCTGACCTGACAGGCTAATGCTAAAGACTTTCCGAGCTACCGTGCGCTGCAGCACATAGACACATCTGTAACTGAATGATGTGAGCAGCACTGGAAGGAGAATGTAAAGTGACCACACAGAGTGCTTTGTAGTTGACAAAGGGACACAAAGCAACTGCCGTGTACTCAGGGATCTGACCTTGAGGGTCACAGATGATCTGGCAATTAAGATGAAAAATATTACTAGTCAAAAATGTTGATAACTAACATCTCTCTTAATTGGCTCATTCCCACCCACAGTTTGGACTTACTTCAATACAGACGCAAATGCTGGCGTTAATGAACAAGCTCGTAGTACAGCTGCTCTTTCTATGTATGTAAGTGGCACCCTAAAAGAAAAGAATATCAAAGAATTAACAAGAATTGAATAGGAAACTGAAGCAGATGGCAGTGACAGGATGGGAAACTGACTACCACGTTCAATAATTGATTTTTTTAAAGTTCTAACAATGTCATTAGATCTCCCCAACAAATAAAATCCTAATGTAGGCCATAATAAAGGCCATAATCTGGCTGCTTTTTATTCATTTTGCTACCTAATACTATGTTTATTACTGGAAAGGCTTTTATCACTTAGTGTTTCTCCAAGATACTTATCTTCTTTGCATAATAGCTATTAAAGCTGCTGCACATGGATGTCAGATGTCAGGGCCCTGTGTGGCGACGCAGAACTCTTTTACAGACTTGCACTAGTAGCCACAGCAAGTGGGTGTTACTTCTACTTAAAAACAAACATTGCATTATTTTACAAGAAAAGCAGGAGTATGGGGAGACAGGAAATGTAGGAAATCCTTCACGGAGAAATAAGTCCATTCAGAATAAAGCTTGAGGGTTAAGGCCTGCATCCGCAAAAGGGCTTAAGGACTGAAACACTGATTATATTTAACTTTTAGGTGTTGGGGGAGTGGGTGGGGGGAGGGTAATCACTGGACAACACAGGAATCCACAAAGCCGAGTTAGGTAACCAAGCTTCCTATATACTGAATGAGGAGGGATAGGTGCCTTAGAATGTATTCCATATAAGTCACCACACTAGCTGTGGTGCCAGCTAAAGCAGCCAATAGGAGATGCTGACAAGAAGGTGTGACCTAGCCCTCCTCCTCTCACTGACAAAGGAAATTAAACCCAGGCTGCCAAGAAGGGCCTATCTCTGCCCAGTTATCATCAGCTGGGATACTGTCCCCTGGAGTTAGGTGACTTGAGTGCCTGTGTCATTTCTCAAGAGAATGAGTTAGGCACCTTCCCAAGTCCATGCAAAAGGGAGGGAGAGAGGGATTTGAACAAGTATCTGGCAGGTGAGTGGTCTGACCGTCTTGCCACTGGATTACAGAATGAATTTCACTCTCTCTGGCCCAATTAACATTTAAATTATTTCATTAAAATGGAGCAGCTTCAACAGAAGTTTGGGAATACTCACATCAGAATTATCCACAGCCCATTGGTTAGAACACTCATCTGAGAGGTGGCAGATCTCAGTTCCAATTCCTTCTTTTGCTCAGGTAGAAGGGGGATGCGAAGCAGTGGTTTCACACATCTTGAGTGAGTAACTAACCACTGGACTAAAGGTTGTAAGTGAGATCCCTTCCTCCTCCCCCAAATTGTTCAGTGGAGAGCTAGGTGGCTTCTGACAATGCTTACCGGTTCCAGTCTGGCAGGAAAGATAGACGCTCCTTCCCCTGTCTTCCCCTTGTTTGTGGATCATGCTGGAGCTTAGGCTGGGGATGCCTAGAGTGAAGCAGCAGTGTGCACACTCAGAGATAGAAACACCGCTCTAGAGAACTTTTACTGCAAAATGTATGCACCAAGTACACTTTGGTGCCTACAGGTAGAGACCTGCACAGATACAAATATGTGGATCTGTATCCAATCAGCATCTGTAAGAAATAGTCTGCGGATATCTGTGTTGTATCCATAGATGTAGATATAATGTGGATATCCGTGGATATCCACATAGTTGCAGGGCTCTAGCTCTGTGAAGATAAAAATAGGTGGACCTGTATCCCATCTGCATCCACAAGAAATGGTCCACGGATATCCGTGCTGTATCTGCAGATGTGGATATAATGTGGATATCTGTGTATTTGCGGGGCTCTACCTACAGGGTAAAGCAACAACAGAGAGTGGGTTTTGTGGATCAGTGGCGCCTAAAAAATGGGACTTATGCATCTAAATACCTTTGTGAACCGAGCCTTAAAGCTTAAACTTGTAAGCACATTTCTGCATTAGGACTTTGTTTATTAAAGGGCAAAGCCCAGGAATGAAATTGGGGGTCACTGTCTGCAATATTCACTGTGTACTGTATTAGGTGCAGGAAGGTGAACACACCCATTTTCAGCTGCATTATCAAATGCAAAATGTTCTGACTTCCAGTTGCCACAAGAACACTGACACAAACGAAACCAAGTGAAATGGCATAGGGTTTCTTTTTGTAAAAACGTTAACAACTCAATTGATGGTTTAATGTCACAAAGGGCATCTTGCAGATCAGAGTTAAGAGTGGAGAGCTATGTACAACCACAGTGCTTGAGTGCACACCCATGTTTGTTCTTGGAACTTAATTAGAAGGATTTACTTCCACAAAAGCACTTTACACACTCAATTAGATGAGGTGTTTGTACAGAAGAGTGTGTGGGTTCTTTACATGTAGGCAACTCTTCAGGCTTTGGTAATTGTGTCTTTGTATGACGTTAGACCTATTATAGTGTTTAAGACAGGTGGAATCTAAAGACCATCAAATCTGTTCCTGCAAAAGGACACATTCTTCCCTCAAGGTGGACTGCTCTAAGTCAAAAGTTATTGAAAGCACCAGTTTTAATCATGCTTTAAATCAGCAATCAAGGAACTCCTGCTGAAAATAATTGATTTTAATCTTATTTTGCATGTATACTTTTTAGTCATTTTCTACCAAACGTTGACTTTCATTGGTTGGAAAACTGTTTTAGATTTTGATTTTAAATAGAGTCTTTATAGCAAGCCTGCTACTTCATTATGCTAATTAGGAGAATACACTATATTGATGAACATTTAAGAAATTATGTTGCTTAATACATACTTATTCAGATTATTAACTTTCTACCTATGTCTACCACATGCCAGGCAAGTGCTTTTACCACCAAGCTAAACTTTTTAAGGTGGTCACCACCGCCTCCTCCTCCTACTACTACTGCTTGAGTTTAGAACTAGGCAACCACCTGATTCATTCCTGCAAGAAGCAATGAAGCCACCAGCCCCAGATATGGGGTTCCAATTAATGGGTACATCTACACTATGTGTTTAAGTCGACTTAAGGGCCCTTAAGTCGACTTAAACAGAGCCCTGTCTACACTGCAGGGCAATAAAGTCGACTTTAGGGTCCAGTAAAGTTGACTTTATAGGATCCACTTAAGGCATGTGGACTCACTAAGTCGACTTAATAAAATCGACTTAGTGCAGTGGGGCCACTAAGTCAACTTTATTAAGTCGACTTAAGACAGGACACCCATTTAAAGTTGACTTTATAAAGTCACCTTAATGTAGTGTGGACTCACTAAGTTGACTTAATAAGGTCTTAATAAAGTCAACTTAGCTTTCACAATGTAGACATATCCAATGAATCGTGAGCAGAGATAGTCAGCTAAGTCCAGGCTTCAAGGAGATGCCTACCTCCATGAGAAGGGCAGGGTTTAGCATACCCTTCTGGTCAGCTTTGTCAGCTCCACACCTAGCATGCAGGCTTCTGTGAATCTCACCCCTTTATGGTAAAGGGCACCCAGATCAGCGTTTCTCAAATGAAGCCATCTTGGCTGCAAGCAAGGGGGCTTTTCTAGCAGCCACAGCCTCCTGGGCAGTGACTGTGGGAGGCAGCAGGTGCAAAATAGCATACCCTCCCTCAGGGCCACAAGGGCCTGGGGCCTGCCCCGATAGAGACAGAAACACTGGAGGAGCAGGCAGCCAGAGATTTCTCCACCTTCCTGGGAGCAGTGGGGTCAGGTTTCAGCCATAGGTGCTGGGTGGCAGGCTCCAGCTACAGGGCCATTTGGCTTTGGGCCCTGTCCCCTCCCCACCTTGCCCCAGTCCTCCACTGGCCCCTGGTTTCAGCTGTAGTGGTGGGCTCTCATCCCAGGTTCATCACCCCTTCCCCATTACCTCTGGCCCCTGCTATTTTCTCTGGCTATGTGGCAACAGACTCTGCCCTCTGCAGCTGCAGGCCTTCAGGCTCACGATTGCCTCTCATCACCCTGATCTCAACTCCTTTCCTGGCCCCTGCAACTATCACCCCCATCACCCTCTACCCCCACAGACTCCCTCTGCTCCCCGACTGTCTGCCTCATCACCCCTGGTCCCTGATGCCTCCCTACCCACCTCCCCATCCAGGGCTTAACAAATTAAGGCTTGCCAGGCCTGAGCAAGTCTGCTGTGAAAAGTGAAATCTGTATGGAACAACTTCCACTTCACGATCACCATTAGCCTGGAAAACTCCGCACAGGAGATCCACTTTCTGGACACTACAGTAAAAATCAGTGATGGACACAAAACACCACCCCCATACCAAAACCTACAAACCGCTGTAGTTACCTACATCCCTTGAGCTTCTATCCAGGACACATCACACGGTTCATTGTCTACAGCCAAATCCTAAGATGCAGTCACATTAGTTACGATCCCTCAGACAGAGAGGGACGCTTTTGGGATCTCTATCAAGCATTCTTAAAACTAAATTACCCACCTAGAGTAAGTGAAGAAAGAGACTGACAGAGCCAGACAGGTACCCAGAAGTCAACTACTACAGGGAAAACCCAAGAAAGAAAACAGAACTCCACTAATCATTACCTATAACCCCCAAGTCTAACCTCTACATCACATCAAAGATCTACAGCTTGTTCTGCAAGATGTATCCCTCATTCTCTCTCACTCACTTGGGTGGCAGCCCCCAACCTTAAACAGATACTCACCAGCAACTACAGACCCAACAACAAAAACATTAAAGCAGGCACATATCCCTGCAAAAAACCATGGTGCCAATTCAGTCCACATATCTGCACAAAAGACACCATCGTAGGACTTAATCAAGCCAGATACTCCATCAAGGGCTCATTCACCTGCTCATCTACCAATGTGATTCGTGCCAGAATTCTCCACCCCACCCCTACTCCCTGATACACTGGACAAACAGGACAGTGTCTGTGCAATAGACTAAATGGACACAAATCTGACATCAGAAATAACAACATTTGAAAACAGGGAAACGCTTAGTCTTCTGGATCACTCCATTAATGATCTGTTAATAGATGCACTTAAGCAAATGGGTAACAAATTATAGCTTTAAAGAGAAACTGCAGAATTGGAATTTGTATGCAGATTTAACAGCATCAGTTTAGGGTGGTATATAGACTGTGGGTTTTTTCCTATTACAACAGGTAATTTTATTTTCCTCCCCTGCCCCTCCCCATCCTTCCTATATACTCATGAAGTGGGTTGGAGCCCATGGAAGTTTATGCCCAAAGAAATGTGTTAGCCTTTAAGGTGCCACAGGACTCTCATTGTTTTTGCTGTACACAAACTCAGACAGCTACCCCCTGGAAATCTTTGTTCTGCTGAAGTAGACTAACATGGCTACCCCTTTTGAAGTTTGTATGCTTGTTAATATCACTTGTCACAGCACACTTAGTAGCTAGCTGGGAGGCTGTGACAAGTGATATCAATATAAGTATCACTTTTCACAGCAGCAAGACTTACCAGCTAGCAAGTCTAATTTAAAAAAAAAAAAACATACAAAAGTGAAAGAAACAACAACAAAAAAAGACGAGAATGAGCAAAACATCTTATTTGTGTTTCTGTTCTGCTTAGAGCTAGCAATGAATGAAGACAACTGTCCATCAGTTTTATTTTTGAGTTTGCAAGAATCCCTACATCAATAAATTACAATGATTATATTATATATGAATGAGAGTTGGTGGTCCCCATACCAAAGCCACCAAGTTTTGTGGTTTCTTTATTTATTTATTGGGGGGGTGGGGCAGGGGAACCCTGACTTAGATGCTGAGCGCAGCCTTCGCAGATGGCAGTGTTGTTCCTCTGATTTTCTAGGAGAGCTAAGAGTTAGGTGCTATGACACAAAACGCTGCAACATTTAAATCCTTTCCTGGATACCACCATTAGCCTAAAAGAAATTAAAACTTACCAATAGTAATCTTCCTTCCACAGATTGCTGTGAAGTATAACATACGTAACAACGGCAGCCAGGAGAACTGGAGGTAGCATCCGTCTTATGAATGGCAGAACTAAAACACAAAAAGGTAAAATAATGCTTATGTTTCACACCTATTTCCATGAACATATTTTGATGGGATGGGAGAAAATGGTCACCACTATTAATTGCATTTAATTCTGACCCATTAATTTGATCACAATTGTTCCAAAAGTCTTTAAAAAAATCTGTGAACAGATTGCTGGGTCCATTAAGTTCAGGTGTTCAAGATCTCAGTAGCAGCAACTGAATGGTATGCATTTACAAACATGCACATCTCACTGTAACAGTGTAAAACTCATTTACATAGTTAAATATACTGGTTAATGGCCCTGAAATAGGACAGAATACTATCTCAGAAACCTACCTCTCATACTGCTGACGTTTAATTGATACTGTTTTTTTTCTTTTTTCCCCATTACATTTTAGTAAAATCAGGCTTTCATCAATGAGATGTCCAAAGGCATGTTGTGATTGGTATGTTAGGCCTGCTTAATGATGTCCCAGCTGTCCTTTAACTCCCATCAGTTCATGACAGGGACTTCACTGTGAAGAAAAGAATGCTATTTGTTATTTCAAATGGGTAGGAGAAAAAGTTAGCTCCCAGTTCACGAGAGCACTTGTGCACCTACAAAGACTCAGGAGGAATATCAGGGAAAGATGAAAAAAATTTTTTTGAAGTTTTCATAGAATCATAGGGTTGGAAGGGACCTTATGAGGTCATCTAGTTCAACCCCCTGCTAAAAGCAAGACCACTCTCACTAAATCAACCCAGCCAGGGTTTTGTCTAACTGAGCCTTAAATATCTCCAAAGAAGGAGATTCCACCACCTCCCTAGGTAGCCCATTCCAGTGCTTCACCTCTCTCCTAGTGAGAAAGTTTTTCCTAATATCCAGCTTCAACCTCCCCAGCTGCAACTTGAAACCACTGCTCCTTGCTCTATCCTTTGTTACTACTGAGAACAGCCGAGCTCCCTCCTCTCTGGAGCACTCCTTCAAGTACTTGAAGGTTGCTATCAAATCTCCCCTCAGTCTTCTCTTCTGAAAGCTAAATAAGCCTAGCTCCTTCAGTCTTTCTTCATAAGTCATGCGCTCCAGCCCCCTCATCATTTTTGCTGCCCTCTGCTGGACTCTAACTTGTCACATCCTTTTTGTATGGGGGAACCCAAAACTGGACACAATATTCGAGATGTGGCCTTACCAGTGCCAAATAGAGGGGAATAATCACATCCCTCGATCTGCTGGGAACGACCCTACTGATACAGCCCAATATGCCATTAGCCTTTTTGGCTATAAGAGCATTCTGTTGACTCACATCCAGCTTCCTGTCCACTATAACACTAAGGTCCTTTTCTATAGTACTGCTGCTTAGCCAATCAATCCCCAGCTTGTAGCAGTGCATTGGGTTTTTCTGTCCCAACTGCAGGACTTTGCATTTGTCCTTGTTGAACATCATGAGATTTCTTTTGCCCACTCATCCAGTTTGTCTAAGTCTCCCGCATCCTGTCGCTGCCCTCCAGCACGTCTACAATTCTCCCCAGCTTGCTGTCATCCACGAACTTACTGCATGTGCAATCTATCCCATCATCAAGATAGTTAATGAATATGTTGAATAGAATGGACCCCATGACTGACTCCTGGAGCCACGAGTGTCGCTGCCCCAGGAAAGGACCCAGGGCACTGGCCCAAGCCACACTGCCTGGCTGCAGGCCATGCCCCCGGTTGGGAACGGGGCTGGGAGCGGCCACGGACAGCTGGGCCCCGGATCCCCAGGCGGATCAGGCCAGAGACTGGGAGAGGAGGAGCCCTGCCAAACCCTGGGCACTGGTGCCGGGATTTGGGGCACAGGACCCGTGTGCCTGGCACCAGCGATGCCCCTGCCTGCAGCACTCCACTTGTTACTAGTTGCCAACTAGACATTAAGCCATTGATTCCTACCCACTGAGCCCATTGATCTGGCCAGTTTTCTATCCACTTTATGATCCACTCATCTGACCCATACTTCCTTAACTTGCTGATGAGAATGCTGTGGAAATCGTAGCAAAAGCCTTGCTAAAGTAAAAGGTACATCATGTCAACAGCTATTCCTGCATGCACAAATCTAGTCATCTCATAATAGAAGGTAATCATGTTTGTCAGGCACAATTTGCACTTGGTGAATCCATGCTGACTGCTCCTGATTACTCTATTTTCCTTGAAGTGTTTCAGGATGCATTCTTTGAGGACTTGCTCCATGATTTTTCCAGGGACTGAGGTGAGGCTGACTGATCTGTAGTTCCCCAGATTCTCCTTTTTCTCTTTCTTGAAGATAGGTACTGTATTTGCCTGCTTCCAATCCTCTGGGACTCCCTGTTCACCACGAGTTTTCAAAAAATAATGGCCAGTGGTTCTGCAACCACATCGGCCAACTCCCTCAGCACACTCAGATGCAGTTCATCGGGCCACGTGGACTTGTGCACACCTAACTTCTTTAAGTTGTCCCTAACCTGACCTTCCATCACTGTGGGCCGCTCTCCTTCTCTCCATTTTGCATTACCCAGGGTAGTAGCCTGGGAGCTGACCCTGCCTGTGACGACTGAAGTAATAAAAGCATTGAGTTCTTCAGCCTTTTCCACGTCATCCACCACGAGGACACCTGCCCCATTCAGTAAGGGACCTACACCATCCCTGATCATCTTCTTGCTGCTAACATACTTGTAGAACCCCTTCCTGTTATCCTTCACATCCCATGCTAGTTTCAACTCAAATTGCCCTTTGGCCTTTCTGATTTTATCCCTTCAGGCTCAAGCAATACCTTTATATGCCTCCCTAGTCACCTGTCCAAGCTTCCACTTCTTTTTGCCTAGTTTAAGTGATTTAAGAAAACATTAAAAAACTGCTGGGCCAGACAAAAGGAAGGGCTAAAGAAAGGAAAACTGAAAGTTTCAAAAGACTCCTCCTCCAAACTACCACACTGCTGTTTCAGCAGCTATTAATGTGCTAAATTCTAAAAGCTGTACTGAAAGTAGCTGTACTCACATCATTCAGTTACAGGTGTCTACGTGCCACAGCACACGGTAGCTCGGAAAGTCTTTAGCGTTAGCCTGTCAGGTCAGGGTGCACAGCCAACGCCCCCTCCACACCATGACCGCGGTTATATAAGTGACCATGACCCTGACCCTCCCAGTTCCTTTTTCTGCCATCAGTGTCTGTTCGATCAGTGTTATCTTGCAAAATACAAGCACCTGTCTTTCGTGCAAAACTCGAAATGACAAGTTTGAAGCCATGCTTAGGATGCTGCAAGGCTTTCCCGATGGACGACCTGCACGAGAAATGCCTCGCTTGCTTGGGTGAGTCTCACCTCACGGCAGAGTGCTCCATTTGCCAATCCTTCAAGCGAAGGACTTGGCTGGAAAGAGAGTGCCATCTCCTCTCAGTTAGGGGGAACGGAGCCACTCTGCCCAAAGGCAGCCGAGCAGTGCACCGCTGGACCCTCGATTAGCCCGGGCTCAAGATTCCCCCCGATCACTGGTAGTGGGCTCAAAATCTCGGCCCGCTATCGGACCTCCTCGGCACCGACCTCACCGGTCCTCCGGAAGCCTCTCAGCCACCCTGAGTAGGGCACCAGCTCAGGCACTGACCCACCAAGGGCATTCCAACCCAGCTCTGGTACAGAAGAAGAAGAGGACCATAACGGCACCACCCCCTTCAGCACCGCTGGACATGGTACCACTGCCGCTTCCGGTGCCGTCACTTCCGGTACTGTCGGACTCAGCACTGACAACACCCGCACCGATACCAGTACTGTCGCAGGTCTCTTCATCCTTCTCCAACCCGGTACCGTCAAACCTAGCAACGGGCCCAAGTACCGCGGCTCCGCCTCATCGCTCCTCTGAAGAACTCTCGGTACCGGACTGCCGGATGTCAGGAGAGGTCATCCAGATCATCCCCCGAAGACCCCTTTCTTCCCCTCCAGGAGGAGCATCCGAGAAACCAGCTTTGAAAGAGCTCCATATCACTGAGCTCGAGGGGAAGGCACCCATTGGGAGAGGTTTCTGTTCCCGCCATGGTGCCTATGCCGCCATTGAAGTCACCGCACAACGAGTGGACTCTTGACTGGCTGAACGCGACGGCAGACAATGCCTCATCCCGTTATGCCCAATCGCTGATGCCAGAGTCCTTGGATTTCTCCAACGACGAGCCAGACCCTGATTCTACTCAATGTAGCAGATCAAGGGTTCAATCATCCTTGTCACCCGACAAGTGCCTAATTGACATGTCCGCCGACCGTGAAGGAGATCCCCACGTTGAGCAGGACCTCCTCTGCTACATGGCAGCAAATCTGAAGCTGAAGCTGGGGGTGATCCAAGTGGAAGATGATTCCCTCTTCAACGTGTGCCGTAGAGCTCTGCCGGCTAAGGTCGTGATTCCCCTACATTCCAGGGTGTTTCGTATCATCCAAGAATGCTGGCAAATGCCTTCCTCAATCCTGCCAGTGTCCAAAGTGGGGGAAAAGAAACACTCTGTTTCACCGGAAGGATTCCCCTTCCTGTTTCACCACCCGGCCCCCAGATCCCTGGTGGTCAACGTGGTCAACCAAAGGGAGAGACAGGGCCAGCCCAGCTCCACACCCAGGAACAGAGAGACGAGGAAGCTTGACCTATTGGGCAGGAAAGTTTACTCCTCTGCCAGCCTACAGCTGCCCATTTCAAATCACTCAGCCCTGATCAGGCGCTACATCTTCAACTTGTGGGAGGTTCTACAAGATCTCCGCTCAGCCGTCTCCGAGGAGCACCTGAGAAACTTCGAGGCAATGCTGGACCAGGGAGAGAGCAGCCACGGATGCACTCACGGCAACCTGGGATGCAGTGGATACAGCAGCACATATAATGGCATTGGCAGTCGTTATAAGCCACTTGGCCTGGCTCCAAAACTCTGGCCTTTCCACGCAGATACAACAGATTATCCAGGATCTTCCCTTCTAGGGTCCCAATCTCTTTGCATCTTCCACAGACATGAAGCTGCATGGTATGAAGGACTGAGGGCTACACTTCAATCCCTTGGAATTTACACTCCTCAACCTGTTAGGCGCTCCTCGAGGTCGCATCAGCAGCTACAGCAACAGTTATAGCAACTGAAACAGCAGCTGCAACTGCAGGCCCAGTTCCTGAAATCCCTCCAGTTTCCCCACCACCATCTTGGGGACATGGACAAAGATAAGGGCCGATCAGGTAAAGGGGGTAAAGCTCAGCTCCTCACAGTCTGGACAGCGCAGACACGGATTGGACCACTCTTCGGGCCACAAACAGCATTTTTGACGGTTCCTCTGAGGGCAGCGCCCCACAACCCCTATTCCCCCCCACCGCCTCTGCCACTTTGCCCCACGATGGACCCGTGTCACGTCAGACCAGTGGGTCCTCGACACAGTGATGAGAGGATACTGCATCCAGTTCCTTTCAACCCCTCGGGACAGGAAACCACCCCCTCCCACAATATCAGAAAACCCAGATCTGCGGGGCAAGCTCGAGGTTGAATGCCAGAAGTTACTCTCCCTCAGAGCCATAGAAAAGGTTCCCAAAAGAGAGTGCAGCAAAGGGTTCTATTCCCGTTACTTCCTAGTCCCCAAGACCAACGGGGTCCTATGACCCATTTTAGACCTCTGAGCACTCAACAAACACATAAAGAAAATAAAATTCGACATGGTCTCCCTACCCCAGATTATCCCCTCTCTATCCCCAGGAGTTTGGTTCGCAGCCCTCGACCTAAAGGACACTTACTTCCCCATTGCCATTCAGCCCCATCACAAACATTTTCTCAGGTTCGTGGTGGCATGACACCACTACCAGTTCACCGCCCTCCCCTTCAGATTATCGCTAGCTCCCCAGGTGTTCACAAAGTGTATCGCACCAGTCGCAGCTTTCCTACGCAGGAGGAGTATAAGAATCTACCCCTACCTAGACAATTGGCTCATAGTGGGCAAGTCAAGTCGACAGGTACAAAAACACGTCGACCTGGTAACAAACCTGTGCGAGTTCCTGGGCTTCCGCATAAACCTAGAGAAGTCCAAGCTTTGCCCCACTCAGGACATAGAGTTCACTGGGGCACGTTTAAACACCCGACAGGGCACCACATCCTTGCCCCTGTCAAGATTTTGGCCCATCTGCACCATCATCACGGAGCTCCAGGCGCCTGGGCTGACCCCAGCACGCTGCTGCATGCAGCTCTTGGGACACATGGCAGTGGCCATGTCGGTAATCCGAACAGCCCACCTGGGGATGAGACTGTTCCAGCTCTGGTTCGCCACAAGCTTCTGACCAGGAAGGGACTGCCTGGACAAGGTACTCTCAGTCCCTCAATATGCCCTGGAGTCTCTCTAAATCTGGAAGGACCCCAACTTCGCGATGGGGGGGAATTCCGTTCAGGGAGTCCAAGTCTTCAGTGACCCTGATAACAGATGCATCCGACTCGGCCTGGGGAGCCCACCTGTCCGGGAGCCTCTCCATACAAAACATCTGGAATCCCGAGGACAGTCTCCTCCACATAAACGTGAAGGAGCTCTGGGCTATCAGGCTGGCCTGCATGACCTTCCTAGACCAGATCCAAGGCAGGTTGGTCCAAATCCTCTCAGACAATACAGCGTCCATGTTCTACACGAACCGTCAAGGGAGAGTCCGCTCCTTGGCTCCACACGAGGAAGCAACCAAGCGTTGGCAATTAGCAATAGACCATCACTTCACGCCGACTGCCTCCCTCTTGCCCGGGGTAGACAACAGCTTAGTGGACTCACTCAGCGGGAAACCCCTGGAGAATCACAAGTGGTCCCTCCACAGCAAGGTTTTCTCCCTGCTGACAAACAGATGGGGAACCCCTCAGATTGACCTCTTCGCCACAGGGCAGAACCGCAAATGTCCTCAGTTCTCTTCCCTTCAGGGTCGGAAGGAGGGTTCTCTCAGCAATGCCTTCCTCCTCAATTGGTCGGGGACCCTAATGTATCCCTTCCCTCTAATCCCCTTGATCCACTGGGTGCTGCTGAAGGTCCTCACGGACAAGGCACACACCATTCTGATAGCCCCAGACTGGCCCAGACAACACTGGTTTCCCCTCCTACAGGACATGTCCGTGAGGACCCCGCTCTGCCTCCCACAGTGGTTGGACGTCCTGACACAGGACTCGGGCTCCCTTCAGTGCCCAAACCCAGGCCTCCTGCACCTGACAGCCTGGATGCTCTCTGGCAAGCAAGAGAGGTGCTGCTCAGATACGGTTAAGAAGGTCCTGGTTGGTAGCAGAAAACAGATGATGCCGCTGTGAGCAGAGCTGTACTCAGTGTGGATAGACTGTAACTCCTCCCACCATCCTTGCATATGGCTAGCAGTCACCTGTAACTGAATGATGTGAGCAGTGCTCGAAGGAGAACGGTTGGTTACTCACCAGTAACCGTCCTTCTTCGAGATGGGCTGCTCACATACATTCAGGCCCCTCCCACCGTCCCCACTAACGGAGTTGGCAAAGGTATATGGGACTGGGAAGGTCAGGGTCATGGTCACCTATATAGCCGTGGTTGCGGCGTGGAGGGGGCGTTGGCTGTGCGCCCTGACCTTACGGGCTAATGCTAAAGACTTTCCGAGCTACCATGCGCTGTAGCACATAGACACCTGTAACTGAATGTATGTGAGCAGCCCATCTCGAAGAAGGACGGTTACTGGTGAGTAACCAACCATTTCACCACAAAGTGATGTAGAAATTTACAAAAGAAAATATACGCTTCTAGTATTTTCATTGTTTCCTCTATTATGAAAAGTAGTTCTTAGTAAAGTGATATGTTACATACATGCCCCCCATGCTTTTCACTGCTTTTTTTTTTTAAAAAAAAGAAAGGAGAATTAAAGATACTGAATCATACTGTAAGAAAAATCTGTTATACCAGGATACACACATCAATTTCTTAGGTAGTTAAAAGTGCTTTGCCTTTGGTCTTGTAACTCCAGGCATTTCAGTGGAACCATGCCAATTTATTTCACCTAAAGATGTGCCTGAGTGGTGCCAGAACACTAAAAACCTTGCATATGAGCAGCAAATTAGCTGCTAAAAGCTTTCACTAGAACTTATTCATTTTAAATGTAGAAAAATGTTGATTTCTCAGCCTAAGAAATATAGCTTATGTTTGATTTGTTTTATGCAGTGGAGAATAAATATCTAAGCAAATGGTTGTCAAACTTAGGGTCTGGACCCACTACTGGATTGCAGACCTGCAAGCACTGGGTTGCAGCACCCCTTGCCGCCACTGCCAAAAGACTGTAGTGCATTGCTCAAAGACATAATTTCTGGGTTGTGGGCATAAATGATTTTTTTTTACTGGGTCCTGAAGCAAAAATTTTGAAAACCACTGTTTAAGTATTTGGACAAGTATACTTTTGCAAAGAATTCACTAAACAAAAGAAGACATATTATACTCTTGAAGTCATAGTCAAGAATCACATTACAAAATATCAGTATTGTCATTTACTTAGAAATTCCACATGAAATGACTATAAAGAT
Source organism: Podocnemis expansa (assembly GCA_007922195.1). NCBI lineage: Eukaryota > Metazoa > Chordata > Testudines > Podocnemididae > Podocnemis > Podocnemis expansa. The sequence continues at coordinate 424,479 of ML682251.1, forward strand.
ACCAAGCCCAAAGTTGCAAAGTGAAGCACTCGGAAGTTGGAAAATTACAGAATTAAGGTTGCTCATGCAACCTTCCCCCTTCAGGAATTTTGTTACAATCTTTAATCACATGCTCAAATACTATTTTTTCCACAGAATGGAGGGTGGAACATTTGTGTGATGAATTATGATGTTATCCAGGGACAAGATCCTTGCTTCATTTCTGAAGAAACAAGGGTGCATTTTTAACACAGAATTTCATAATTTTATTCCCTCACCAGTGCCGGATTTAGAGCCTACAAAGGAGGGGAAAAATTAAAAGAAGCAGGAAAAATAAGGAAAATCGCATGGTTTAGAATTAGAATAGTTTAAAGTGCATCTTGTCAATCGATGTAATTCAATTGGCATTTATCCCTCTTTTTGCACATTTCGGAGTGAAAGTGCCTAGGTCCTACAAACACCAAAATCCGGCCCTGTCCCTCCCCAAATAATTAAACAAACAAACCCAGACAAAGTAAAACACCAGGCATGAAAAATTCCAAACCCATGAAAATAAGCAACTGAAGAAAGAATATGGATGCAAAGTATTAGGCAACCTGCCTGTTGCCTGCATCAGACAAAAGATGTCACGTTAGCCTTGGCCCAGCTCTTGTACCAGGAGCAACTTCAGTGGGACTCTGAAGGAAATGGGCATAACAGCTTGTCTATTTTATGAATGATCAAAAACCAAACTGCTAACTAAGATGAATATTTCTACCTTCATTTATTCCCAGGGTACTCTACTACAGCCAATGGGGTAGTATGAATATAACTGAAACTAGAAGTTCCCCAAAGTAACTTTTAAGTGACTTAAAAAATGCACTGTGTAATTCCTTCTTATTCCCTCCCCCCTGGCCCCACATTAGACTGGTTTGAGAAACAGAACCAGAATTAACAAATTTAAAGATCTAGGCTCCAGTCAATGGCACGTTGTTATTCAGTTCCCAATCAGAACCTACAGGAGCAGGGATTGTTTGTAGTACACCAAAAACCATGCTATCCTTTCACTATTGTGTGTTTTATCCAGTAGAGGCATAGTTGGCTTTGCACACCACATTTTTAGTCAGCAGAACTTTTACTGGAGGCTGCAAATTGGATCAGAACAAAATACTATGTATCCATTTTGCCTACCTGCTTTCAGAAGGCACCATTCTCCACCAACATGGTCCTGCCTTCAGAAATACCATATACTTCCAAACACCTTTTTCAGTCAAACACTAGCCACACACACACACCCCTCTGTGTCATGGAAGTCTATGTCCAGGTATCTCAAAAGCCCAAGACCAATGCCTGAGTATTCAGAAATATTATAAGCTGGAAGACTGGTTCTTTGACAACTTATGTGAAATAAGCTGATAGAAACTGAGATGAAACTATCAGGCAAGTAGCCACAACACAAAAACTAGGATTTATAATAAACATCCTTGTCAATCTCAGTAAAGAGGCTGAGGATAAAATGGGACAGGCTATTTCTAGGTTATGGGAGCTCAGTCCACCTTCCAAGTGTTCAGAAGGGACAGTGTGTTTGTTCGCTGAATTGCTGTTACCTGTTAGGTGAGTAAGCAGGTGGCTTAAATAGTGCTGTCCAAACTTTCACAAGCACTTAAAAATATATCCTTACAAAAAAATAAAAAGGGAAAAGAAATGTGATAAACCAGTGTCAGACATTCTGTGCATTAGTTGTTTACTATCTTTTGTTGAGTAATGTTCTCTGACTGGCTATACAGTTTTGCAGTAAAGAGGGAACAACAGGGATTTCTGATAAAACCCTGAATAAATACAAAGCTAGCAGATTCTGTTACAGCACTGGGAAAACTTCCCACGTATTCAAGTTACGACCTATCAAAATATCCAAGATCCCTCCATGTCCTCCCTGATTACAAGGGCCTTATCCTGCTCCCCCTGGTTTCAATCACCTGACATACTCAGACCAAACATTATTTTTAGTAAGTTCCAAAGGGGCAGCTGTGTTAGTCTACTTCAGCAAAACAAGCAAGGAGTCCTGTAGCACTTAAAGACTAACAAATTTTCTCCCACAAAAGTTCATGCAATAAGTAAATTCATTAGTCTAAGTGCCACAGGACTCCTTGCTCATTATACTTAGTAAGGAGCGGTACTGTGAATCTCTGGACCACCCTTTTTCCCTTGGGACAGGGGACCAGCATCCCCTGAGAAGCCACATTTTCATTTGGAATTAGCCTTTACCCTTCCATTTCAGTAAGTACAACGTCACATGACTTGTCTGACCCATCAAGCTGACTAAACAAAAATTCAAGTGACACAATAAAAATGACAACTCACATCTGTGGCGTGGTCACCCTACCAGCAGTTTAGGCTTTGTAGCTGTGTAGCCATATGATGTTGTCATACTTAACCTTCCTCAACTCTTCCTCTGCCTGCTCTCTACTGCTTGTAATCCTTACTCGTCTAGTGATGGTTAAAATGATAAATGTTTAGGCCAGGTCTGCAGCACAGATTTGTATCAGTGTAACTGTGTCACTCAGGGGTGTGAAATCAGCAACCCAGTTATACCAACCTGACACATCCCACTCTTCCTCTCCCTCCCCCATCCCCGGTAGACAGCGTCATGTCAGTGGGAAAGTTTCACTTCTCAACCCAGCTACTGTCTCTCAGAGAGGTGGATTAATTTAGCCATCAGGAGAAGCTCTGCAGCCAGCACTGTAGCATCTTCAGAAAAGTGCTAGAGTTCTACAGCTGCCCCCAGCGTTGTGCTGTATGTGAGGAAAGCTCATAGGGGCTCAGAGGCTTTTTCTTCCTGTCCTCTGCCCTATTACTTCTATAAACCAGCGTTTTTAAAGCAAATGTTACCAGTGTTGCAAACTCTTGCAGTTTTATGGCAAGTCTTCTCTTGGGATATTTGGCGTTTTGCTTCAGATCCTAACTGCTGCAAGTAAGTGATTGTGAGATACTCTCAACTTTTATCAAAACAAAGCAAGTTTCCGGCCCTCATGGCTGTAGAGAATATGGCATGAATGCACAATAAAAACTCAAAAGCCAGTCGCAGAAAAAAAAGGTTATTTTTAACAAAAAAATTGATGATTTTGGGTGGCACAACTTACAATTTATCCGTGCTTGGGGCAGCAACACTGTAATACAAAACTGTATACTGTTTTCTTGTATTTTGGATTGCAGTGCATTTCCTATGAGTTCATTAAGATAACACAGAGCAGCAGTGCTAATTCCAGGACTCATTGTTTTAAAAAAAGAATCATATAAACCACCAGTACAAATATCTAATAGAGCTGGTTTAAAGAATCTGTTTGCATGGCTCAGTCACTGTATTGCATTAATTCTGTCTTTTCTGTGCTTTAGTAACTCTTCTAAAATATCTTTGCATGGTTTGGTATTTCTAGAGTCCTGCAAATCCACGGATATCCGCATTATATCCATGGATATCTGCATCCACCGATGCAATGGGGATATCTGTGGATGATTTCTTGCAGTTGCAGACCAGCTGCAGATCCACATATATCCTGCTCATGGCTCTAGGTATCACTTCTCTTTCCTAAAGGAAATGCTGACTTAGGCACTAAACAAAAGAATTGTTCTAGGGCCTTAACTTGATAATTTTCTTACATTTACTCTAGCGCTGAACACTCTTCCTCCTTTATGCCATTTTTCTTGTGATTTCAGTACCATTTCTGACATCAGTTTAACAGGGTTCTTTTTTTATGAAAAAAAAAGAATTGTGCTGAAATTATGCTGGCAGTTGAATTAAATATCATTGTTAAATGCCTCAATTAAAAACTGTTTTTCCAGGGTTGAGGGATAGGACAAAGTTTTGCACAAGCAATTTAAAAGTGTCCTATTTCCACTAAAAACAAAAAAGGAGTCTTGTGGCACTTAAATAACATTTCTAAAAAAGGCAAGCAGTTCAAAATCTCTTTGGAGATCTGCCTGTTTGGGGAGTTCCACACTGAGTCATGACTGTCCAAACTGAAATTCTTCATCGAAAAAAGGCTTCACGGATTTTCTGATGGTGTGCTGCAACAAACATGTTTCTATTACAAGTTTAAAAAAAAAAAAAAAAGTTTCCCCTGTCCTAGATCCACTGATCCGGAGAGAACTCATAATTTATGGCTGTTCCTGTCCAATCTATCTGAATAATGAGGGAAGAGGTGGCTTCATTTGTTTGCTTTGTGGAAATTGTAACCTCCTCTTGCTGGCACCAGAGCTCAATAAGCGAAGCACTACCTCATACACTGCCTCCATTGAAGAGAGCATATGCTGCCTCACAATGAGTGAGCTTTGTGCAAGGGAATTTTTTCCCTTGGGAACATTTACTTTTCCAGGACCACAGCACAGTGCTTCCGAAAGTGGGGGTGACAGGGAGGGGGTGGATGGAATTTCCTTAGCACCAGGTATTCTCCCCAGTACATATTCTCAACTAGTAACATTCAGCAGGGGTGGTGGGAGATGACAAGACTGCCATCCTGTTATCCTGCATTTCACCTGGCTCAGCAGTACACTGTAGCACAGTGCATTAGGGGAACTCCAGGAGGGTCAAAAAGGTGTTTGGTATCTGATGGCTGGTCTGCCTCCGTTTCTGGATCAGGTTTGTATCCCATTAGAGCAAGGATTTTCAAACTTAGGGCTGGGACCCAGTACCGGGTTGCAGACCCTCAACCCTGGGTCACAGCACCTCCTACTGTTGCTGCCAAAAAACCAGAATGCATTGCTCAAAGTAGTAATTGTTAAGTCATAGGCATAAATGATTTTTTTCAACTGGGTCCCAAGAAAAAAAAGTTTGAAAACCACTGCATTAGAGACTGCAGCAAACAAGTTTTTGGAGAGCCAACAAAATAGTATGCTCCCCTTTCTGCTGCCTGTTGGCTGAGGTAGGGGAATGAAAAAGCACCTCCAGCTGAGTCCTGCACAGAACACCACCACCACCACCCTGTTTTCATTTTGTCCCAAGGTCCTGGGACACTTTTGCAAGCCTGTTTTATGAGGCCCTGCACTTCCTTATTTCATGCTGTTCCCGAGACCACTAACTCTCCTCAGAACAGCATATCTTTAGCTCAAAGTATCTTATGAAGAATGCAAGACTAATTGCAAATGTATTCTAACCCTTCTTTTCACCTTCAGCCTGCCTTCCTTTTCCTTACTGAGGCAATTTCCAGAAAAAGGAATTTAGTTGGTGTCTGGCACCCAGCAGCTGGCTCCCTTTGCCTCTTTCACAAAGCAGACGCTTAACATTAGCACCTTCTCCCCTAAAAAGACACACTTTTCCCCTTCTTGGCCAATCAACTGCTTTAAAGAAAACAAAGTGAGTCTCCTCACCAAACAAATCAAGGATGGCATAACACTGCCATTTCAGTTAAATGAGCTACCGGTCAACCCCTCATCCATGTGATGAAAAAAGCAATGGAATTGATATCAAACGTCTGAATTCTGGTTTACACTTTGCACTGGATTGTTTCCTGGACCCACACCGAGATGAATTGAGTGACACACCCTTCAACACACAATCAAGCCCCTCTGACGCTGGGGTGGAAAAGCCCTGGGGTCCTGTTCCTGGGTGAATTCAGGAACGGAGCTACAGGAGGACCATGCACTTGTCTTGTTCCCTTTGCAGTTCTCTTGCCTTGCTCCGAAGCTCTTGTTTCTTTTCTGCCTGTCTGGGATCTATTGCTATTAGCACCCCATGTTCCAAAGGGGCAGCCGTGTTAGTCTAGTCCAGCAAAAAAAAAAAAAAAACCCCAAAGAGTCCTGTGGCACTTTTTAAAGACTAACAAATATATTTATCATGTGAGCTTTCATGGGAGAAAACCCCTCTCTCTCATGCGATAAATAAATTTGTTAGTCTTCAAAAATGCCCCAGGCCTCATTATTTGTTTTGCTGAACTAGATTAACATGGCTACCCCTTTGTAACTTGTGACTGTGTCCTTTCTTATATGAAGATTATACACCAATAAACTTCAAGTTTAAAAGATGCTGCTAAATAAATTTGAACCAAACTTCGCTTTTGAAAACTTAAATCACTATATCTCACCCTAATTGTTGCCATACAAATGCCTAACAGTTACAAAGCAAATACTAACAGAAATTTTATCATTAAAACTTAAAAGAACGCACAAAACTTACATGTTCTCCTGAAGTATTAACAACCCCTTAAACTAGTGCTTGAGAACCACAAGGTGCAACAGATTAGCAACGGATCACACTATCTTCACTGAGTAAACTGAGTGAAATGCAAAAAGCAAAATCAACAGTTTAAGTGCTGAAAAATAAGTTACACTTCTTTCAGTTTTTAATAACTATGGCAAACTTGAGTTCCTAAAGTTAGTTATTTAAATAAGAACTCTTAGGGGCAGGTGCCATTGTTCTGTTCTGTTTATACAGAGTCTATCTAGCCCAATGAAGTCTTGTTGCATGCCTGGGATTCATAGGTTTGGCGGCACTGCAAATGATAATGACAGTTACCTCGAGGTTGTGGAGATGTTGATCACCTGCTGTTCCAACTGATTTCTCAGGTGACTTTGTGGTTCTCCAGCTGCTTAGTTATGAGGATAAACTGACTAATACAGGCTTTTTTTTGTTCTCATTTTATCCCCAACTTCACAAAGGTACTTCAATTTTTGTGGCTGAAATTCATTTTCAGACTAGTGTCATAAAACTTCCTTCTCCTCAAAAAGATATTTTTTAGTAAAGTGGTAATAACCATGATGTTAATGTTGATTCTCCTTTTCTGTTCAATCAATTATTTTAAGAGTTCTAAAATTTACATGCTGCCTTGAACTGCCTTATAATTTTCTGTGTCTCCTAGGAATCCAGGATAAGGTTAGTGATCCCAATTTGAGATAATCTGAGCAAAGGAGTTCCCAAGTTACCACTCCCTTAAAAATAAGGCACATCAAAATTGCGTGTGCGTGTGTGTATGTGGGTGTGCACCAGGGATTCAAACTGTGGGTCTGATCTTCCTCAGACTGTCAGGACCCATTTAAGATTGATCTCATCTAATATCTAGTACTCATGGTCCCTGTGGGAAAGTGGCCTGTTAACATGCCTCCAGTCACAGGAATGAAAAGAAAGGGGCATATGGGGAAAGCTGTTGAGAGGGAGCTGTTAGTTGGCAGACTGTTGTAATAAGCCATCAATCCAGTGTCCCTGATTTTCAGTGTGTAGCAAAATTATGAATTTAAGCTCCCAGGTTCATCTTTTCAAAGTGCAAAGGTTTGCTTTGAAGAGGAGGACTAAGAGATCAGATACTGTTCACAAAGAAATTATGCTGTGTTTGCCCACAGCTGATTTGGTATTTTGTCTTTTATATTTTCCTGTATGAGTTTTCCAAGAGTGTAGTGATTGCCGGGTTTCACTTACCTATTAAATTAAATGCCAAAACAGCGACTATTGGGAGTGAAACCAGACTATCACAACACTTTCAGATGAACTCTCACAGAAAAATCTCTCTTAACCACCCGGAAATTTTCAGCGGAAGCAGTTTATGCCAATCTGTTGTTTCATTTCCTGCTTGTTTATTCAAAAGCCAGCTATTCTAAACCAACACATTCAGACAGTAAACAGCACAATAAACAGCTTGTATAAGTTATATCGTTATTACAGAAACAAAACTCCTACCTCAAGGCTCCAGCCAAGCTAAAAAGCTCGTTTTGCCCTGCAGTCTGACCTCCAAAATACATATATGCCATGTGAAATTCAGAAGTCACAAATCTACCAAAGTTCATTCAGAAGGTGCCTAATAAAATCACAAACAAAGGGCTGTGTCCACACGTCTTTTTTATTTTGAAATAACAGAGGTTATTTCGAAATAAAAAAGATTATGTCCAGACGACGTTTTCTTATTTCGAAACGACGGACTCCATCATTTCAAAATAAGAGGTGTTCTTTCGGAACACCTTAAACCTTCTTTGCTACCAAAATGGCCCTTATTTTGAAATGGTTGCTTCGAAATAAGGCCATTTGGACATATTGTTTCATAACAAAAGCAGTTCCAAAACAATATGTTTTGATCTTCCTCCCAGGGTGCTTAAAAACCTGGGAGGAAGGGCCACCCCCTCAGCACCCTGGCCAAGGTGCTGAGGGAACACCAGCCCCAGGATATGGGGGGCTGCCCCCAAGCCCGCGTGTGGGGAGCCAGGCTCCTGGCTTTTCCCAGCCACGAGGGCTGGTGGCAAGCCCTGCGGCGCGGTGCTGGCCTGGCTCTTCCCCGCCGCTGGGGCTACAGCCGCAGGGAGCCAGTCCGGGTGCAGGGGGAGCCGCCCTGCCTGCGGCCACCCTGTGGGGGGCTGCAGCCCCCTGTCCAGGCGCCGGGGGAGCCATCCTGCCTGCGGCCACCCTGCCAGGGGCTGCAGTCCCCTGATCCGGGCGCGGGGGGAGCCACCCTGCCACAGCCACCCCATGGGGGGAACCGCCCTGCCTGCGGCCACCCCGCTGGGGGCTGCAGCCCCCCCCCGATCTGGGCAGCGGAGCCTGGGGGTGCCACAGCTCCCCAAGCCGCTTGCCCAGAGGGCAAGCAGCTTGGGGCACTCCCAGGCTCCTGGCAAGCCCTCTCCCTCCCCTCCGCCCTGGTTGGGGCCGTGTTGCCACACCTCCCAGGGTGCCCCTCTCCTGAAGCGAAATAGCAAGTGCATACATAGGACCTGCTATTTTGCTTTCAGGTTTTCCGTTATTTCAAACTAAGTTTTTTTTAGTTCGAAATAAGGGATTTCAAAATAAAGCTTTTATTTTGAATTAAGTCATTTCAGAATGACTTATTTTGAAATAAAACCTTGTGTGTAGACATAGCCAAGGAGCTCTGCCTGGTTACATGTGAAAGTTTCCCACAGGTCAGCTTCAGTCTCACTTTAAAAGAGGACACTAGTGCTTCCTTTGAATAATGTCTAAAGAGGAGATTTTCAAAGCCGACCAGAAGATTTTAGCAACACAGCTTCCATTAATTTTAATGAGAGTTGCAGATTTGGTCTCAGTTCCCATTAATAGTAACAGAAGCATATGTGACTAAATCCCCTAGTCGGCAGTGGAAAAACTCAGCTTTACTAATGAATTTAAAATCAATATTATTTACTTGTATTATTGCAGTTTCCAAGAGCACAAGTCACAGACCATGACTCCATGGGGTTAAAACCTTAACCTGCCTTTCTACCAGCAGCTGAATACTCCTCTGCTATACCAGTAGTAGGTCTGGTATAATACCATGTAGACATCCTCTCCCAGTCATACCGCCACAAACCCAGAGTAATTCTACTGACCTCAGTGGAGAACTCCAGATTCTTCTTAGAGAGCTGCTTGGATGCATTCAGTAATAGGTGTCTCCGTGCCGGAGAGCTGGATTGGTCAGAAAAACTTTTGCCCTAGCCTGTCAGCAGAGGGTAGGCAGCCACCGCCCCTCATGCCACCCAGTTGCTATATATACGGTTGCCTCCTGACCTCACCCCACTTTCATTTCTTCCGCCTTACGCATCGGATCTGGAACGTCCTCTCCTTGTGAACACAAGCAGCCTGTCCGTTTTTCTATGAGTTTTTCGCCCGAGTGGGAGCACCTTTTCGAGGATGTAGTTCCACCACAGGGATTCTCCACTCTCAGGCCGCAACATCAGAGACTGTCTATCAGCACTCCAGGGTTTAAACCCTGCTCCAAGTGCAGCAAGGCCTTCCCTCAGGACGATCCCCACAGGAAGTGCCTCCAGTGCCTTGGCAAAGACAACTTGGTCTCCACCTGTTCCCTTTATATGTCATTCAAACCTCGGACAATCAAGGACAGGGAACAAATGTCCCATGCCCTAGCCTTAGAACATGCTCGGCACTCTTCACCCGAGGCTTCAGGTTCCTGCCCAGTACCGAGACCTGGCTCAGCATTGGAGCCAGCCTGGCACCATGCTGTCAGTCGCCGTCAAAGAACGAGTTTGGTACTGACCCCGGTATCTCAACACCGACGCAGCACCTCAGCACCGCTCGAGGTCGCCCCCAGCGCAGCAGTCCCGGCACAGCCCAGCACCGACCACAGTCACCTCCGGCACCACAGGCACGTCATAGCCTGGTACTGATGGTGCAGGGCCTGTCTCGACAGGGCAGTCCCGTCTCCCCAGTTAAGGGCTCACCATGGGCTCATTCAGGGTCACTCCCGATACCGACGACCCCGGAGGTAGTGGAGGCCGCTCAGGCGCTCCTCCAGCTGCCCAAACCACCCTCCCCAGCACTGGTTAGGAGGAGCAAACCGGCCTTCACATCCAAGGCCTCGGTTCATCGCAGGCGACGCCGATCTTCCTCACTCCAAAGCCCTCCACCTTCTACCCCACTGGGCCCCGATACCATAGAGCTATCCCCGCAGCAACATATCACCTTGCCGTCACTGGTACCGCCTCAAGAATCAGGAGGTACTTCCCCCTGCGCAAGCCCTGGGGAAGGTCCATCAAAGGGCTCTAAGCGGCCCCAGCACCACTCCTCGGCGCCGTCACCCTTCCGCTTCTGCCCTCAAGAATGGTCCTCTCATGAGACCCCTTCCTCCCTGCAGCAGACACCCGGTACCACTCTTTCGCCAGCACTGGGCTCATATACAGGCAACTTATCGGCGCATTTCGATCTGTTGCGCCGCACCACAGCACACGTAGGGAGGGAGGTCCAGTCCTCCGACCCTCCCTCAGACACCCTGTTTGGGCTGGTCTTCCCCTCAGCAGAGCCGCTTACAGTCCTTCTCCACCCAAGTGTTTGGGACCTGACATCCTCCCAGTGGCAGAATCCAAGCTCTATTGCCCCTGTCTCAGACATGGCGAGTCTCAAGTATAGCGTCCCCAAAGCAGACTTCCCCTCTCTCACTGACCACCCAATCCCTCCTAGGGACGTGGTACAGATGGCGCTAGGCCTGGGCGAGCCCCCTAGTGATCCCTTCCCTGCTTCGAGGGAAGCTAGGGAACTGGATCTCTTGGGACGTAAGGTCTATTTCTCCTCGGCCTTCCAACTACGGGTCACAAATAATCAGGCCCTAACCAGCAGATATATGCTGGATGTGTGGGAATCAGTTGCAAAATTTAGACATTTGCTCCCACCAGAGGCCGAAAAGGAGTATGATGCATTCCTGGAGGAGGGAAGAATAATTTCCCAGGATCTCCTCCTCTCAGCCTGAGACGTGGTAGATACAGCAGCCCACACCATGGTCTCGGCTGTAACCATCTGCTGAGTGGCCTGGCTTAGGGAAGCTAGGGTGTTCCCCACTGCGCAGCAGGTGGCGCTTGATCTGCCCTTCGGAGGTGATGCCCCCCCCCCCCCCCCGAGGCCCTAACTGTAGTAGATACCGCACGGGATCCTAGGGGAGAGGTAAAATACCTTGGTCTCCTCCCGTCAGGGCCCTATCCTCGACCCACATAAACCATATGAGGCGGAAAACCACTCCTTCTACTCTCCTCCCGGATGAGACTGGGGCAGAGATCCAGCCCCTCCTCACTGCCCTCTCAGTTCTATTCTGGGGGCTTCCTCTGCAAGGAAGGGAGCCTATCCCAACTGACTGCCCACCGTGATTCCCATAACCTCAGGGATATGGCCATGGCTTCGGTTCATCATCAAAGAAAGTGACTGGTGCCCCTCTCCCTCCCTTCCCTTACTGAGAGAATGGGGAGCTTACTAGGGCTGTCGACTCCGTGTACCCACCCTGCGTTGATATGACGAACAGGGGTGAGTCAGTCTTTGGCCTTGCTTCCCCGATCATACAAGAGGCGCATCCCATGTAACCAAAGCCCTTCTCAGTTATCGAGACCCACTCAAATTGCAGCCATTGCCCAGACACTTCTCAGCCATTGCTACCCTTGGGGCTGTTATTGGAGGAAACAGAACAGAAAAGCCCCCCCCCCCCCGGCCCCTCAGGTACTTTCTCAACCGATCATTCCTTCTGTTCTCGTAAATACTAAGGGCAACCTTCGTTCAAGCTGAAGGACACATCACGTAGTAGCTCTAGCCACGACTACAGGAGCTTGTCAACAGGGGAGTTTGCGAGGGAAGGAGTTGGTGCCAGGTGCGTCCTAGGTGCGTGATTTGTTTGTGTCTTTTTCCCTACAGGTGATTTGCTGACTGTGTTTGTGACTTTCCCTACAGGTGATTGCTATTAGTTGTGGGACTGTGCTTGTGTGATTGGGTGGGGGCTGTTTGCACCATTGTTCCCTGATCACCTGTAATCACCAGCTTCTAGCAGCCTTCTGATTGGCCTGCTCCTGCATGACTAATGAGGGGCAAGGGCTGACCTAGGCAGAGAAGGCTTTAAAAGCCACTGCTTGAGCGACCAGAGGAGTGCAAACAGGGGAGTTTGCGAGGGAGTTTGGGGAGGCCACAATGGTGAAGAGGAGCCGCACTGCTTGTGCCAGCACCCGTTCCGTTTCCTTTGCTTCTGTTTGTAGCCAGACAGACTGTCTGACCATATATCTCCACCCAGATCCTGGTGTGCATTTGCAGGGACTGTGGCCTTCATTTTCCTGCCACTGATGATCAGGCTAGGGAGGTGACTCTATGTGATAGGTGCCTTCTGGTGGCATCCCTCTGGAAACAGGTAGGAGAGTTACAGGAGGAGGTGTCATGACTCAGGGGTATCTATGCCCTGGAAAAGTTCCTTGACAGTGTCCACGATAAGACCTGCAAGGAGGAGGTCCCTATCCCGGTGCCAAGGGCTACTGCCACAGCTCTGGAAATGGATGGGATGCCTATGGCAGAGGAAGGACCCTGGCAGCTGGTCACCTCTGGCAGTAGACAGTGCTCCATGCCTGCTCACATCCCACCATCCATTGTGGTGAGGAACCGTTATGCGGTGCTGGACACAATGAAGGAAGTAGAGGAGATGCCATCCACCCCAAAGGCTGGGCCACAGCCACCTCACCTAAGAGGAAATGTAGGTTTGTGGTGATTGGGGACTCACTCCTAAGAGGAATGGAGGCACCCATCTGTCGCCCTAACAAGGCCTCTAGAGAGATATGCTGCCTGCCAGGTGCCCGTATCCAAGATGTAACGGAGGGATTGTCAAAAATCATCCGCCCCTCATACTACTACCCCATGCTTCTTATGCATGTGGGTACCAATGATACTGAGAGAAGTGATCCTCAGCAGATCAGAGGTGACTTCAGGCCTCTGGGAGTGAGGGTGAAGGAGTTTGGAGCACAGGTGGTGTTCTCCTCGATCCTTCCAGTCAAGGCTAGAGGCCTGAGGAGAGACATATGCATCCTAGAGGTGAATGCATGCCTGCAAAGATGGTGTGGTCAGGAGGGATTTGGCTTCCTTGACCATGGAGTCCTGTTTCAGGACAGAGAATTGATAGGCAGAGATGGCCTTCACCTGTCCAGGAAGGGGAAGAGCATATTTGGGCACAGACTGGCTGACCTAGTGAGGAGGGCTTTACCAAAGCCCACAGGTAAGTGACAATGTGGGTAATCTGGGGGAAGGGATGGAAGTTGGGGGGTGCTGGGACTGTAGCACCAGAAATAAAAGAGAAGGTGGTTGGAACATGGGGGGGGGGATCAAATAATTGTCTTAAGTGCTCTACTGAAGCCCTAATATGTGAGGAGAGTGGGGGAGGAGAACTCCAAGAAAAAATGGAAGGAGGTATATGTAACAGAATTGGAAATCAAAATGACAAAGTAGGGCAATCAGCCGGGTATCTTAGGTGCCTATACACTAATGTGAGGAGCCTGGGAAATAAGCAGAAGGAATTGGTAGTACCAGCGCAGACAAGGAACTATGATATTATAGGAATAACAGAGACATGGTGGAATAGTCTGCATGACTGGAGCTCTGCCACGGATGGGTATAAACTGTTCAGGAAAGACAGGCAGGGAAGAAGAGGGGGAGGAGTAGCACTATATGTAAAAGAGCTCTATGACTGCTCAGAGCTCCATTATGGAAGTGGAAGCGTGCCTGTAGAAAGTCTGGGGGTTACATTGAGAGGGGAAAGCAACAAGGGGGATGTTGTGGTGGGCGTCTGCTATAGACCACCAGAGCAGAAGCAGGAGGTGGATGAAGTGTTCTATGGACAACTAGCGGAAGCTTCTAGATCACAGGCCCTGGTGCTGATGGGGGACTTCAATTTCCCTGACATCTGCTGGGAGGCCAATACAGCAGTGCATGGGCAATCCAGGAAGTTTTTAGAGAGTGTTGGGGACAACTTTCTAGTACAAATGCTAGAAGAACCAACTAGGGTCCTTGCACCTCTTGACCTGCTGCTCACAAACAGGGAAGAATTGATCAGGGAGGTAGAGGTAAATGGCAAGCTAGGCAGTAGTGACCATGACATTGTTGAGTTCAGGATGCTGATTAAAGGAAGGAAGGAAAGAAGCAAAACAAAAACCCTGGACTTCAAGAAAGCAGATTTTGGGTCCCTCAGGGAACTAATGGGCAGGATCCCTTGGGAAGCTAATCTAAAGGGGAAAGGAGTCCAAGAGAGTTGGTTATATTTTAAAGAAACCCTGCTAAGGGCACAGGAAGTTGCCATTCCAATTAGGAGAAAGAACAAACATGTGAGGCAGCCAGAATGGCTTAGCAGAGAACTCTGCTCTGAGCTTAAACATAAAAAGGAAGCTTACAGGAAGTGGAAGCTTTGTCAGATGACTAAGGAGGCATATAAAGATATTGCTAGGGACTGCAGGGATAAAATCAGAAAGGCCAAAGGACAAATGGAGTTGCGGCTAGCAAGGGATGTAAAGGATAACAAGAAGGGGTTCTACAAGTATGTTAATAACAAAACGAGGATCAGGGATGGTGTAGGTCCCTTGCTGAATGGGGCAGGCATCCTCATGATGGAGGATGAGGGAAAAGCTGAAGTGCTCAATGCATTTTTTGATTCAGTTTTCACAGGCAGGGTCACCTCCCAGCCCACTACCATGGGTGTGGCAGATTGAAGAGAAGAAGAGAGCCCCTTGGTGACGGAAGGTCAGGTTAGGGACTGCTTAAAGAAGCTGGATGTGCACACATCCATGGGGCCAGACGAACTGCATCCAAGGGTGCTAAGGGAATTGGCCAATGAGATAGCAGCACCGCTGGCCATTATCTTTCAAAACTCATGGAGAACGGGGGAGGTGCCAGAGGATTGGAAAAAAGCAAATGTAGTGCCTATTTTCAAGAAAGAGAAAAAGGAGGATCCGGGGAATAACAGACCAGTCAGCCTCACCTCAATCCCTGGCAAAATTATGGAGCAGGTTCTCAAAGAATCCATCCTCAAACACTTAGAGGAAAATAAAGTGATCAGGAACAGTCAGCATGGATTTACCAAGGGTAAATCATGCCTGACCAATCTCATTTCCTTCTATGAGCAGATGACTGGTTTTCTGGATGCAGGAAGAACCGTTGATGTTATCTACCTTGATTTTAGCAAGGCTTTTGATACAGTTTCCCACAGCATTCTCATTGGCAAATTAAGGAAGTATGGGTTGGATAGGTGGACTATAAGGTGGATAGAAAACTGGCTAGATCAACGGTTTCAGCGTGTAGGAATCAATGGTTCCATGTCTAGCTGGCAACTAGTAACGAGTGGTGTGCCCCAGGGGTCAGTCCTGGGGCCAGTTCTGTTCAACATTTTCATCAATGATCTGGATGATGGAATAGACTGCATTCTCAGTAAGTTCATGGATGACACCAAGCTGGGGGGACCAGTAGACACGTTGGAGGGCAAGGACAGGATTCAGGGAGACCTAGATAAATTGGAACAGTGGGCCAATAGAAATCTTATGAGCTTCAATAAGGACAAGTGTAAAATCCTGCACGTGGGACGGAAAAACCCCATGCACTGCTACAGGCTGGAAAACATTCAGCTAAGTAGCAGCACTGTAGAAAAGGACCTGGGGGTCATGGTGGATGGGAAGCTGGATATGAGTCAGCAGTGTGCTCTTGCTGCCAAAAAGGCCAATGGCATACTGGGCTGCATCAAAAGAAGTATTACCAGCAGATCAAGGGATGTGATCATTCCCCTCTATTCTGCACTGGTGAGGCCACATCTAGAATACTGTGTTCAGTTTTGGGCTCCCCACTACAAAAAGGACAGGGACATGCTAGAAGGAGTCCAGCGGAGGGCATCCAAAATTATTAAAGGGCTGGAGCACAAGCCCTGTGAGGAAAGACTGAAAGCTTTAGGCTTATTTAGTCTGCAGAAGAGAAGACTGAGGGGGGATTTGATAGCAACCTTCAACTACTTGAAGGGATGCTCTAAGGAAGATGGAGCTCGACTGTTCTCCGTAATAACAGAGGACAGAACGAGGAGCAAAGGCAGAAAGCACCAGTGGCAGCCATAAGCTGGGAAGTGTGCAGTCACGTCCACACATTCCAACACAGCAGACTGGAAGAGGCTAATACCGCAAGATAAAGGAAGGTTCTAAAATGCTCAAAGCTGATTGCAAACTAGACAGGATGCTAACACTTGTGGGGATATAATATACATTTTGTATTGTTTGGTCACCCTGGTGTCTATTACTCTGATGACTTCTGTCTGCATCTTTAATTGTTTCTGTC
Organism: Podocnemis expansa; assembly: GCA_007922195.1. Classification (NCBI taxonomy): domain Eukaryota; kingdom Metazoa; phylum Chordata; order Testudines; family Podocnemididae; genus Podocnemis; species Podocnemis expansa. The sequence goes on from ML682251.1 coordinate 440,950, forward strand.
TGTCTTGTAATTAGTTGTAATCAGTTAAGGTGGTGGGGTATGACTGGGTGGAGGATTATGTTACACTATGGCAGGATTACCTGGTAATATTTGTAAAAAAAAAAAAAAAAAAAAAAAAAAAGTGATTGGTTAAAAAATACACTATAAAACCTGAGCTCCAAAAGAAAGTAAGAGGGAAGAAAAAGGGAATCACTGGTGTGCAGGCTGGAAAAAAGGCTTGTCAATCCCAATAAACATATTGTATTACCTGCTGCTGGACTCTGGTCTTCTGTTCCTGTCAGTGAAGCAAGAACTGAAAAGACATGGGAGAGTCCTAACAGCAGACAGGAGATGCTGGATCTCCTTGGCCTGTGAGGAGAATGGGCTCTGCTGGCACAGCTCCAATCCAGCCACAGAAACATGGACATCCACAGATTGCTCAGGAGATCCAGGAGGAGGGCTACCACAGAGATCAGCACCAGTGTCACGTGAAAGCCAAGGAGCTGCAATGGGCATACACGATAGCCCGAGGAAGCCAGCAATCGATCTGGTACCAAGCGGCAGAGCAGCCACATTTTCAAAGAACTCCATGGCATTCTAGGTGGAGACCCCACCACCACTCACAAAAGCACGGTGGTACTTAAGTCACAAGCCCTTGCCATGAACAGCAAAGGGAAGGTGATGGTGGAAGATGAGGAAGGAGGAGGAAAAATATGGGAGACAGGCAATCAAGAGCTCAAGCTGCATAGTGAGCCAGGAACTGATTTTGACTCAACTGCAATTCAGCCAGTTGAGCATGAGCAAGCCTGATGCAGGGGTAGGACCATTGGGTATATGAGTAGATACATCTCCAAATAAAGGGATGACCACACACCCCCAAAGTAGCAGGACACAGTCAGCTGACTTTTTGTTACTTTACTCCTGATAGGAGAGGTAGTGGTACACACAAGTGCAGTAGAATTGCCATCTCCTTTTCATTCCCTCTAGAGTTGGGGTGGAGTGTGGATGGTGTGGAGCTGTGTTTATGTACACAACAATGTCCCTTGAATCCTCCTGAGAGATCTCAAACATCATGGAGGTACTCTGTAATCCTCTTCCAAAGGTCTATACGGATGGCAGCCTTATTACTTCCTCTGTGATAAGATATTTTCCCATGCCAGTCAGTGATCACTTTGGCAGACACCATTGTAGTAAACAGGCCAGCAGCGTAAGGGCCCAGCACCTTCAGGATGCCAGCAGCAGCTCTCTGCCTGTGTGTGAGATGTCAGCTATGACAGGGATGTCAAACTCATTTGCTATGGCAGGTCAGATTTGAATTAAATGTACTCCAAGTGGGCTGTACCTACCTGGATCTCCCACCAAGTGCCAGTGGATTTCTGGATGTTCAGCATTTCTGGCAATCCCACCATCTAGAAATTCAGTATGTTAGATTTCACTGTGTGATGCTGCAAGACCACACTCTTTCTTTCTTTATTAGGGAGAAAATGCGGCATTGCAGAGCATAGAATCATAGGGATGGAAGGGATCCCATGAGGCCATCTAGTCCAACCCCCTGCCAAAAAAGCAGGACCACTCCCATTAGATTATCCCAGACAGGGTTTTGTCCAGCTGGGCCTTAAATATCTCCAAAGACGGAGATTCCACCACCTCCCTAGATAGCTTATTCCAATGCTTCACTACTCGCCTAGTAAGAAAGTTTTTCCTAATATCCAGTCTGGACCTCCCACTGCTCTGCGATGTCATAGGACCTGTGTACCCTCTCATGGCATCATGGCACACTGGATACGTGATACTGTGCTCTGTGATATGAGGAGACCACACTCTCTCTCCTAGAGAGAAAGCGTGAGAGAGCCGTCTCATGGAGCACAGTTACAGGCTGGACAGAAGAGGTTTGTGGGCAGTAACCAGCCATCAGGCTGTATATTTGACACCCCTGAGCTAAAATCTCCGCCTGATGTGGAAAACAGTGCCAGTATTCTGTGCCATTAGAATCAAGCAGCTGAGCATTTCCTTTCTCACTCCTCCCCACGGGCCATACTCCCCATGGCTGGTGCTCTGCCTGTCACATGCACAAGTATTTAAAGCAGAAGTGAGAACACAGTGCTTAAAATTTGGGGGGAACAAAAGGAACAAGTTCAATATCTTAAGTTTTGCTTTCTGGACAAATGCACTGTCAATGGTACCCATGTGACTTATCTGCAACTGCAGCCTTCACAGTCTAGTGCTCCCCCTCCACACCCACAAAACATCTGAGCCAGAAAAGTTGGGGGGGGGGAGAAAGGACTCTGGATATGTTCCAGGAGATCCTGCAAGCCAGTAGCTTCATCAGACCACAAGCACAGAGCCAGATGAATACTAAGGGCAGTCTGAAGAAGAAAACGGTTCACAAAAAGGAGAGGCACTGCGACATAATAGGGTTTCTCAGGCAGCAAACACAGATGCTGTATGTACACTGTGAAAGCCATAGATCTTATGCATGGCTGAAATCCACAGAAATGTTCTTTCCCCTTCATAAGTTTTGTTCTCTTAATTTAAGAAGTAAGTTTTGAATATATTTGCTTTAAAATAGCATAGTTTTTTGTAATGATTTTGTTACACAAGAACATTATATTATTCAGAACATAATTAACCTTTTTTTAATTCAAAACATAGGTTACTCTGAAAGCAACCAATTATCAATTACCGCACAGACTACAACTCATGAGATCACTGACATTCAAATATACCATCACTCACAATGTTATATTATATTGCTTTTATAGCAATCATTGCATGCTCCCTACCTTGCCACAAAAGAGCAGGGCCAGACAGAGCATGCTACACAACCACCCTCTGGCTCACTGTCAGAACAGTCTTTCGAAGCCTACCTGAGCCAAGCTCTTCCAATAGCCCTTGTATCTCATTGTTCAAACTCAGCAGACAGAAGTTCTAACTCTACCCAGAAGCAAACTTTCTCCCTTGGTCTCACATATTTTATGCAAGCCACAGCAGGTGGCTATTACCATTGAGATAGGATTCTTTCCCTCTCTTCCACCTATGCACCCCCAATAACTGAGGGCTATTCTACACTTCACATTCACTGTGGGCTGGCCAAGCTGAGATGCATGACATCTCGATGCCAAGCATTGACAGAATAACATAGTACTGCAAATCAACTGGTTTTTGGGTGTGTGCTGTTAAACTCACTTTGGAAATGTTTTTACTCAGGCACAGGATGATTTCACTTGCAGCAAAGTGGGTATAGATACACTGTTACATTGTTGCCAAGGCAGCACATCTTCAGAGTCCTCCTAATGGTATCCCTTGCTTCTTTGTGGGTTAATTTGCTTACCCGTCTGTGTACTTATGTGCCATCTACTGTTCCGTATCACATTCTCGTTCAACTGCTCACTTGCCACCAGGTGCCATCCTTTGCAATACCAATATGTAGGGGGATCATATACCAGTGTCTCATACTCCAGATTCCCAGTCATTGTTCTCCTGTACCATATTTCTGTAATCAGGTGCTGGACTATACAGACCTCCAGGTCTGCTTATCTTGCCAATATTAGGTGGAAATCCTTGGAGCTACGCAAGGGGTTACCACAGGAAATGCTCAAAAAAGGCAAACAACCATGACAGAAACCAGTTTTGCAGTAAAACAAAGGTGTTCCAGTGGAAATACAATCAGGTCATATATAAACTGAGTGTACACAGATACAACCATCTGCTCTTATTACAAGGAGCTCAATTGTAAAACTAGGTGCATGGCCCGTGAACCACAGAACACTTTGGACAGCACAACTGAGTCGGGAGCATCGGATTCTAGCAACATGACTGTACATTGTGGATGAATGACTGATTCTGGAGCACCAGATAGCCTCTTGTTGTATACAGAACAGCACAGTAAACCCTCAACAGGATGCCCACACCATGGAAGTCTTCTATCACTGTAAATATTAAATTAGAAATAGAAATGCAATTAAAGACAGTTGATCCTTACTCACTGACCTACATTTGGCCACTTATAAGGACAACATCATCTTGGTCTCTTACTTAGCACATGGATTTGTAAACCCCTACTCCCACAGCTCATTGTGTAGGGTATGCCACCGACTGCTTGAACCCCCACTACATGCCTTCTTATGGTAATAGGAAAAAGTCAAAACAACATGTAGTCCTTCACAAGTTTGACTCAGTTGCCTGCTCCCAAATTACTGATTAACATGGCTAATAAAAGAAAGAGGCTGTTTCAGCTGTGACACCTTTATTTTAAAACCAGAAAGAACTCCACAACATGAAATTTGATTCTTTGCTTTAACGCTGAAAAGCAGCAAATTGGAGAGACAGCTCACTGGACCATGGAGAGGCAGATGGTGCTCATCAAAAAGGTGTGCTGTTAATTTTCTACTTCAGTGTGACTGTACAACAAAATGTTAAAGTTCATCTCAGTGTAATTGTCTGTATTTTTATTGCACAAGATCCTGGGCAAAACCACCATATAATCATACATGCACAATAACATTATCATGCCATGCACTGTGTTAAAGTAACAAGGTGCATCACAAAGACATGAAATGTGCCACAATATTTAAAATTATTCTCAGAGGTGGGCCTTTGACTCAAAATAGTAACAGAATGCATCATTATTTGTCATTGAGCGTCTGTAACTTCTTGGGCATCTTTTCTCTGGCTGATCACAATGCTCAACAAGAGTATCCACTGTTTGCTGCCATTATTGTGCAAGGCTCTCCCTCTCTTGATCCTGCAACAGTTGGGCAAAATATAGCAAGTAGTTCTCAGAGTGGAAATGTATTCCACATCAGCCTCCAGCCTCCAAAGCAGGATCCTCCATCAGTCTTCCAGAAGCACATTCCAGAGCCTGTCTGCAGTGACTTAAGGTATAACTAAACAGTTCCTTTCTCCTACCTAATTGTCTAATGAAATGTTTTATAAAACAGGGGAGCAAAGGGTCAAGCTGCTACTCCTCGAATGTCTGTGGGAGGATGGCAGGATCATTGATGTCCACATAGATCATCGGTGAAAAAATTCCACTTGTTGCTGGTTGGAAGAGTCCAGACATATGAAGGAGAAGGATGACTTTCTGCCCAACGCCTGAAGGGGGATGAGGCCAAAGAATAGTCACTTTGGTTCCAACAATGACCACAACAGAATGATGGAAACCCAGCTGGGGTTTAAAAGCCATTAATAACCACCTGCACACTGCACAGTCTTGTGATCCAAAGGAAAAGCACATTCTTGATAGGCGATCCAGGATGATGAACTTCCAGATGAAAACAGCCATGCATTTCTCCACACTAGTAAATCTTCCATGTTGGTGGTCCACTGATACAGCTCCCAGGCCAGCACTCCAGAGGTCCGTGGCTTTTGATATCCTGAAACTGTCCCACCAACATGACTGGTAATCCTAGGTCTGGAGCACAATCCTGTCCCACCAACTAGTATTCATTAAGTGATCTCAGAAAACAGTGCTAGTCTGAGTGAATCTGTTCCAGGAAAAGATGTAAAAGTGACTGATTGCTTTCAGCTTCTTCATTCTTCTCTGCTGATCTTCTCAGTCATGTTTCGTAGCCATGGCATGACTATCTGCTATTCATGACTGTGAGGATTGCAGTGATCCATGCTGCCCGCAGGTGCTCACTCAAGGAAAGGAGAGTGTGAGTTTGATCCCAAATCCTTAATTCCATTTTCTTCTAGTAGAAATCCCACAATGCTCAGGCAAAAACTGCCACAATGCATACACAACAGCAGATGAGCAATGTACCATAAGATGTCTGAGCAGAACAGCGTGCATGAAGTGCAAAGTAACAGTGTACTGCGTGGCCACAAGAACAGGGCAACACCTACTTGATCACAGGATAACCTTTTGTGTGTAAAAATGGATTGCACTACTGTGGTGGCTCAATTAACTCATGTATACACAAACAGCACCCCATTAAAAGTAGACATGCCTAAGCCATGCTGGGTCGAGAATTTGGCCCATATGCTAATTTGAAGTGACTCTTTGTTATATCAGATTACCAGTTGTCAGTATCAGCTTAGTTCTCCATTTTCTTGGCCAAAGCCACTTTGCACTGGATAGACAAAAGAACAAGCATCTCAAAATGTCTTGTTTCTGCTAGTCAGTTTTTTTAACATAATATTTTAGAAATCCTACAAGTATTGTTTTGCATTTGCCACACATTTTTTAAAAACTGATGCATGTTTTATTTAATGCTCATAATGTTCCTCCTAGACAGCCTTTTCCTCAATTGGGAAACCTGGCTAAGTGCCAGATTCTTCCCTTGAAATGCATGTATATATAGCTCCTATTGAAGTCAATTAGAGCATGACACTGGGGCATACTCCAGCAAGCCAGGAAATTACAGTGGAATGCTCTTACAATACAAGTTCATTCTTCCTCAGAGAAGATTTCTTGAAGCTAAGGATCAGCCTAAACTTCATCACAGCAGGCACATTACAGTGTGGGACTTAAATTCCACCTCAGCATAAAAATGCAGTTCTGCTCTATCAGAATTCACTGATGGTTCTGTTATCACCCGAAACCATCCCCTCTTTGCTACCCTGACTGCAGCCCTTTACTTCCCTTATCAGTAAGTACGGTTCCAACTGCGCTGTGACCTCCCAACCTCCTCAGTATGCTGCTGCCATTGTGAACACAACAGAATTCCATTAGACCACAAAATCTACACTGAGTCAAGTAAACAGTTTTTCGTTTTGTTACACACTCTGGTTTTTCAAAGGCCTCTTTTGGTGCTGCTTCTTTCTCGAGAACAGGCATGGCCAAACTGTGGTTCTGGAGCCATGTGAGGCTCTTGAATGAAAAAGTGTGGCTCCCGGAGGAACATCAGCAAATCGTTTTAGGAAAGCAGCCCCAGCTTAGGAATTCAGGAGGGGGTTAAGGCGGTGGGGAGAAGCGCGGCATGATCGGGGATGGCAGGTAGAACAGGGCACGGTTGGGATTTTTAAAAACTCACCACTAGCCTGCAGTCTTCTATGTCGAGTAGCAGCTTAGTTCTTACTGTATAGACCTAATTTTCATGGTAACCTTAAGTAATTATTAGAATCTGACATTAGTAGAATTAATATTTGCCCTCTTTTTATGATAAAATTAAAGCATGCAATGGATTTTAAACTTAGTAATTTTGGAGTAGGTAAAAGAATATGGCTATATGCCTCAATGCAGCTCTTGAAGGTTTAATAATCAACTTGTGTAGCTCTTGAGTTCCAGAAGTTTGGCCACCCCTGCTCTAGAAGCTTGAGAAACAAAGCAAACTTATACACTTGGAAAAGCTACATAGTATTACAAAATAACTGACCCGTGCATCACATTAAGGCAAAAGCCAGAAACCTGAAAATGAGGCACTGGTCAGATGTGTGCTATTTTGTAATACTATGGGGTTTTCCTGGTTCACAGAACTGCTTTATACTCACCGGTGCATGAGTACATGAAGAGTCAAAACTGGACGCCTGCAGACAAACATTTAAAACCCACATCTGGACACCTAAACAGCATTTTTAGATACCTAAATATGAATAGCTTCCTGATTTTAGGCACCAGGCCCCAAAGGAGTCTGTCTAACAGAATCCTTATTTTAGATTCTGTAGAAATGTTCTCTGTAAAGTTTGAAAAATGAAGAGGCATTCTTTAAATGTGTCATTTATTCTCAGACAGGTGAGGCCCAAAATTTAGGTTTTGTGTTTAATGGGTTCTGCTAAACTTATACCAGAAGCGTTCTGCTACTGCTTTTTTTTTTTTTTAATGGCAACCAATGAAAAGTGTTGAACAGGAATTCAAACGTTCCTTTTCTATGGCTGCAGCCTAAAGACTGGAGCATTGTTAGTGCACAAGAAACAAAAGTACCACTGGCCAGCTTATTTTCATTATTCAAGCAAAACCTCATACTACTACTTAACTTTTATCTAGTGCAGGGGACTGCAACCTGCAGCTCTGGAGCTACATGTGGCTCTTTGGCTGTCCCCTTGCAGCTCCAGTTTACCCCTGCCACTGGGGGACTCTGCCAGGGACCTGCTCCTGGTTCCGGGCTCCCCACCACCGCCAAGGGACACTGGGGGGCTGGGGGGAGCACTTCTAGTACCAAATTCTCCCCTGCCACTGGGGGACCCTGCTCCTGGTTCCACACTCCCTCCTGGCCCAGCTCACACGCCTCCACCACAGGCCCCACAGCCACCCCGGCACTATCCAGAAGGAGGCTGCACCCACTGCAGCTCTCAAAATACTTGGTTGTTGAAGGAATTGTTTTAAACGCCTCATTTTATCTTTCAAGTTGCTGACCCCTGATGCAGTGCTTTCTCACCAGCAGGTCTCAAAGGGCTTTACAAAGGAGATCAGTATCATTACCTTCGTTTCATAGAGGGCAAAACAGCAGCATGGAGAGATGAAATCATCTGCCCAAGGTCAATTTAATTCAAAAAGTTTTAAAGTAAAGCAGCATAAATGGTGACAAGCACATTATTTAATGTTCATGTTTAATAATGTGTTGATTGTGATGCGTGCAGGGCCTAGAACCTTTACTAGACAACAGCCTTCCAAAGAAACCAAGTTGGGGGGGGGGGGGGAATCTACCACCAAACACCATGCCTGGTCTACATGTTGGCAAGGACATCAGCCACCAGTCATTTGCTAGAGCTGGCACAGAGATGTGGTATAGACATAAAGTTGTGTCAGTGTAATTAAAGGTATAATATTAAAGGTACAAGGGGTTAGTTAAACCAGTGCAACTTTGGCCCTGTCAGTAGAGAAGGTGCATGTTTCCATGCTAGGAATGTCATATAATCTAGTGCATACAAGGTAAACTGTGGTGTTAACTTGGTTAAGATGGTAAAGTGGAATCTTAGGCTTCTCCTAGCTAAACTAAAGTAGCATGTGATAATCTCTATCTATTCTATGCTATAAAAAAGGTAAAGATTTACTACACATTCACTAATCTCAGGACTTTTTAGTAGGATAGGCAAATCCAAAACTGAACTGTCTTAAACAAACTGTTTTATCCTCACGCCTTCAGTTAATTTCATGCGAAGTTCTGTGTTTAGAGAAGCCCTGAGGGTTTGTGTATACACCAGTTAAACACCCACAGCTGGCTTGTGTCAACTGACTCAGGCTTGCCCTGCGGAAATATAAAATTGGGGTAGATCTGTTTTGTCTTGGGCTGGAACCTGGGCTCTGAGATCTTTGTCCCTCACCATGTCCTAGAGCCTGGGCTCCAGCCCAAGCCCAGTCAAATACACCACAGTGTTACAGCATCACAGCCCCAGCCAGTTGACATGGGCCAGCTGTAAGCATTAATTTCTGTAAACACGATTCTTGCATTTCCTCACTGGATTCTCTCCCTGAACCCTGCTCAGAGGCTCTGTCCCTCTTATTTGCTTCTGGCTAGCTGACGTGTTGCAAAGATAAATTTATTAATGTTTGTGAGATGTTCACATAATGATGTGATGGGGGGCTGTCAGGTAAACAAACAGACAAGTAGACTGCAGAAGAAATGTAAATCTTTTATGACTGCTGGAAAGAGAACAAATTCTCTCATACTTCCTTTCCCCAACCTCAAAGCCTTCTGCCCATTGGGAGAGGGTCCCTTCACTCTTCCCATTCTCCAGACTCATTTCTTGTTGTTTAAGCCCTCCCCTCTTATATCTCCAAGTTCTCATCTCTACCACAAAAATTAAGTTGATGGGGTTTCTTGCACCCCCTTCCATTCTTACTGCTGTCATCTGTTCACATATTCAGGTAGACAGTTCTGCAGCAAGTGGTCTTTTGGAGGCTTTCATTGCACCACAAGGACTGGAGCGGGGATTGGCAATGCAGGCTCAGTGAACCACCTTTGGCTCACTGACTGACCCTTCTGGCTCCATTGCTGGCTGCTCCTGGGACGGAGGGCTGGCTGGTAGGCAGGGCAGCTCTGCTTCTCCCCACCAGTGCATGGAGGGTGGGAGGGAGTGAGCAAGCACTGCCCACACACACACACCCCGCCAGCACTAGGGGGCGCAGCCGCTGGGCCGGCACCCCACTCATGCATCTGGGATGGGGACAGGGGGATGGCTCTTCTTCCCCCGCCCGATTGCCGACCCCCTGACTAGAGCCTTCTTGTTTTGAAGTAAGATAGGATGTCGCAGAAAATGAAAGCCCTTGTATTCCCATGTAAATTGTCTACTGATTAATGGCAAACAAACAAGTGGATTTATCAAATTACAACACGACACTTGCATTGTAATAATTCAGTTCTAAACCAACAATGCCCTTTTTAATAAGAGCATTTTGTTTGTTTGCTTGGTTTTTTTAGTTGTTGATTTACAGCAGTTCACATCAGATCTGATTCTCAGTACTCCACTATTGAATCTGGGGCATAATGGAGAAAGGGGCACATCTGTGCTCTCCATATTCTGGGCCGATGAATGGCGTAAATTAGGAGTACCTTCAGGAATACTCTAACATACACCAAGTTTCCCAGAGCCCCTTCTGGGTCACGGAAAGCAGGGAAAATCCATAGTGCATTGTACTCCAGCTTTGTCCTCTAACTCGGAGCTGGAAGCAGTGGGAATGTAGAGCCCTTAAACCAGATGTTAACCAGCAAGGGAGCCCCCATTTATGCTGCCAGAGTGGTATAAAAAGGCTTTAGCACGAGTGAAAATCAAGCCTGCTCTCCATGCCAGGTAACCTGTTTCTCAAGCCAAACAATTAATCATTCCTCTACTCTGAAGAGCTTTCCTACAATCAGCTATGAAGGAATTAAGGAGCATCCTTATTTTTAGATGGCAGATATGTACCTGGCAGGAATCATATCAAATACCTCATTGCAGCATGTGCTTAAATATTATCTGTGCTTGAATGCAATGGGAAATAACATTGCTACCCAAACTGATTTAACAGTCATCACACAAACCACACCAGTACCTCAAACTACCTATATATTTTCCCAGATGTTAGAAATTTATTTTGCCCTGAAGGTACCTATTTGTACTGCACATTACTGTGGTGTGTGAATAAACCAAGTGCTGAATGACCAAAAGAAAAACAATTTCAGTACTTAAGAGTGATGTGCAAAGGAAAGCTATTGAATTCATGGGCATTAGAAATCATCTCTTTTACTTGTGGAGATGATGAAGAATTAAGTAGGTTTATAACACCACAGAAACCAAAGAAACCAGGGTATTTGATTTTTAAAAGGCAAGGTAGTGACTTTTCATCCGATTTAGAACTTTAATACCTCCGGCAATGAAAATAAACCAGTCAATTCTACTTCCTGGTTTTTTTGCACTAACGTTCCGCAGATAAGGCAAGAGAATGTTTATATTCATACTCAACCCTGTTTAAGAATGGCATTTTTTAAAAAGCTGGAAAACATTTCTGGTTTAGAGACAAGAATGCAATGGCTGAGATGGGCAGGAGTCTTTTTTATTTTTTTTTTTACCATTTTGGTTTTTGCTGCAAAGGGGATACTTTAGCCAGGGAATTCCATAAGTTTCCATAGAGGAGCAATTCTCAAACTGGGGCCACCAACCCACAAAGGGGTTGGGGGGATTTCAAGATCACCTTCTTCCTGGGCTTCAGAGATGAGATAAAGAGCAGCGGCTGCTGGCTGGGTGCCCAGCTCTGAAATTTAGTGCCATTGCTCCATAGCAGCATAGACGTTAGGGGTGGCATGCTATTGTTGCTTATCTCTGCAGGAATCTGAACTGATGCCACAAAAGCTATGTCCAGTATCAAGAGCTCCCATGGAACGGGAAGATCATCACACGTCTAGGACCTTGTTTACACTTGAAAAATAAGCCAACATAAAAAATGTCAGCTTTCAGCCACTGCTATAATTACAGTCGTTTTCTTAGATCGATGGAGTGTGCACTCACTAGGAGGCTGCCTCCAAGTGTGAGCCCAGATGCAGGCAGCTGCTGCCCCACTAGCAGCCTGGGTAACTGTGTCCCAAGCTGCCAAAAGGGTGACAGCCGCCCACAGCTTGCTGGGGACTAGGGCTTGAAACAGGGAAGCAGCCTCTCACCCCCTGGTTATCAGTCTGGGGATCCTGGGCTCACAGTCATGCAGCAGTTGGCCACGTCCAGCAGCCAGGAGACCAGGGGCTTCTGAGCCAGGCGCCAGCTTCCATCTCCCCACTTGCCAATTTCTTTGCTCTAAGAAAGCATGAAAAGTATGACAACCCCTCCATGACTCTGAGGGGACACAATGTCTATATGGACACTGTCACCCTACCTCTGCCAACAATATCCCCACAACTCTCATCCAAGAAGTTTTCTTTTGTCAGCAGAACAGGGCAGTTTTGTTGGTGGGGAGGCGATTGCAGTGTATACCTCAGGACTGTTCTGTTAACAAAAGCTGACTTTTGTTGAAAAAATTCTCCAGTGTAGACCAGACCTAAAACATTTTCAAAGGAGGGCCCAGGAAAAAAGACTGAAGACCCTATCCTTAAAGATGGAAAAACTTTTGAAGAAGCCCTTGTTAAAATTTTGGTACCTGACCATTGTAAAAAAGGGTAAAAAGCTCTGTTTTCACTTTCCTTATGCATCACAAAGAAGGGAAAAAAAGGCACATCCTTAATTTTTGTACCCTCCTGCAAATCTCTTTTAATTATGAATAAGAAATCTAATACAAATACCAGTGGACTCCTCCTGACAATCAGAACAACAGACTGAACTTCTACATCAAGCATTTCCACCAACATGCACAGGCTGAAATTGTAGACAAACAACATCACTTGCCCCATAACCTCAGCTGTGAGGAACACAACACCATCCACACCCTGGCTCTGACAATTATCAAAAAGGGTGGTAAAGGAGGTGCTAAAGTCATCATGAATGTCAGATTACGAAGAAGAGGCTAATAGCCAACTCTCCAACACCACATTCTACAAGCCACTACTCTCTGACCCCACTGAGGAATACCAAAAGGAATTACACCATCTATTCAGGAAACATCCCAAGGCAGCACAAGAACAAATCTGCACAGACACATCCCTACAGCCCCATATGGAGGTATTCTATCTGCTACCCAAGAGCCCATAAATCTGGGAATCCTGGGCACCTCATCATCTCAGACTTTGGCACTCTTACAGCAGGATTGTCTGGCTATGTGGACTCTCACCTCCAGCCCTACACTACCAGCACTCTTAGTTATCCTCAAGACACCAATGACTTCCTGAAAAAAACCTACAATCTATTGTTGATCTTCCAGAAAACACTATCCCGGCGACTTTGGATGTAGGAGCTCTTTAGACCAACAAACCACGCAAAGATTGACTACAAGTCATCGGAAACAGTATCCCTGATGATATGCCAACACCCCTTGTAGCTAAACCGTGTGACTCTGTACTCACCTACAACAATTCCAGATCTGGAGAGGATTTATACCTTGAAGTCAGTGGCACTACTATGGGTACCCGCATGGCCCCACGACATGCCAACATTTTACGGCTGACTTAAAACAACACTTCCCCAGCTCCTGTCCTCGAGTGCCCCTCCTCAACTTGTGCTACACTGATGACATTTTCATCAGCTGGACCCACGGAAAGGAGGTCCTTGAAGAATTCCATCAAGATTTCAACAATTTCCCCCCCATCATCAACCTGAGTTGGACCAAGCCATGTGGAGAATACGTCCTGGACACTACAGAACAAATAGGTGATTAATTATTAATATCATTGATATTAATATTGATTATTAATAGCACTTTATTATCATCCTACACTCGTAAGCTACTGGTCGCTATAGTTACCTACATGCCCGGGTAAAACATCTCCAGCACCTCATCAAGGTCCTACAACCTATCCTGGAAGATGTTCCCTCAAGTCCACGCTTACCTTACTACAGCCAAAAAATTTTTTTTTTAAATTAAGTGTGACACCACGGAGCTGGAATTTGTATGGCAACTTGACACTATCAGTCTGGGTCCGAACAGAGACTGGGAATGGCTGGCTCACTCCAAAAGGTAATTTTCCCTTTTTAAACATTCTCGCCATCTTATGAATTGCGAATGGGCCACATCTAGGCTGTTTGAATTCATCTGACCTTATTAACTACCCTTCATGTGTGCACTTTTGAACTTACCTTGTAATTTCACCCTTCATGTATAAACATACCTAGCATATTTCAATTTTCAGGTCATGCCTCTGAAGAAGTGAACTAGAACTCACAAAAGCTTATACTCTAACAAATATGTTAGTCTTTATAAGTGCCATAGGACTCTGTATTTTTAATACAAATAGAAGTATTCCAGTAAAACAAGGAATCCTGTGGCACTTACAAAGACAAATACATTTATTTATTTCATGAGCTTTCGTGTCTGATGAAGTGAGATTTTCTGACATAAAAGTTCATGCAATAAATAAATTTGTCAGTCATTGTAGTAACACATGACTCCATGTTTGTTTCACTTAACTAGACTAACACGGCTGCTTTTTGAAATTTGGCAAGTATTCCAGTGGGTAACAGGGATGTTTTGGGTTACTGTTTTCAAGCAGTTTGGCTACCATGCAACTGTGTCATTACAGATGCAATCTCCGCCCAGCATTAAGGTCTTGAAAGTAAATGGAAAGACTTCCAGCAACGTCTGTGAGTTTTCCTTCAGGCATATAATTGATTTCAGTGGAAATTCTGCCTGAATAAAGGCTGCAGCATTGGGCTCATAATCTTAAGTAGCTGCCTACAACCAGAACATTGACCATCCAAAACCAAAATCATATCCAACACAGATGCCAAAAAAACAGCACACACAGTCTCATGTAAAGCTTTTTCAATGACAAAAAGAATAGCTGGATTTGCATAATGCTTAAGAAAATGTCCACCAAAAGAACAACAGTGAACTGCTGTTTGTTTTAAAATTCACTTGGTGTTAACTATACTTTAGGAAGGAAAAACAAAAAAAACCCACTACTTCTTTTGATACTCTTATCAGCACACACAACTTGAAAACAAACACTTCTGTTTGAGGAGTTTTTACCTGCTATTGTTAGAAACTGACCCTTAAGATTACTGTAATTGAAAGAGGAGGGGATTTCTCTGCAGCTTTATCTGTCCATTGCAGTTGACAGCACTGTGCCCATAAGGATTCGTATATAAGATTTGGCTATGAGGAGTTTCCCATTTGCTTGGGGTTTTCAAAACAGGAACACGAGACAGAAAGGGACTCCTAAATGCCCCCCCCCTTTTAAAAAGAATAAACAAACATGGTGGTAAACCTGTGCAAAAGGGCAGGCCTAACAGCAGGCACAAGATCCAAGATTATCTTTAAAATGGCAAAACAGCCGGGGTTTCCAATTGACAATGTAGGTCTCTTAATTTATGTTACCCCCTACTTCTTCACCCTAAGAATGAAAGCACCTGCTCTGCAAATGTGTTTGCTGAATTTCAAGTTAGGTGAGCTACAGGCTAAGGACCAGTATGTCAGTGGGTCCCAAAATTTTCTCTGCTGTTGCACACCTTGCTACCTTGAATTAATTTGAGGCACACCATCATATAGTTTCCAAATAACCTCATGAATATTCATAAGCCAATCCAGCATTCTTTGAGTAGTTTTTCAAAAAATTTTGCAGCACACCTGCTCAGACCTGATGGCACACTGGTTGGGAAACACCGCTGTATATTAGGGTTACCAGATACCAAAGCATGAAAAGGAGGACATTGGAGGACACTTGGAGAAAATGTAGTATTAATGTAATCGTCTTTTGTTTTTAGGGGGCTCTGGAATGCTTCCCCCTAAAAATAGGGTATTCTTGGCAGGGCCGTAACTAGGAGTTCCAGCGCTCAGGGCAAGCAACCCGAAAGGCACCCGTCTGGCCCTGAGCCGGGGCCCATCTATATACAGCAGCAGGGAGAGGGGTTGTGACCCTTCCCTGGCACAGCCAGTGCCAGCAACAGGGGTCCCTACCCCATTGCCACAGGCCGAAGGGACCCCAGCCCGCCACCGCTGGCTGCAGCAGGGAAGCAATCCCCCCTGCTGCCTGTGGCCGCAGCAGGAGGAAGCGATCACTGGCTGCAGCCAGAGGCGGCAGGGGCAATCTGCCGTGGCCAGAGGCAGCAGGGTGGATTGCTTCCTTGATGCCACCAGAAGCAGCAGGGGTGATCCCTTCCTCCTGCCGTGGCCAGAGGTGGCAGGGACGATGACTTCTCTGTGGCGCCCTTTTAAATTGGCACCCAGGGCAAAGCCCCTTTCGCCCCGCCATAGTTCCGGCCCTGCCTCTGGGGCATTCCCAGCATCCTTTAACCCCTGTAAGTAAAAAGCCAGCCAAAATCACACATTTCTAAAATGCCTGCCGGATGGCAGCCGTGAAGGCAAGGAGGAGAACATGTCCTCCCTTCGCCTGACCTCTGGTAACCCTAGCTGGATGTAACAGCATGAAAAATACGATGTTGAGAAACAGAGAGCGCAGCAGCGAGACCGCCACCCAGGTCAGCCCTCTAGAGAGGAAATGTCTCAGCCGCCACACTAATTTTAAACTCCCTTAAGTAGTTTTCCGCCTGGTCAGCGCGCTCCCTTGCTGCTTTTCAAAAAAACACAAGCAGAGCTGTGTACTCCCCCCACCAGAAATAAAAGGCAAGCAGCACCCCTCCCTGGGGGCCAAGGACACCCCCCAAATTCCCACCACCCCTGTTGGCTGCTACTAACACAGTGAGCACCCCCCCAACTCCAAGCCCTGGGGGGACAGGCTGAGCAGGGGAGGAGACATCCCCCCTCCGTCCCGCCAAGGGGCTCCCGGGGACAGCAGACGCCGAGGCGAGCCCCGAACCCAGGTCCCCGCCGCCCCACGCGCTGCCCGACTCACCGCGCATCCGCCTGCCCGGCCCCGCCATGGCGCGGCTGCAGGGCCCGGGGCGCCGCCTGGCCCCGGCCGCAGGAGCCCCAGGAGCGGGGCCGCAGCCTGGCTCCGCCCCCTCGCTGCCTCCAGCTGTTGCAGCCACAGCCGGGGCGGTGGGTAGCACAGACAGCCAGACAGACAGACGCTGTCTCCCGGCACAGGGGCTGCTTGTGTCTCCCGCCAAGAGGTGGGTCCCGGCCAGGCATTCCCCGCCCACGGGCTCCGCGCAGCCAGGGGTGCAGCCATGGAGTAAGGCACCGTCTTCAGCAGCTGGCAGGAAGGGGAGGCTGAGTAAAAGGGTGGGGGACTTTGGCCTGCTGGGCCCTGCTGCTTCGAGGCCAAGCGGCAGGATGTGGGGGGGCAGGGACCATTAGGGGAGGCGCGCCCCAGCCTTTCAAGTGTGGTAGTTTCAGACCCTGGTTATTGTACCTATAAAGGCTACGACACAGGGCACGCCACGGGGAGTAGCCTCAATGCCCGGCTTGGCGGGAGGGGATGTGAACGCACAACCTCGCCCAGCAGCTGCCCTGCCCAGGAAATAAATGTCCTTTAAAAGCCTCTTCTCGCACAAGTGAACGATTGAGACAGGGGTCTCAAACTCAAATCACCACGAGGACTAGTATGTTAGCCTGAGGGCCGCAACACTGAAACCTTTTCATACAATGATGCTGCAAATACTGGTAAAGATAGTGTCATTGCAAGGACTAGTACATTAGCCTAAGGGCCAGAGGCATCACCGGGCGTTGGGCACGGCAGGGCACGTGCCCCAGGTCACAACGCCAGTGCCCCGGATCTCCAGCCCAATCAGGCCGGGGATTCGGGGCCCGATCCCTGGCCGGCGGCAGCTGTGGCAGCCCCATCCCCAGCCAGGGATCCGGGGCCCAGCTGGCCACCCGGCAGGCCCTGCCCCTGGCCAGTGATAGGGCCAGGGGGAGGGCCACACCGCCGCAGGCAGCTAGGCCACAGCAGGGCCAGGCCAGAAGCAGCCGCTGAAGGCCGGGCCCACGGCTGCGGGTGGCCAGGCCCCCAATCCCCAGCCGGGGACGGGGCCACCACAGCCACTGGCAGCCAGGCCCCGGATCACCAGTCGGGGATCAGGGGCCCAGCTGGCCACCCGTGGCCACAGCAGCCCCCTCCCCAGCCGGGGATCCGGGGCCCAGCCACCGGCAGCCACAGCAGCCCCGTCCCCAGCCGGGGATCGGGGGCCTGGCCGCCCACAGCTGCAGGTGCAGGCCCATCCTCCAGCAGCTGCTTCTGGCCGCACCACACCACGCCAAGGCCTAGCTGCCCGCGGCGGCTCGGGCCCCCCCCCATCCCTGGCCAGGGGGCGGGGCCTTCTGGGTGGGGGCGGGGCCTGCCCACTGGGGGTGGGGGCTGAGCCTGTGCCCCAGTCTCTCCCCACCCCAGCAACACCTCTGCCAAGAACCACACCACTGAAACCTTTTCATACAATGATACTGCATATACCGGTAAAGATAGTGTCATTGCGAGGACTAGTATGTTAGCCCAAGGGCCACACCACTGAAACCTTTTCATACAACAATATTGCAAATATTGATAACAATAGTGTTGTTGCAGGCCACAGAAGATAGCTTTAGGGGCCACATGCAGCCCACAGGCCATGTGTCTGAGACCCCTGGATTAAGACATCTCCTGCCTACGGGGCCAAGAGCCAGGACTACTGAATTCTAACTCCAGCTCTGCCACGATTCCCTTGCTGGTCTTGAGTAATTCAGTAAAGTTGGTCTTTGTTTCCCCATCTGTAGAATGGAGATGCTACCATTAACAAAGTGTTGTAAGGAGCTTGGAAAACATAGTGGTAAACATAACCAGAGCAGCTCCACTCTCTTACAGAAGTACCTGTGAGTAGCTGGTATATTCCGTGTAAACAGAGCAATTGGCCAAAGACAGGCAATATTTCAGTCTGTCATCACTACTCATGTGCCCAGTGCAGTCTGAAGGACTTGATCTTTAGAAACTACCCTAACCCTTTCATTAAACAAAGCAGGCATTATAAAGGCCTCCAAGGAAGTGATTGGTTTGGACTAGAAAGTTAAGTCAGCCAGTGAAAAATTCATTTATTTTAAATGGGCTGATAGAAACCGTCTGTGGTTTTTATCCCTGTACAACTTCAAGAGTCCCTTGGATTCTTTCACAGGGGAATACACTGATATACCTAAGTTGAAAGTTATGCTTTTAGATCTGCAGTAATTCATCCTACATATTGACGGTGTTGTCAGTTAACTCCCTGAACATCTGTTTGATTATTGAAGCTGGGTTGATAACACAGACGTGCCCAGACAGTGTCTAGTGTAAGCAGGAAGCCTTCTGGTTTGAAAGAATCCATCAAAGTAGTATAATGACATCCCCTGACAGGAACATAGCCCTAGTCTATACTTGCCGCAGTTTTCGGTGGCAGTTAATGGGAGATACACAAGGTACATAAACTACCTTGTGTATATATCATCAACTTATTAACTCCCATTTACCTCCCCCTACAAACTACACTAAGGCGAATGGAAAAGCCACCCCATCGCCTTACACTACGCTACTTCCAGGACTGGAGTTACTGAGGCAAACTCCAGAGTGATTGAGCATGTCTTGACAGGCTATTCAACTGGGGCCGTATCTAGGCCAGGGCAAGCAGGGCAAAGTCCCAGGCACTGAATTTTAGAGGGTGCAGGGGATGGATCTGCCTTCCCGTAGCGACGGGATGGATCTGGATCCGTCCCCAGCCACCACGGGGAATCGGATCCTTCCCCCACGCCCTCTAAAATTCAGCATCTGGGGCTTCTGGCACCGCTGCGGCTCACTGCCACCTTCTGGCAGCGGCTGTGCACACATCTGGTTCCCCACTGCCGCCACCAGCAGGCCATGGGGATCCGGACTCATCTCCTGCCAGGCAGCTAGGGACAGATCCAGATCCCAGATTGGGGTTCAGAGGAGGGGTGCTCCTTGTTATGGCTCTGCGTTCAATCGAACCCAGAAGGGTGCACTGACAGCAATTTTGCCGCCATCAGTGTAGAGATACCCACTGATTAGGAATCAGTATCGTCTCTGCATTCAGGTGAAGGGACCTGGAGATCTGTGGCTTAGACTAGATTTATATGACATCACCAGTCTGATTCTGCAAATCTTGCTAATGTCCTCCAGTAAACACCTATTCTCCTTACCCAATCTGTATACAGTGGATGGATTGTCTTACCTGTTACCGCTAAGGAAGATGTTTATCTTTAAACCATTTCCCAAAAGAAGTTACAGTGCCCAGAAGGAATCTTCTCTCTTTCATTCCTACTGTCAATATTATTATTAAACTCCCAGCTGTTTAGTATTTACATTCCCCATTTTGGGCAGGACACAGGTGGGTTTGACCTAGTTAGATTTTACATGTAATAGTATCAGGAAGCACATTTGAATATGTGGGAACTGCATCCCATCTTGAAAGCATCTGACAAAGTGGGATTTTCCCCCACAAAAGCTCATGCCAAAACTAAATTTGTTAGTCTTTAAGTGCCACAGGACTCCTATTATATTAGAAGTTTCTTCCTTCCTTCCTTCCTTCCTGTTGGTCTTTCCCTTGGAACCAACACACAGAACTTAACTGCCTTGAGTCACATGCAAATGTTACATTATCTTCCAGTTGCTGTTCTGACCGTCAGCAAGTTCCTAGCCCAGGACCAGTGCAAAACTCTAGCCGGCCCTAGTCTATACTTGCTGCACTTTTCAGTGGTAGTTGATGGGAGATACGCAAGGTATGTAATATAGCTTGCATATATATCCTCAACATATTAACTCCCACTTACCTCCCCCCAGACACTGCACTAAGGCAAATAGAAAAGTCATCCCTTCATGTTAGTGCTACACTACTTCCAGGCAGTGTTCCCTCTAAGCTGCGCCGGAGTGCTGATGCGCAGCCCCCGTTGCTCTCCAGTGCAGGGAATGCTGCCAGCCACGCTGAGCCGGCAGCCGCAGCCTTTACTGGGCCACAGTGAACTGCCCCGGGCTGGGCCCTGGAGTTTTTAAGATCTCCCACCCTAAGCCTGCTCTGAGCATGCTCACAGCAGGCATCTCAGCCTGTGCCATCGCTGCTCTGCTCCCGGGGCCAAGTAAAGGAGCCCTGGGGTGGTGTGGGGGGTTCAGGGATGGGCAGCTTCGGCCTTCCCCACCCCTGGATGCTTGGCGGTAGCCAGTTCTCAAACAAACCTACCCGTAGCTGAGCGGCCTCGGAGAAGGAACCAGCCCCCCCCCCGGGAGCCTGGCCTCTCAGGGGCGGCAGGGACCAGGCGAGAGCCTGGCCCTGCAGCTCCAGCTGCATCCTCCCACCTGGGGACAGCCAGCTCGCTGCCTGGGAGGCGAGTGGATCACAGCCGGACCCGCACATGCTATTGTGTGTGTGTGGGGGGGGGGGGGTCCTGTAGACTTTGGCTCAGGACTGGAGTGGACAGCTGACCCCAGTCTGCCAAACTGGCAGCCTCCCTCCTCCTTCGTGTCTCTCTTCCCCTCTGCTCCTTCTTTTTTATAGGGCACAGCCCAATCCAAAACCACCTTTAAAATCCAGCCACCATAAGTGGCTGAGAAATGTTTGGCTGAGGGAGACACAGCTTCTGTAAATCTTCAGGAGGCTTTAAGAGAGTCAGGGGATGGGTTCTTTGACTTACAAAAACAGAGTTGCTGCTACATTTGGTTCGGTGCTTAAGAATCTGTAGAGGTAAGGGTTAAACTCAGTTCTGTTGCTTCCTAGAGCAAAGCCGAAATTGAAGGTGGTGTGTGCACACAAGGAAAGGGTGTTAGCTCCTACACCCTGAACAGGGACCAGGCAGGGCTGTCCCCACACACACACTGGGGGCGTATGGGCTGGTCCCGTACTGCCGCCCTTCCCCTGACCCTGGGGGCAGAGCAGGCCAGTCCAGGGGCTGGGCTTTGCTCTGCCTCCCCACCTCTGGGCCGGCCCTCCCTGCCTCTGGTGGGGAACAGCTGGCCCAGGGGAAGGGCCAGAGAGAGATGCCTGGCCTCTGGACTGGTGCTCCCCACCCCCAGAGCCAGCTGGGATCAGAGGCTAGCTCTGCAGTCCACCCTCCCTTCCCGTCTGGCTCTGTGCCAAAAGCAGCGGGGAAGGGGTGGGGGACAGTGCAGCCATGGGAGGGGGCCGCGGTTTGGGTCCCATGCTGCCCTCCTCAGGGCAGGACAGCGCAGGGCCCTCAGAACCACGGGGAGATCACCCCTCTTGTGCCCCCCGCCCCCATCTGGGACCAGATGGTGATTTTTACCGAGTTCTTCTAAGATGATGGCAGGAGCAAGTTCCTTCAAGCCTTAAAACACAAACAGCCTGGCACAGGCAGAAAATATCAGTAGACTTCCCTCCCTCCCCATTAACATCCGTTGTAGTCCAAGTCAGCCGACACAGCCAAATGCAGCTCTTTCATGGCAGTCTTAAAGATTTAGATTGCTTTGTTAAAGAATCTTCTTAACTTACATAGCACACCATGGTTACAGGAGTTCACAGATTTGCTGCTGCTGCTGCTGCTGTTTAACAGGAGACCATTTTCAGCAAGGCTGAAGGCATCAGCACAAAGATTTACACTGGCATAGCTGTATCTTCACAGAAAGCACTAGGAAGTATTTTATTTTAAATGAAAGCTTGAAGTCTGTGGCAAGGGCATAACTTGGGGTGATATGAAGAGTGATGATGATGAAACTCAATTTTCATCTGCTGTAGTTTCCCAGGCTGGCTTCCTTGCCCTTTTGGCTGTAGAAATGACTTCTGTGGGTAGGTTGTCCTGCTTTTATAGGAACTGTCCTAATAGTTCCAAAGGGGCCGCCGTGTTAGTCTAGTAAAGCAAACAAAGCAAGGAGTCTTGTGGCACTTAAAGACTTAACAGATTTATTTATAACTATATAAATTATATCAATATATAAATTATAAATAAATCTGTTAGTCTTTAAGTGCCAGAAGACTCCTTGCTTTTTTTGTCCTTATAGTTGGGGCTTTGTCTTATAGAGGTCAGCCTAGATGATCATAATGGTCTCTTCTCACCTGAAAGTCTGAGAGACTAGGAGCAACCTCTACTTTGGCACTTGGCCTCAATGTAACAGATGGTTTCATAGACTCACAAAGTTTACAGTCAGAAAGGACCAATATGATCATCTAATCTGACCTCCTGCACAATGCAGGCCAAAGAACTTTACCCACCCACTCCTGTAATAATCTCCTAATTTATGAATCCATTACTGAAGTCTTTAAATCATGGTTTAAACGTTTCAGGGTACAGAAAATCCACAAGCAAGTGACCCATGTTCCCTCTATGGATGATGCAGCTGAGCAAGTCATGGATGCACTTGGGGAGCCGGTGTAATGTTAAGACCAGTTACCTATTTTAGCACTACACCGGCAGACAGCAGGGAAGGCGCCCCGCAGGGGTCAGGGAACCAGCAAGGAACTTGCTCAGCTGCATCATCAGCTTAGAGGGAAGGTTACTTCCAGGGCTGGAGTTACTGATGCAAACTCCAGAGCAATTTAGCATGTCTTGACAGACTGCTCAATCAAACCTGGAAGAGCGCACTGACAACAACAATTTGGCCACTGCCAGTATAGACATACCCCACGTTAACAGCTGAAAAGCCCAACTGTCAATGTAGAGAGGAGAGGGGAACTGAACTCCAGCCAGATAGCATCAGAGGCAGGGCTTTTACTGTAAGAAGAACATGTGCCTTGGCTAGTCAGGCTGTGACCCACTATCTGTATTATTCAGTATTATTACCCCAGATGTTCATCTTCACTTGGTGTATTGTCCCTTTCTGGGGGTCTGTAATATTCTCCCAGGAAGTCACCTGCAACCACAAATTAATGAGAGCAGCATGCTGAAGCAACTGTAAGAGGAACCCTTTCAGAAGTTGCTGCTGGAAGCTGACCAGAGACACACCCTCTCCGAAGTTCCCAAGAAAGGGAGATAGCAGTTTCCTGATCAATTTCCCCTAAACATAAGGGCAGTCAACAGCTCTGATTCATCCTATCCTGATAGCCTTATCAAGAATGAAGGATTGGAAATTAAAATAAGCAAAGTATTAGCTAAGCAAGGAAGCGGATACAGTGAAGTCATTTGGCTGAGGTCACCTAGAGCGACAGTTTAATATATCTGCCATATGAGACACACAGCCTTTAGGGCCAACTTAGCCTTATTTTATTTGGCAGTAATGCAAGGAATCTACAGACCCACATCCTATAAGACACTGGCTTCAACAAATTAGGTCTATGCTTCGCTTGTGCTATAACTGTTAGCATAGATAAAGTGTACCAACAGGCACCCCCAGATTTGGGAGAACTGGAAAAATAGCTTGGTTGAGAGAAAAGTTAGCATAAAATGAGACTAGGCAACCACAGAAGTACTGAACTGATTCTAAGCCTGGCTATTTCAGCATAGGGTCCTCAGGAGAGGTCTAATAAACTTTCTTTAGCAATATCGGTATGAGTCAATAGGAATTAACATGATAGCCTATCACGGAAAGGCACTCAGTATTATAAGGGTCAGGAATCTGGATATGGACAGAGGAGTGTTTGTATGAATATTCATGATGATTCCCAGGGCCTATATGCAGAAGAATCCACATGAAGAAGGTAGCTAGTTCAATATTTTAGTCCTATGATTAGGGTTAAGATTGTCAAGTTATTTTAAGTAAGAGTTATGGACAAATTGTGGGCAATAAAAAAAAAATTCACAAAAACTGATGACCCAGTCTTTGACTTCTACTAAAATAATAGGGCCCAAAGAGGATGGTGGGGTAGTGGACCTGATAAGCAAGTCAAATGAAGCCAAGATGGGGGAATGAGAGCTCAAACCCTGCCACCTCAGCTAGGGTGACAAGATAGCAAGTGTGAAAAATCAGGACAGGAGTTGCAGAGTAATAGCTGCCTATATAAGAAAAAGCCCTGAATATCAGGACTGCCCCTATTAAATTGGGGTAGCTGGTCACCCTAGCAGCAGCTGGTGGCTCTGCCCCCCCCCCCATGGGAGCTGAAGTGGAAAATGTCACAGACATCTCCAAAAGTCACAAAATGTGTGACCTCCATGGCACGATCTCACTCTTACCCCTATAAGCTATCTTCAGGCATTGGGGATCTGAACCATCAGACCCATTCAGCATGCCAGAGATGGGGCTGGTCCTTTGTCCTCATCTCTTACCTCCAGATCTCCAAGAAAGGGGTGTGAGTATATAAGTCTATGACCATATACAATGTAAGGATCTTTAAGAATTCTCTAATAGTCTCTGATTGCTTTCTCATCTTTTATTGTATTATTAAGGTGGTTAAGATTATGTTTTGCCTGGGAAGATGACAAAGGACTGGAGGGGGCATGGCACGGGTCTGTGGAGGGGCTGGATGGAAGAAGAGCCATCCCTGGGGAATGGGGAGGGCCTGGGGTCAATCGGCCTGTGGGTAGCCCCCTGGGGGTGGGGAAGGCCAACCCAGAGGCCAGGTTCCTTTTGCACTCCCATCCCCATTGTTGCCTTCAGCTTCATGCCAAAGGCAAGCAGGGCAGGGCAAGGGACAGAGCAGCAACAAGGGGTGGGGGGAGGCAACAGTGCAGGCCGCACTCCACCCTGCTCTCAGCAAGGCAGCATGGGGCCCATGAAAGCACAGAGCTGGGGCAGTCACTCCTCCCACCCCCAAGGACAGCTCTGGCTGGTAAGGTAGATCCGCGGAAAGAGGGCTCAGGAGCAGGACCTGAGTGTGGGTTCTGAGGCTAGCTGTTGCTGTAATCAGTGTTCCCTCTAATTTTTCATAGGCTGTGTGCGCAAAAAAAATTCTTCTGTGCAAATTTTTGGAACCAATGTCCAAATTTGTGCTCACTCCAGTGAGTGTGGTCAAACTTGTGAGTGCAACAAAGTAAGTGTGTATGATGCAACTAATGTCTAAATTTCATTTTGATACAGTGATGGACATGATTTTATAAATTGCAAAACCTTATTTGAAGCATGCTACTTGAAATCGCCTTCTTAAAAGTAGTGTAAAAATATTAGCACTGTTGAATTTTTTTGTGCACACTTTATTTTGTTGTGTGCACAGGTTTCACAAACTGTGTGCGCACGCACACGCGCACAGCTTAGAGGGAACGTAGGCTGTAACCTCTAATTAATCTACTATCAAACTCTTTCTATGCCATGATCCTGAGACATAATAAATCCTTCAGATGTCCACACTGGCTGTGCATTGCTTCTGATTGCAAAGCAAGGTGCAAGACCCCTTTAGGGATGTTATAAGAGCAAGGGAGAGTGTTTTTTGCCATACAACTGGATTCCCTGTAAGATACTGAGCGTCTCAGTTTTGACTGTTATGTCTGAATCTGGGACAAGAATCCTACTACATTTCTCTAGTTAGTTAACATTCAGCAGAGGATCAGGCTATGGACTTTGTCCTTTTCAGGGACAAACAGGGTATGTGGGGAGTCCATAATAATTGACTAGACCTTTCCTGTTTCTAACATCCATGAAACTAATGACTTAAAATCAAAAGCCCTTTTCTGAAGCAGGATGGTGCTAATGACCCTTCATAATCTATCATTTTCCATAGAGTTTGCAGCACATTTTCCACTATGGTGTCAATGCAATGTCCCCCTCCCACTCCATGCTGCTTTGGGGAAAATACAGCTTGTGTTTAATGGTGGCTATATATAATCACAGATAAGTCATGGCTGGGAACTCTGAGTACTGCTCCTTGCAATGACTGGGCAGGATTGATCAAAGCCAATTTTATGGATACTGCTCAGCTGAAAAGCACCTACCTCCCAACCTGTATAAATAGATGAGTGTTAGCACTGCATCAGAGCTTGGGTGGCTACTCTGAATTGCTGGCCAGCCCACAATTTCCACACTGCTATTTGTTTTGTGATTTTTTTTAAATTAATTTTCATAAAGAAACAAACAACAAAAAGGTAACCAGCATAGGACTTGCAGTATACATTACCAAACACAGTACATTACACAGGATGCAACTTTATAACTTGTCAAAACTACAAGACTAGACAATAGATCAGACAAAAATACATAGATACAGCATGTTAAGGTGGGGAAGGGAGTAATAATTAATAAAACAAACACACAGAAAAAATGGGAAGAAACCTTTGGGGGTAGAGGCTGGAAGAGGGATGGGGAAAGCAGCAAAATCAGATGGCAGAGGAGTCTGGTATTATTTGTGCTTTCTCAGCAAATCTATCAAGAAACAAGGCCCAAACTTCTTCTTCAAAAAAAAAAAAAAAATCATCACACAGCTGTTCGCTGCATCTATAAGCTAGTCTCTCTTTTGGTGCTAAGTCAGATATGTCTGAATACCACTGCTCTATTCTGGGCATTAGCCTACTCCTGCACAGAGCTATTTTCTGTAGTTAATACATTTGGTTTATTGCTTTATCTGAAGGGGGTGCTTGTATGGAAGTGTTTGGGGTAACAGGATTTGTGTATATCATTTTGTCTTACTAGAACAATGGACTTCATATAAGTGTGTGTTACTCAGAAGGGTGCTGGGCAATACATTATCAGGGAAGACTGGGCTGGAGAGTTTGCAGGCATTCTCCTGAAATATAATTAAAAAGTGGCTGAACGTAGCTTTCATACAAGATAGCTGAGAGTGATTTACATGCTGGAGACCATGTGTAAACAAAACAGAAGTGGTTACTCTCACAGACTAGTACTGTAGAAGGCCCCAGATTGGAGAATTGAGGGAACATAGCTGTTCATCAGTCCAGATTGTGCACTGGGTAATGTCTAGGGGAATCATAAGTTAATGGATCAAAATTAGTATTATGGGTTGTACACACCATGCTGGACAGGTTACCTCCTGGCAATGCTCTTGGGGAATTAGGTCCAACTGGTTAACTCATCTGCAGCCCATGGTCTATCACTGCTCAGCTACTGAGTCCTGCTAGCTACTCAGCCTTCTGGCCAAGCCTCATAGTAACAACCCCACGCCACCACAGAGAACAGTCCAGTCACAGCAGCAGGTCATAGTGACTGTTTCTGGACCTTCACCACTCATCAGCAGGACCAGCGGAGGTAGTGAGGGGCCCAAGCCTGGCCACTTCTCCAGGCTCCAGCCCAGGGACCCTGTACACATTTCTACAAGCATCAGCTTGACTCCTAGTCCACTTCCCCATGACCCCCATACCTTTCACAATGTGCACCTCTTGCAGGCTTCTTTCAGGCCCCTCTCAAGTCCCAGCAACCCCAGCCTTCATTCAGGTCCACTATGGCTCCTCCCAAGCCCCAGCAGTCTCAGTCCTCTTCTGCCTCCACAAGCCTCCTCTGCTAAGTCTCAGGCTCTAACTCCTTTACAGCCCTGCTTCCCACAGGGAGTTGCTACAAGTACTGACCACCCCCCAATAACCCCTAAGCCCCCAAAACCTTCTTTCCAGCACCTGAAGAAGACTACCCTTGGTCTGCCTCTGCAGCTGTTTTTCTACCCCATCCTGGGTTCTGATTGGCCCAGCAGCCTGCCCACTCAACTAGCCACTCTCCCAAGGCCCTTTTTAACCCTTCTGCCAGTGCAGAGCAATCACTCCATCACAGCTGGATATTAGTTCTAAATGGTGGACAAAATAATGAGGGGGATAAACTGGGTTGCCCACTTCTCCCTTTCTTGGGTTTCTTTAATATAGATACACGCTTAATGTATGCATGATTTTTCACATGTAGTTTAGGTTTTTAAAAGCAAACTGAAAAACAGAGATGCCATCACATGGTACCACACTGAGACCTTTACTGGACGTCAGCTGTGTTGGAACCTTTGCCTACACCACACAAAAATCTGCCATGTGAGCTGATGGAGTAAGACCTGATAGAAGTGGTATGCTGCCCTTCTCTGTGTGGCCCAGCCCCTGGAGTTGGAGAGATACACTTTGTCAGTGAGCTGAGCAGATATTTTCTGAAACAGAGGTATGGTGTGATGCAGGTATCTTTGGTTCCCTTCCAGGTTTTGCAGTGGAGCATGTGCAACAGAGTCCCACAGAAACAGTTCTCTGCAACCACTCAGGATGAAGCCAGTCAGGACTCTAGAGCTTCAGAATCTGCCCAGACTCTAAACACCAGTACTGCCACCTCTTGAATTTGGCCTTAGAGCATTCAGCACCCCCTGCACGAACCAAATTCTCCCAGTAAGTCCCCTGGGGAGGGGGGGCCCTGAAGAGCTCCTACATGCCCCCAAAGTTGCTATGCACTGTCTCACCGTTAGAAGTGATTCACAACCACTGTGGACATCAGAAGTGTTTATTTTTTCTCAAGACACCTGTATAAAAAGACTCTGTTAGTAGATTAATTAGAGACTACAGCACTAACTGAGGAGCCTCTGAGCCCACACTCAGGCCCTGTTCCTGAGCCCCCTTACGGGGGAACTACCCTTCCAGTCAGCCCTTCTCAAGCCCTTTCGTCTCCTTCTCAGGCAAGGTGGCCAGTCCTCCTGCTTTCTACCTGCTTCAGCTGTCTGACCCAGGAGGGTAAAGGGGTCTGTCCATTTTATGTGTATGAGTGGCTGGGGAAGACCCATCTGCCCTATAGTTGCCTCTGCAACAGGGCTCTAATGAAGGCAGGGAGACCAGGGCAAAGCCCCAGGCACTGTATTTTAGAGGGTGCCACCAACATTCCTTGTAAGCTGCTTTCACGGGTGGTAATCATGCAGCAGCCATCACTCACCTGCACAGGCAACACTGACGGCCACGCATGGCTGGCAGCCGCAGCCCCTACCCAACTTGGAAGACACATTCTTCTGGCAAAAGAATAAACCAACACAAAACTGACATCAGAAACAAAACAAAACAAAAAAAACAGTTGCTGAGCACTTCCATCTTTCTAATTACTCTATAAATAATTCATTAACAACTGTACTCAAGAGACATCAATGGGACATCAAGACTTCAAAGAGAAACAGCTCAACTGGAATTAATATGCAAATCAAATTGTGTGAAAGCAGGATTAAATCGAGACTAGGGCTTCTTTCCCCATTACAACAGGTAATTTGACTTCAGCTTCCAAGGATTTGAACTTTAACAACTGATCTGATTTGCTGTTACTGTATGACCTGATCCCATGTTTTACACGCCCTTGCATTTATTTTCATTCCATTCTGTAAGTTCCCCCATCTTTGAAGCATCTGACAAAGTGGGATTTTCTCCCACGAAAGCTCATGCGAAAAATAATTCTGTTAGTCTTTAAGTGCTACACGACTCCTTGGTTTTTTGCTAGACTAGACTAACATGGCTGCCGCTTTGAAAATTGGCACAGTTGTATAAGCAACTGAAAGCAGTGACTAATGTTGGGAAATATAAGGCAGCCTTTATTATAGGTGGCACTATCAGTTCCATCTATATCCATTGCTAAGATAGCGCCTGCACATATTTCTTAGTAAATGAGTTATCTTACTTAGCCTGTGCCTAACCTAATAAGCCATTTACAAGACATTTCTTTCACCAGTCTCAAACTTCCTTGGATGTCGTTCCGAAAAGATGTCATACAAACTAATCCTTTAAGTTGACCGGAGACTTTGTTAACTAGTCTTGAGCACCTGCTACCTCCTAACCCTACTCAACTCTGGACTGTTAAAAATCTGCATTTGCGTCTCCCCAACAATCAGTAGGCAAGAGTTTATGCATATAGAAATCCACAGAGGGATCAGTCCTGTCCTCCCCTACATAAGTGTAAGTCCCATTCATTCACTATATCCATGTATGTGAGGATAGCATAAGTCCAGACCCAAATTTTATTCATTTTACTCAGAGTTGTACAAACAGCATCCTCCATAGTTTCTACAAACACCGTTATTCCTTTCACCTTTACCTAAAACTGGGTTAAAAAGGTCTCTTCACGAGCTCTCAGAAGAAGCTTAACATGACTAATTTATAGTCAGACCTGCCCAGCTCATACCGGCTGCATACTCTGCCTTGCTTAATGCTACATTCATCCAATATTACTTTATTATATCCTATTACTGAGAGAAATATCATGCTGCAGTTTACATATTGTGTGCCAAATCTTCACGACACTTCATGTGCCTGTTTATACTTCAGTTATAGGGCTTCCCTCAGAAATTTTCTTTAGAAGGAACTCCTTTAGTTATGTACCAGGATCTATGCACCATCAGTACTTGCTGATAACAACTGGTTGAAATGCATAATCCTTTATCATACTGCCTTAAAAACATGACTTACTGGAATCACTTCAAACACCACTGAGACCAGCCATCTCTGGAGAAGAGTGCGGCAGTTGTTTAAGCAACTTCATACTACAGTTTAGGGTAAGATATAAATGCTATCCCTACTGGAATTACAGGAGGAATTTAACTAGGTAAGATGTACACATCAATAGGCCACATCTACACATACAGCATTGCAGCGGTGGAGCTGTACTAACACGGCTGTGCCATTACAGTGTGTCTGGTGAAGATATTCCGTTTCTGTGATACCCAGCGTGAGGCCTGGGGGTGAAAAGTGACCCTCATGGGCTTTCAAACCAACCTGCTGCTCCCCTCCTGCTGACTGCAGAAGCCAGCTTCTGCCTACGGATTCAGACAGAGTATGTTTCTGTAGCCAAGGTGCTCTTCTGCCCCAGCTTCAGCACTGAATAAAACACTCTTCCTGGGTTCCAAAGCAGTGGAGTCCCTGCTGGAGCCAGAGGTATGGAAGCACTGATCTTTCATCCCCCTGGCTGCAGAAGGGTGCCACTGCTAGGGCTACAGGACATATGCAGTTTCCTTTGTGCAGCCAGGGAACCAGAAGATCAGTGAGGAGGCTGCCACCTCACTAACCTCCTTCCATCTTGCTGCAGTGTGGGATGAGGGGGCCTGCTGGCAGATGCTGGTGGCCCTCTAGGTTTCTATAAATGATATCTGTGGCCCTTGACCCAAGAAGATTAGAAACCACTGCTCTATACCGATGGGAGAGCACTGCAAACACTAATGTGTATGTTGGTATAACTTACAGAGGGTTGGAAAATACAAGGAGTCGTGTGGCACTTAAAAACTAACAGATTTATTTTTCCCATGAGTTTTCATGGGAGAAAATCCCACTTCGTCAGATGCTTCAAAGATGGGTGAACTTGCATCTGACGAAGTGGGATTTTCTCCCACAAAAGCTCATGCAAAAATAAATCTGTTAGCCTTTAAGTGCCACACGACTCCTTGGTTTTTTTGCTGGACTAAACTAACATGGCTATCCCTTTGAAAATTGAAAAATACAGACACAGCCTTCCTCCACTTGGATTTTCTTTCTTTTCACTGGATGCTGTTGCTTCAGAGGAGAAAAGTGACAAGGAAAAGAACACAGTTTTTTTCCTTGCCTCCCTTACTCCTGCAAAGAGTACATGTGGCAAACTTCCAGTGTACACTTTACACCCTATACTATTAGCAAGTTTTAATGTTACTAACTTGTTAATGGAACCCATGATGTCAGAGACAAATACACACGGTATCATGTCTCCTACACTGATTTCCTTCTTATAGCCTAATGTTTTATATTATTTTGTCATTGCAAAATGTCTTCAATTAAAGAATGGGAGGGAAGTAATCTTCACCAGCCAACCATGAACTACACCAGAGTCTTCCTTGTGTCCAATACCTTCGATCATCTATCCCTAACAGCATGAGTGAGTAACCTACATAGGTGACTCCCAGATTATGAGATTAATATATTCTAGTTCCTCAGCAGACCTTTCCAGTTCACTTTCTTCTGGAAGCTGTCACAGTGCATCCATACTATAAATACTTTTCCTGAATTTGAGCTGGATGTCCAAAGTACAGTTGGCAAAATCTGAAATCACAGCATTGTTTAAAATCTCCCATTTTAGCCAAATTCAAGTGTTCCAAGAAATTATGATCAATCAGTATGATAAAAGGTGTGCATGTTATATACTTCCTATAACTTTTCAAATCATTCACACAAAAGCAAGAAATACATAAATAATTTGCATCAGTGATAGTTTTCTCCAAGCCTGTTACGTGGCATGGAGAAGGAACATCACTTTTTCCAGGATCTTGTGCCAAATCTCTGATTGCTGTCCCAGGTGGACAGCCAGAAAAGAGCATAATCCGCATGTCCCCACGTAGATGCTGCAGAGAGCAAAAAGTTGGAGAGAGAGAGAGAGAGAGAGAGAGAGAGTTTGAACTAAGCACAGGCAAGACACGAACTAATGGCTAGTTTGAATTTACTAAGTTTGAACTAAGCCATTAGTTCAAATTAACCACGCATTCTAGTTCGAACTAAGCATTAGTTCAAACTAGAAAGCGCAGTCGGTTCGAACTAAAAAGTCTGCAGTTAGTTCAGCCTAACCGCAAAACTCTTGAGTTCGGATTAGCAAATCTGAACTAAAATTGCAGATGTAGACATAGCCACAGACTCTTAGATTTAAAGCCAGAAGTGACAAATCATGATCATCTAGTCTGACCTCCTACATGTCACAGGCCACAGAGTCTCATTCATCCAATCCCATAAGAGGCCCATAACTCCTGGCTGAGTTACCAAAGTCCTCAAATCTTGGTTTAAAGACTTCATGTTACAGAGAATACACCATTTTTTCTTGTTCAAATCAGCAAGTGACCCATGACCCATGCTGCAGAGGAAGGTGAAAACCCTTGCAGTATTTCTAGTCGGACCTGAGCGAAAATTCCTTCCCAGTGATAAAGATGGCAGTTTATTAAACTTTAAACATGTGGGTGAGACTATCGAGCCAGACACTCTGATTGTTAGAGTTTTTTGCTGGTCCTTAAGCCTGACATGCAACCACATCATACCACCCCCTCCATAAGTTTATCAGTCTCAATCTTGAAATGAGTTAGGCATTTTACTACTCCTACTCTTAAAAGGCTTTTCAAGAACTTCATTCCTCTCACTTGTTAGGAACCTTTGTTTAATTTCAAGCTTTGATAGCTAACTTAGTATCAAATGTGTCAAACTTCAGATCCTTGAATTGCACAGAAAATGTTTTTTAACAAAAATCTTTTCACTCTAAACCTACCCTTTGTGCTGCTGAGACTCACGCATAAACCATAACCCCTCTTTGCCCCCAAATAACTCCAAAGAATACAAATTCAAGTGGGAATCAGGACAGAGATTTAGATGCAATAAAAAATCTCCTTTAAAATATCCTCAGTCTTCTTGGGTATCATGTAATAATCATTAATTATATGGTTTCCCCCCCCAGACATACCCAACACCTTATATATATTTCTACTTTTTTCTCCCAGTATAAATATTTCTACTTTTTTTTTCCAGACTGTTTTTTTAAGAATACAAATGGGAAAGAAATGTTAGTACTGTCATTTTAAAATAACCGATTTATAGACAGTGCTACAACGTACCTAATTTTAGGAAGGAAACAAAAAACAAATTTCCAATCCTAGGAGATGAGTGTTGTTATATGACTGCAAAATATTATAGCACTGACTCTTCACTCTATTTCCAAGCACATGATTTGGTGGGGGGTCGACTGTGATCTCTTTTATAACATTGTAAAGTCAGTGTGAGTGAGAACAGAATCAGGTTCAATATGTGCCCATCTATACCAGGCATTTATTCTTTAGGGGTCCTGCCAGTCCCCCACCAACCATGAAACAGCCCAGTGCTACACCCAATTACACAGATCATATTGACTATTAATCTCCAAGCATACATCTACAGAGAGAGTGGAAGCCCACTGCAGTGAGTCTCAGATCCAGGTGGACAGACTTGGGCTGACATTATGGCGCTAAAAATAGCCTGTAC
The DNA here is from genome assembly GCA_007922195.1 of Podocnemis expansa. NCBI lineage: Eukaryota > Metazoa > Chordata > Testudines > Podocnemididae > Podocnemis > Podocnemis expansa. Next base: position 475,481 of record ML682251.1, read on the forward strand.
ATACAGCCAGATAAATTAATTCTAAGGCATCCGTAACTGCATAGCACCCCAATGGCCTCCACCACCAAATGAGCAGTGTTGCCATAAGAAACATTCAAGTACACTGCGACGGGGTGGATACACCCCACACTAGACAGGTCCCTTATAGACTATGGAAGGAGGAAGCTCTGCCCCTTTGGCCCTGCTGGGCATGCCCAGGTTGGTGTCCTGGAATAAAAGGCTGCAGCTCAGCTCAGTCTCGGCTGACCAGTGAAGGAAGAGGATGTGTGCTGGAAGCTCCTGATCCAAGGTTGAATCAGTCACAACCTTTGGGATACCCTGATTCCAGAAGAAGCCTGTGATGAACATCCTGAGGCTATAGCCCTGGCATCTGCTGCCCAGACCTGAGGGCTACGTCTGGACCCTGAATAGAGACCCTGGGGCTGTAAGCTGTACTGCCTTGACCTGGGTCTGTGCATACAGTCTGAATATAGACTCAGAGGCTGCTAGGTCATACTGCCTTAACTAAAGGACAGTGAGTTGGTGTTTATTGTGCATTAGGGAGGTTGTGGAGGCCCTCTCCCTGCTCATGCCCCTTTTGCCTCCCCATCTGGGGTGCCAGGGAGGGCCAAACCCTGTGACATACACACAGAAGCATCCACAAACCCAAGAGAGGTGTTTATGGAGCAAGCAATAGTAAACACTTCTTTGTACACAGAGAAGAGAAAATGAGCCAAGGCACAGACATAGGATGCACTGATGAGTTCTGTGAGTACTAATAATAGAGAAAAAGAGGAAAGAGTAAGCAGTGAGCCACAAGGGATACAAAGAGAGAGGTGCAGGCATCCTCTTTTTTCACCTGTATATAAACATAGGCTAAACCCAAACTGCTTTCTATAGCATTGAAAGCAACCCTTCTTCACAGCAGGACAAGAGCTGACCTCAAGTTGAGAAGGGTTCACAGACAGGTGTACCAAATGTGGCTTTGTATCTTCCTCTTTGTGTTGTGTGCCTGTGTAGCCTAAGTAAGGAATTTTTAAAAGGTGGCTCAGATGGCACATGTCCTTTTGTGGCAGTTTTATCACTTTGCTCTGCTGCTATAGTTAATCAATCCCTGGATACTCGTGCATTACAAGATGTTTCCTGCAGATAGTAGCAGGCAACATGTTCCTGCCATTAAGTGCAGTTTGACACTCATTTTCAGGACCTGTGTCAAATTTTGCTTCCTCTTTCTCCTTTGTGTGGACTGCCTTTCTGTCCTTTATGTTCTTACCTCCCTTTTCTGTGTGCTTGTGTCTGCTTGCCACAGGGCCTGACCTTTGAAGCAACATGCCACTGAACAACTTAAGATTCACATCCTTTCTTCTGCTTCCCCTTTTCAGGCTAAGATCTACTTAGAGAATTAACAGGTCAAGGCACCCAAATGCCTTTGGATTGGATTTTCCAGGCCATTTCCAAAGGTGTTCAACCAACAGCTGTACACAGCCCTTCAGAGCATTTCATAAGGTTTACAGCAAAGCTGCTGCTGTCAACCTTGAGCGGAGAATCTGTTCAGGCCACACAAGGTTGTACAGAAGTTGATGTGGCCAGGGGCGTCGCTGGTGTTGGGCACGCCAAGGCATATGCCCCAGGACTCAACGCCAGTGCCCTGGATCTCCGGCCCAATCGGGCCGGGGATCTGGGGCCTGATCCGCAGCCACCTGTCAGGCCCTGCCCCTGGCCAGGGGGAGGCTGCGCCGCCGTGGGCGGCTAGACTGCAGCGGGGCTGGGCCAGAAGCAGCTGCTGGAGGCGGAGGCTGGGCCCACGTCCGCAGCTCCTGATCCCTGGCTGGCGACAGGGCCGCCGCAGCTGCCAGCAGCCAGGCCCCAGATCCCCAGCTGGGGATCCGGGGCCCAGCTGGCTGGTTGCCGACAGCAGCAGCAGCAGCCCCGTCCCCAGCTGGGGATCCGGGGCCAGGCCGGTCACCCGCGGCGGCCCCGTCCCCTACTAGGGATCTGGGGCCTGGCCGCTGGCGGCTGCGGTGGCTCCATCCCTGGCCGAGGATCGGGGGCCTGGCTGCCTGCAGGCATGGGCCTGGCCTCCAGCAGCCACTTCTGGCCAGGCCGCATCGTTGCCTAGCTGCCTGCGGCAGCTCAGCCCCCCCAGGCCCTATCCCTGGCCAGGGGGCGTGGCCTTCTGGCTGGGGGCGGGGCTTGCATGCTGGGGGCGGGGGCTGGGCCCATGCCCCGGGTTTCTCCCTGCCCCAGCACCGCCTCTGGATGTGGCCCTCCTGCAATGTTCCCTCTAAGCTGCGCAGCCATGCGGCCGTGCAGCCCTCAGCACTGCCTGGTGCAAGGCCACGCACGGCCAGCAGCTACAGTCCCTGCCAAGAGCAACTCTGAGCGAGCAGTTTTTAGAACTTCTGCTCAGAGTCAGCTCTCACTGAACCTGCACAGACTCTCTGCGCAGGCTCAATGAGTATGTCTACACTGGAGCCTTAAGTCAACTTAACCTCCTTTAAGTCAACCTAAGGAAAGAGATGTCCACATTGGACTTCTGTTAAGTCAACTTAAGCACTTGCTTAAGTTGACTTAATAACTCCAGCCCTTAAAGTCAACTTAAGCATTAAAGTCGACTTTATTAAGTCGACTTAACACTTTGTAGATAGCGTTGTCTACACTGTAGGCTTTGTTAAATCAACTTAATAAAGTCAACTTAACAGAGCCTACAGTGTGGACGTAGACTTTGTTAAGTCAACTTAAAGTCAACCTTGTTAAGTCAACTTAACTGAGCCCTCTAGTGTAGACATAGCCAATGAGAGCTCCTCCAGCCACAGGAGCGGCCGGAGGCCAGGCCGCACTGCTCCTGACCAGGTGACCACCCCCCTTCAAACTTCGGGGAGGGTGGGGGCTGGAGGACGGAGGCTGCTCTGCCCCGCCTGCCCGCCCGGCCTCACCACAGTGGAGCAGAGCTGAGCTCCGGTGTGCAGGGTTGGGGCCCAGGAGTAGCCCATCCTGCTGCCAAAGAATTTGGGTCACTTCAACCCCATCCCCCCGGCCATGGAGCAGGCCTGTTCAGGCTAGGGAGGCAGGGACAAAGCAACCCAAACTCTTTGGGAGCAGGGTGGGCTGCTCAAGGGCCCTGACCCCGCATGCGAGAGCTCAGCGCCAACCCCCTGTGCCTCCCTGGGAGGTGTGGCCGGCTGGGGGTAGGCTGGCTGGCTGCTCCGCCCCTGCTGCTGGGAGGCTGGGCAGCCAGTGGAGCTTGTGGGGGGCAGAATCGGGCCCATGGGGGGGAAGATCCTGCCCACGCGGGTGGGGGGCCACGCAGCGAGCAACATATGTTGCTCAGCTGCATTGGCCCCTTAGAGGGAACATTGCAGTGTGTAATAAGATTGGGTACCACTGACTTACTGTATTCTGTAGCACAGAGTAGCCTTGCACTAGGTCAGGGGTCTGCAACCTGTTGCTCCTGAGCTGCACGTGCCTCTTTGGCTGTGCCCTTATGACTCTAGGCTCTGGGCCATCCCCCAGTCACTGGGGGACCCAGCAGGCTGCCTGCTCCTCAGTTCCAGTTCCCTCCCCATACTAGGGGACCCTGTGGACAGCCAGCTCCTGGCTCCAGCGCCTCCTGCCAATAAGGAAACCTGGAAGCAGCCAGCCCCAGATCCTCCCTTCCACCAGGGGATCCTGTGGGGATTCTGCTCCTGGTTCTGGGCTCCGTCTCTGGAGGACCCTGTGGGGTGTCCGCTCCTGGTTCCCCCTGCCTCCCTGCCAAGGGACCCTGCAGAAGGAGCCCTAGCCCAGCTCTCCCCACCAGGAGGCTACACCCATTGTGGCTCTCAAAACACTTGCTTATTGAAGGAATTTTTAAAAATGGCTCTTATCTTTGGGGTTGCTGACTCCTGCACCAGCTAGAGAGAGCTGATGGAGAATTCATACTGCACAGAAGAACTCTCTGCTGGCAGAAAACTGGTGATGATGGCTCTGCTGCCTTCTGTACCAGCCACCTCACCCTTCTGCTTGCACTGTCTCGACTGCAGGCTGTGCCCAAAGGGCCCATTCTAGCTGTGAGCAACTTTACAGGCGTTAATATGAATGTCTTATGCCTTTGCCTTTTAGCTCCATAACAGCTTTAATAGCAGTAAAATTATGAATCCTAAACTAGAACCTGCCTGGGGATCCAACTGTGTTCTCTATTATTACTGTATTATTGTAAATTCAGTGAAATTTTAATTAAAGTTAACACCATTGCCTGGTATTTACACTTTGTAACAGATCATAACTTGGCATGCTACTTGTTTTTTTAGCTGGAAATTAAATTTAGATGTTAAGCATATTCATCTGGCTTGGAATACTATTTACAGTGTGTGACTGCAGGGCTGCAAATACTTATTGCGTCCTAAGATCTGATTCTCCTTGAATGCTGGGCATCTATACAGTCACACTGGGAGTTCAGTTCTTGTTCTCCCTATCATCTTGGTCTAATCCTCATTCAGAAATAGATGACTGGTATGACTCAGTGGGTTGAAGTTGGATTAAGAATCCTGCTGTTCTTTTTAGGATTAGAGGCAGCTTTTTCTGATGCTGCAGGCCTTCAGCTGTTTTCACACGAATTCAAATGTAAGATTGTAGGTCAGTTTTTTCCTTTATAAACAGAGAGCTGGCTGACAAGAGATTTCAACCTTTGCATTTTCCCTCCTAGACTTCCTTATGACTATAATTAAGTAGTGTAATTTTATAACATTTTTCCTCTTATTATATTGGTAGCTCTATTTGAAGTTTGCTTTTCTTTTCTATAGTTGGTTTATGGATTAAACTTTAATCATAATCATTGTGGTATTTTAATAATCTTTAATTTAGGGATAAAACTGCCGTTGCAAAATAAACAAGAGGCAAATTCTGCTTCACAGTTACAGTAGGGTGAATCTGGAGTCATCTGATTTGCGGGTGTGATGCTGTCTGGATTTATAAGTTATAATTTGCTAAGAATGATTATATTGTTTAGGTGAATCTTTCATATCTATATTAGAAGTTATGAAGGTTTGTTATATCTGTATTTCCTTAATGGCCTGTTAGGGAAGCTCACAGATACCATGGATCCCGAGAGACACCTGTTGAGTCACCAGGACTTGCTCATGTGACTCCAAACTCTATTTTGTTTCTGTAAAATTCCTCACCAGCTACGTGAGGGCAGAAGACTTAAAAACGGTAACAGCATCACCTCCATTACGTCTCCAGTCATTTTTAGGCTTTGCAGCTTTCAGCCAACACCTGTCTCTGAATCAACTGGTCTGCAACTGAAGCTGTGAACAAAGGACTGAGACCGAACCAGCTACAGGATGTTTACCAGAGGAATTACATAAGACTGCAAACTCCAAATTCTACCAAGGACTTGATTTACATGGACTTTTAAACATTGTATGTGTGTGATTTGCTTTGATCCTTTAACATATCGCATAGTTTCTTTCTTTCCTTTTCATAATAAACTTTAGTTTTAGTTACTAAAGGATTGGCTGGTAGCGTAGTATTTTGGGTGAAATGTACACTTGCATTGTTCTGGCAAAGTGGCTGACCCTTTGGGGTCAGAAGAAGTATTTTAGTAAAGAGCATAATCTCTTTACTGGACCCAGTGGCTATTTGGGAGCTTGAGGCTGAAATGCAGTAAAGGGGGCTGTTTATATTTTATTGTGGCTTCTTCATGTCCAGTGCAGAGAATCAGAAGCACTGTGACTGGTTGGGGAAGTTTATCTTCAAATAACCCACCAGTACTGGGAGAATCTGCTCTCCTTTGGCAGCCTGCACTGATCTTGGCATTTGCGTGTGGTTATCCCAGGACAGCCGGGTCACAGAGGGGAAGTAATCTGGATTTAAACTAGTTTAGCTAACAGCAGAATCTGTTCCAGTGTCTGTTTTGACAAACATGATTTGACTGGTTTTTCTCACTAAAATTATTTTTTTCCTGGAGTTGGGAAAGAAAAGCAAGTGCACCAAGTGGTCAATTATCAGATTCCCAGGAATATTATTTAAGTACAGCTAAATCTTGTCCTGAAGGGCTGGAAGAAGAGACAAAGCTAATTATCGGATTAACATTACCTAAGCCAAAATAGCCTTGGTTTGCCCTTTGTCCTATAAACACAAGCAATGAGATCATAGAGAACACAAGGAAATTAATTAATATTTTAAATATATTATTAAAATTAACAACACTTATTGAATATTATTTACTACATTTCTAGAAACTCATCATTACATGATTGCAGAAAAAAGTCAAAGTTAAATGCATTGCCAAGAATCTTCACTGATACACAGCGAGGTACAGTTGCATTCCATTCACAGAATAACATGCTATACACAAAGGGAGTGTCTTTCAGACAGTGGTTGATTTGATTTAAACCAGTAAGATGCAGGAATCCAAATTCTGCATTTGTCTTTGTGCTTAGAATTTCCACTGATTTTAATGAGTGTTGCATATGTAGAACTAGTGGTAGAATTTGGCCCAGGAAATTAAAAAATTCAAAATTATCCCAGTCTACAACATAGTGCTAGCAATGGATGGTTTTCAAAAAAGTGCTGAGAACCTACAAATTCCCTTGACTTCAAATAGAGCAGTAGGTAGACCTTAGTAACATGTTTTTTTTTGTCTCTTGAAAATTCTCAAAATTTCAGGAATTTTTCCTGTGTCAGAATAGGGAAAAAGTCAAAATTTCAAAGATGTTCATAAATCAAATCCAAAAAAGGTTTGGACCAATAAAAAATCATTTCAATAATTTTTAAATGTTTCATTTCAATTTTGACCATTTAATTGTTTTTAAGTATTATTATAATTAGCATAAAATTCAAAATGAAATCATCTAAAAAATAAACAATTTTTTCCTTTAAAAATGTCAAAAAGAAATGTTGTGAGACTTTTATTGTAAACATTTTGAGTTGAGAAATTCATTGAAACCAATCCTCTCCTGCAAAAAGTTTTGGTTTTGGATATTTGGCATTTTGAATGAAAACTTTTTTGACCAGCTGTTGTAGGTCTTCACTTCTGAAAGGTAGGCCTCAAATTTTGTACCCAAAAGCAGTGGACACTTTGGGAAAAACAAGTTCCAAAGAGGCAGCCTTATTCGTCTAGTTCAGTAAAATAAACAAGGAGTCCTGTGGCACTTAAAGACTAAGGCTATGCCCACACAAGCCTTTTAATTCGAAATAAGGACCATTGTTTCAAAATAAAAGTTGAGATGTCTGAACTATGTTACTTTATTTCAAAATGACGAGCCCCCGTCATTTCAAAATAATGTCTGTTATTTCAGAACAATAAAATCTCGGGTGAAATTGAAATAGCTGTTGTTTCAAAATGGTTGTTTTGAAATAACGCCGTTGGGATGTGTTATTTTGAAATAACCATTATTTTGAATTAACACTTTTGCCCTGTCCTTACCACAGTGCCTCCCTTTTTCTATATATTGGGTGGGGGCATAGCCCAGGGAGGGGGCCATGTTGCCACACCTCCCATGTTGGCCCTCTCCTTAATCGAAATAGCAAGTCCTGTGTCCGGACTTGCTATTTCGATTTGAGGTTTTCCCTTATTTTGATTTAATATTTGCTTATTTTGATTTAAGTTATTTTGAATTAAGGATTTTATTTTGAAATAACTTATTTCAAAATAACTTATTTCAAAATAAGTGTTTACATTTGAACATAGCCTAACAAATTTATTTTGTTAGTCTTTAACTGCCACAGAACTCCTTGGTGTTTTGTTTTTTTGGAAATCCAGGTCCTCATGCTTTTACACTGCCATATCTTCATCATTAAAATAAGGATAATGATAGTTGCCCACATTTGTAAAATACTTTCATATTTATGGATGAGAAGTGCCAAGTAAGTGCTCAGTATAATTGGTAACTAGCTGCTAAAACAAGCCAATAGTCAAAATGTAGAAAGCTCATAGGTTTAATCAGTACTGATTACTTCCAGGGTCTTTTCTCACTATGTCTATAAATTTTTATTTAAAGGGAAAAGGTTTGTCAAATAGTCAAGCAGAATCTTGTATCTCTCCAGCACAGGTGTTGAATGCTGCATGGTGGCAAAAATTGTGGCGGAGACAGAAAGCAAGTTTTCTCCCCTTAATGGCCAGAAAAAAAAGTCAATAAAAAGAGAGAAAAAAGAAAGGTTGTCATAGGAATCGTGACATCCTCTGGATATGTTAATTTTTTTTATCTCACTTATTCCAGGAAACTCTAGTAGCCATTTCCGTTAATCATTCCTGCTTCCCCACTCAAAGAATTAACTTGCTGCTACTGCCAGATGTTATTCCTCTCATGTGATGAGCTACAGCATTTCTATTCTATAGCAAATACATGGCATGTACTCTGATCAGGGATGGGAGACTGGTTCATGAATTCCCCGCATTGTGTTATATATAATCACAATGCTTTACTCATCACTATAGCTGAATTCAAACAGAATATTTATAGAGTTCTGAGATATTGTGGGTAAACACCTCTTCTCGCCAACATTTTTCTCAGTGGCAGGACCTCCGAAAACGGCTCCTATCTCCCCCACTGTTTATGAACATGTATGTATACGCTGCTTACCTAATGGCGGGTCTTCTTCAGGTGGGGTTGGAGACCCAATGTCAGCATAGGGGACTTTTTCATAGGGTAATCCATTTCCTTTCTGGGATTTTTCAAGGGGGGTTTCCAGGCACCTCACCCCCTACTACACAAAAAACATGTTTTTCACCAGGATGAAATGTGGTATTTATTCCCAGTTCCTTAGTTGCTGTTCTCAGTTCCTTTGTCAAAGTCCAAAGTTTCTTTTTAAAAAAAAAAATCTATTGAAATATTCAGAACTGAATTTTCTTTACATAATGCACAGTCAGCCTCTCGAATTCATAACCAAGATGGTCAGGGATACAGCCCCCAAGGTCTGAATGCTGATTGCTGTGACTGGATAACAGTAGATGGGTCACTTAAAAATCACCCTGGTCTGTTCATTCTCTCTGTGACCAAATGCACCCCTGTATTAATATCCTACATATTATTGTAATAATGTACAAAACATGCTTTGTGAGGTATAATTTTAAAGGTCACTGGTCAATAATATCATGGTGGACTTGTTCTGTTCCTTCATTGGCTATGTCCACACACAAGCGCTTGTTTCGAAACAAGCTGTTTCAAAATAATGCCTTATTTTGAAACGCCTTATTTCAAAATGACAAAAAAGCTATTTCAAAATAAGAAAAAAAGCGGGAATCGAAACAGCATGTTCACACAGTGGACATGCTGTTTCGCTATAGGAGAGGGGAAGGGCAGGGAGGCTTGTGTCGGGCCGGGGACGCCCCGCCCCCAGGATTCCCCTGCTCCCCCCACTGCTTCTGCTGCAGGTGGCACCGGGGCCGCATCCCGCCTGGGGTTCCCCAGCACTCCCCCCACCCCCGCCCATGGCAGGAGCAGCGGGGGGGGCGCCAGGAACCCTGGGGGCGGGGCGGCCCGGGCTTGGGGTCAGCCCCAGCGGCGGGGTGAGCCGCCCCGCAGCAGCCACCCCGCGGGGGCTGCAGTCCCCCTGACCGGGCTGCAGGGCCAGCAGCTCCCCCACAGCCCGGGCAGCGGGGCAGAGCCCTTGGGGTGCCCCAGCCAGCTTCACCCCGCTTCCCCTTGCCGGGGGTAGGGGGGAGTGAAGGGGGCTGAGGCACCCATCCCCCCTGCTCCCAGCAAGGGGAAGCGGGAGGAAGCCGGCTGGGGC
>ML682251.1:485273-497573 GCA_007922195.1 Podocnemis expansa
AAATAACCCTCCTTTCAAAAGCAAAGTGGTTTAAGCTGTTTCGAAAGGAGGGCTCTTGTTTCGAAATGAGGAGCTCCCTCCTTTCGAAACAAGAAAACGTAGTGTGGACATAGGGACTTTTATTTCGAAATAGCCAGTGTTGTTTTGAAATAAAAGCCCTGTGTGGACATACCCATTGACTCACTGTGTTGTTCTGTAAGTTTGAGAAGGTGAGATAACTGCCAGATATAAGAGCAAGTACAAAATCTGAAGAGAAACTAATTACATGATGCATGAATTGCAATGATTAGGGAGAGAAGGGTCAAGTTGCCAGCAAAATTCATCAAAATACACTGAGATTCAGAAAAAAGTTCTGCGGTCTTTGGTATGAAGATAGCTGGGGTTTTAATCCAAAAATATCAAATGATGCTTTAGTGAAAAATTGTGTGTGCCAGAAGACTGAGGACTGACAGTTTGACGTGTAGTGTGACCGTTGTGATATCTACAATGGCCAGTGAGGGGGACTCTAGTTGTGGCAGGCTCTAAATTATTTCAGTGAATTCCTTCCCAGCTGTCTGGCTGGTGGGTCTCTTCCACATGCCCAGAATCTAACCGGTTGCCACATCTGGGGTCAGGAAAATAATTTTTCCTAGGTCAGGTGTTTTTGGCCTTGCTCTGCCACATTGGGTGTGGGTCACTTGCAGGTTTAAAGACTTCAGTAACTCAGAAGTTAGAGTCTATTAAGGTGAGGATCTGTGGCCTGCAATGTGCAGAAGGTTAGATTAGGTAATCAGCCGGTGCCTTCTGGTCCCAGAGAATGATTACTTTGAGCCTGCTTCTTTAAGACTGCAGGGCTCGTCTACACTATTGAGCCTTTGACGGTACAGCTATGCTTACAGAGCCATCCTCATAGAGATGTAACATAAGTTGGCCAAAGATATAGCTGTCCTAACTTCCTGAATGACATTAAGTGGCTAGCACCTCTGCTTAATATGTGGAAGGTGCTGGGTTCAAGCCCCAGGGGGTTGGACTCAATGATCTCATGAGGTCCCTTCCAACCCTATGATTCGATTTGATTCTATTATTGGCATAGGGAAAAGCACTCAATCTACTGTCAGGATTTTGTCAGGTTAACAATGTCAGCCAGGGGACTGTGATTTACTTCCTAGGCGCCCCCCCCCCCCCCCAAAACTCTAGCCAGCATAATTACACTGGCAAACTTTGTAGCCAGATTTTGCTACCTCGCCTGCAGGGCTGGCTTTAGGAATGAGCCAATGTGGCACTGTCTCAGGGCCCCAAGAAGCCGGACCTTGCGCTCCCGCCCCTCTCCTGAGCTGGCCACTCCACCCCCAGGGGCAGGGCAGGCCAGCCTATGGATCAACTCCACTCTCTCGCCCCGCCTTTGGGCTGGCGTGCCCCATCCCTAGGGAGGAACAGCTGGCCCAGGGGAGAGGCGAAAGAGCAGAGCCCAGCCTCTGGGCTGGCCCACTTCTCCCCTGGGCAAGCTGTTGCTTGTTCAGGGCAGAGGGTTGCACTAAAGCAAAAGCTGGCTCAGGACAGAGGATTGATAGGCAGAGATGGCCTTCACCTGTCCAAGAAGGGGAAGAGCATATTTGGGCACCGACTGGCTGACCTAGTGAGGAGAGCTTTAAACTAGGTTCAACAGGGGAAGGAGACCAAAGCCCACAGGTAAGTGACAATGTGGGTGATCTGGGAGGAGGGATGGAACTTGGGGGGTGCTGGGACTGTAGCACCAGCAATAAAAGAGAAGGTGGTTGGAACATGGGGGGGGGAATCAAACAAATGTCTTAAGGGCTCTACTGAAGCCCCAGTATGCGAGGAGAGTGGGGAAGGAGAACTCCTAGAAAAAATGCAAGGAGGTTTATGTAATAGAATTGGAAATCAACATGACAAAATAGGGCAATCGGCCGGATATCTTAGGTGCCTATACACTAATGCGAGGAGCCTGGGAAATAAGCAAGAAGAATTGGTAATATTAACTCAGACAGGGAACTATGATATTATAGGAATAACAGAGACGTGGTGGGATAGTCTACACGACTGGAGTTCTGCCATGGATGGTTATGAACTGTTCAGGAAGGACAGGCAGGGAAGAAGAGGGGGAGGAGTAGCACTATATGTAAAAGAGCTCTATGACTGCTCAGAGCTCCATTATGGAAGTGGAAGCATGCCTGTAGAAAGTCTGTGGGTTACATTGAGAGGGGAAAGCAACAAGGGGGATGTTGTGGTGGGTGTCTGCTATAGACCACCAGACCAGAAGCAGGAGGTGGATGAGGTGTTCTATGGACAACTAGCGGAAGCTTCTAGATCACAGGCCCTGGTGCTGATGGGGGACTTCAATTTCCCTGACATCTGCTGGGAGGCCAATACAGCAGTGCATGGGCAATCCAGGAGATTTTTAGAGAGTGTTGGGGACAACTTTCTAGTACAAATGCTAGAGGAACCAACTAGGGGCCTTGCACTGCTCGACTTGCTGCTCACAAACAGGGAAGAATTGATCAGGGACGTAGAGGTAAATGGCAAGCTAGGCAGTAGTGACCATGACATGGTTGAGTTCAGGATGCTGGTTAAAGGAAGGAAGGAAAGAAGCAAAACAAAAACCCTGGACTTCAAAAAAGCAGATTTTGGGTCCCTCAGGGAACTGATGGGCAGGATCCCTTGGGAAGCTAATCTGAAGGGGAAAGGAGTCCAAGAGAGTTGGCTATATTTTAAAAAAACTCTGCTAAGGGCACAGGAAGTTGCCATTCCAATTAGGAGAAAGAACAAACGTGAGGCAGCCAGAATGGCTTAGCAGAGAACTCTGCTCTGAGCTTAAACATAAAAAGGAAGCTTATAGGAAGTGGAAGCTTGGTCAGATGTCCAAAAAGGCATATAAAGATATTGCTAGGGACTGCAGGGATAAAATCAGAAAGGCCAAAGGACAAATGGAGTTGCGGCTAGCGAGGGATGTAAAAGATAACAAGAAGGGGTTCTACAAGTATATTAGTAACAAAAAGAGGATCAGGGATGGTGTAGGCCCCTTGCTGAATAGGGCAGGCATCCTTGTGACAGAGGATGAGGAAAAAGCTGAAGTGCTCAATGCATTTTTTTCTTCAGTTTTCACAGGCAGGGTCAGCTCCCAGCCCACTACCATGGGTGTGGCAGATGGGAGAGAAGAAGACAGGCCCTTGGTGATGGAAGGTCAGGTTAGGGACTGCTTAAAGAAGCTGCAAGTGCACAAGTCCATGGGGCTGGACGAACTGCATCCAAGGGTGCTAAGGGAATTGGCCGACAAAATAGCCGCACCGCTGGCCATTATCTTTCAAAACTCATGGAGAACGGGGGAGGTGCCAGAGGACTGGAAAAAAGCAAATGTAGTGCCTATTTTCAAGAAAGGGAAAAAGGAGGATCCAGGGAATTACAGACCAGTCAGCCTCACCTCAATCCCTGGAAAAATTATGGAGCAGATTCTCAAAGAATCCATCCTCACACACTTAGAGGAAAATAAAGTGATCAGGAACAGTCAGCATGGATTTACCAAGGGTAAATCATGCCTGACCAATCTCATTTCCTTCTATGAGCAGATGACTGGTTTTCTGGATGCGGGAAGTACCGTTGATGTGCTATACCTTGATTTTAGCAAGGCTTTTGATACAGTTTCCCACAGCATTCTCACTGGCAAATTAAGGAATTATGGTTTGGATAGGTGGACTATAAGGTGGATAGAGAACTGGCTAGATCAACGGTTTCAGCGTGTAGGAATCAATGGTTCCATGTCTAGCTGGCAGCCAGTCACGAGTGGTGTGCCCCAGGGGTCGGTCCTGGGGCCGGTTCTGTTCAACATTTTCATCGATGATCTGGATGATGGAATAGACTGCATTCTCAGTAAGTTTGCGGATGACACCAAGCTGGGAGGACCAGTAGACACATTGGAGGGCAAGGACAGGATTCAGGGAGACCTAGATAAATTGGAACAGTGGGCCAATAGAAACCTTATGAGATTCAATAAGGATAAGTGTAAAATCCTGCATTTGGGACCAAAAAACCCTATGCACTGCTACAGGCTGGGAAACATTCAGCTAAGTAGCAGCAGTGTAGAAAAGGACCTGGGGGTCATGGTGGATGGGAAGCTAGATATGAGTCAGCAGTGTGCTCTTGCGGCCAAAAAGGCCAATGGCATACTGGGCTGCGTCAAAAGAAGTATTACCAGCAGATAAAGGGATGTGATCCTTCCCCTCTATTCTGCACTGGTGAGGCCACATCTAGAATACTGTGTTCAGTTTTGGGCTCCCCACTACAAAAAGGACAGGGACATGCTAGAGAGAGTTCAGAGGAGGGCAACCAAAATGATTAAAGGGCTAGAGCACAAGCCCTATGAGGAAAGACTGGAAGCATTAGGCTTATTTAGTCTGCAGAAGAGAAGACTGAGGGGGGATTTGATAGCAACCTTCAACTACTTGAAGGGATGCTCTAAGGAAGATGGAGCTCGACTGTTCTCGGTAGTAACGGAGGACAGAACGAGGAGCAATGGTCTCAAGTTGCGGTTAGGGAGGTCGAGGCTGGATATTAGGAAAAACTTTTTTACCAGGAGAGTGGTGAAGTCTTGGAATGAGCTGCCGAGGGATATGGTGGAGTCTCCATCTTTAGAGGTGTTTAAGGCCCGGCTGGACAAAACCCTGACTGGGATGGTTTAAGTGGGAGTGGTCCTGCCTCTGGCAGGGGGTTGGACTAGATGACCTATGAGGTCCCTTCCAACCCTATGATTCTATGATTCTATGACCCCTGGAGCTGGCCCTGCTGGCTTGCGAAACTGCCCTAGTAGGCTTTACCCAAAAAGAGAAATAGAAGATGCCTTTGATTTAATAGCTTCTAAGACACTAACCTTTACTGAATGTAAGCCTGTATTTATTAGAGAGCTTGAAGATTCTGTTCTATGTATTTAGTTTCACAAACATTCAAAGGAGGAGGAAATAATTTTCTATGATGATGAAACTGATTTTAAACAGTAAAAAGAAACTGTATCACAGACTGATGATTCTGAGATTTGTGGTTTAAATACTCCTAGCGGGTTAAAATTGTATCAACAGTCATTAGTTCCCAATGCCCTGAAACCGATAGCGATAAAGAAGAAATGGAAGAAAACTCAGAGCACCGCAGAAAATGGCCTGTGCTACATTTCTTGTCAACAATCTGAGGCAGCATTGGTTAGTGGTTAAAATACTGCTTTGGATCTCAAAAAATTCAATAAGTATAAGGGGTATATTTCAGGAGTGGCCAGGTGAGGTTCTGTAGCCTGCAATGTGCAAGAGGTCAAACCAAATGATCATGATAGTATCTTCTGATCTTAAAATCCATGGGTATGTCTACACTGGAGTCTCAATTAAGGCAACTTAACAAGGTCAACTTTAAGCCCCAGTCTACATTTGGGGGAAATTTGGCAGCAGGTGATTGCCAGTTACACAAGGAACGTAAAATTCCTTGCATAACCGGCGGTGACTTTCTAAGCCACCACTACACATTAGTGGAAAGCTGACCGCAAATCGCTTGCGGTTGGCTTTCCCCTACACCCCCTGCCCTCCAGAACTTCCGGGATCGGCTTCTGGGAGCAGCACAGCGAGTTCATACTTGCCATGATTCACTTCTGGAAGGGCAAACTGATGGCAGCAAATTATAGACAAGCCATAAGTCGACTTAAAGCTGACCTTGTTAAGTTGACTTAGAGTGTCCACATTCAAAAGCCCTGTGGATTGCCCCTGTCCACACTGGCAACTGCTAGATTGACTTAATGCTTAAACTGACTTTATTAAGTTGACTTAAGGGCTATTCCCCATCTACACTGGCTTAAATTGACTTAATAAGGTCAACTTAAGCGTTAAGTTGACCTTCCAAGGTAGAGTTATTAAATCAACTTTAGGAAGTGCTTAAATCAACTTAATACATTCCAAATGTGGCCAGAGCTTTCCTTAGGTCAACTTAAGGCAGGTTAAGTCAACCTAAGGCTCCAGTGTAGACATATCACATGAGTCTAAGATCTCCGTTCAATTCTTGGCTCTGCCACTGTGTTTCTGGGTGATCTTGGGCCAGTCACTTCACCTCTCTGTTCCTGACCTACTCCATCTGTAAAAATGGGGATAATAAGGCCATCCTCCTTGGTAAAGGGCATTGAGGATCTGCTAAAAAATGCTGTAAGTATTCCATCCAGCAATATTTAATATATTTGAGTAAAACTTAGTGCAATCTGATATTTCCATTATCAACAATAGCACAACATTGTCCTGAAAATGGATGGTCTTGCAAAAAATAAAAGAAAAAAAGGTAAGTTCTTTCTTTTTGTCTTCAAGCATATCATGTTAAAGCACAGATATCTACGAAGAAAAATGCTCCATCTTGATGTGGGAAATGCAAATTTGATAGGCATGCCTTGGTTATACACAACTATCAAAAAGAAAGCAAAAAAGCAAGACCAAATAGTGAAAACTGTCAAAGTGACAGAAGAAACGAAAAAAAACCCAAGGAGTCATGTGGCATAAATCTGTTAGTCTTTAAGTGCCACACGACCCCTTGTTTTTTTTGCTGGACTAGACTAATGCGACTATCCCTTAGGAGAAACGAAACACAACATTGGGTACAAGCACAAACACCTACCAGAACAGAGAGAATTCAGAAAAACAAATCAAACCAACTCTACTGCCCTAATAGCATGGACCTTTAGTGAAATAAAGACCAGTACCATTAAAAATTTTTTTTAAAAAAGCTCATGAAGGCAGAACTGATTGCAATACATACAAGATTGCGTTTACATCCAGAGAAAAACAAGCCAGGTCTGAAATAATCACATCTCACAGCCCACTCCTATTAGCCATTCATTTGTATTTCCCTTTTCACACTGCATAGACTATCCTGTAGTGAATCAGCAGACCCCTAGATCCTGGAAGGATTTGCTAACCATTCTGCTGATGAAAAAAGGTGACCCTCAGGACCTAAGCAACTACTATCCAATGACACTTCTCTCGTTCATATGCAAGATGTTCACTCAAATTATTCTTGGTCTAATTCAGAAGGACATTGACCTACAAATGAGTCAAGAACAGGCTGGATTCTGCTCAGGCTTCTCCACAACTGATCATATTCACAGTATTGGACAGCTCATGGAAAAATGCAATGAAAACTGTATTTCACTGTTTATTGTCTTCATTGACTACAAAAAGGTATTCAACTCGGTTAAGTTTAATGCAGTACTGAATACACTGAACGACTCTGGTGTTGACCAAACCTATGTCTCACTGTTGAAAGAAATAAACAGTGAGTGCACAACGACAATCAAGCTCTTCAAGAACCCTTGTAAAATAAAACTGTGCAGAGGAGTGCATTAGGGTGACACAATTTCACCAAAATTGTTTGCTGTCACACTGGAAGACGTGTTCAGAAACCTGAACTGGCAGACAGGAATCAAGTAGATGGAGAGTACCTGACACAATTGCTGTTTGCTGATGATTGTGTTCTTTTTGCAACAGACATACAAGAATTGCAAGAAAAAAGTGCATCAGTTGCAAAAAGAATCTACGAAAGTTGGCCTAGAGATGAACATATCTAAAACTAAATGGATGTGGAATGAATTCTATGTTGATAGGCATATAATCCTAAATGGCAAAGAAGTAGAACAAGTTGCTAAATACACATATCTGGATCATGTTCTGAATTCTTCTGGTGCTGTCGATGAGGAGATCTCAAAAAGGAAGCAAGCTGGTTGGTCTGCATTCAACTATCTGAAGACTGTTTTCTTTGATGACAAATTGTCCATGCCACTGAAAGCCAGCTTATTTAACTCCCCAGTGCTGCCCTCACTGACATATACAGCAGAATGCTGGGCTACTACTCAGGAACAGGAAGAGAAGATGGCTGTGGCTCAAAGAACAATGGAGCGAAGGATGTGCAAGCTATCTTTACGTGATCAAGTTCCCAACCAAGAAATTCATCAGCAAATGGGAACAAAGGACTTGGTGCAAGCCATGTACGAAGCCAAAATGTGATGGGCGGGTCATGTCATTTATTTCCAAGACAACAGATGGATGTCGTGGCTCACTCAATGGATTCCTCTTGACTACAAACATCCCATCTGTCAACCAAAAATGAAATGGGCAGATCCGATGGTCAAGATTCTCGGTCAGAAGTGGAAGCGGGTGGCACAAGACAGAAACCATTGGTGTGAGATTGACCTGTGACAGTGGAGAAGCTCTATCAGCAACGTGATACATTGAGGACAGGCCGGACACTGGTGACACAGGTGAATCAGCAACATTACCAGCTACTTTCGTGTTTGACCTTTTCTTGTGACTGCCATATCAGATCCATATTGCAGTTGCAAATGATTAACCAAGATCTGTCTCTTTCATAATGTCCCCAAACTCTGAAGCTTGTCATTCAGAACTTGCTTTTTAAGAATTCTGAATGAATTTTCAGCAGTGGCTTTGCTGTCCTTGGTTAGGGGCTCTCCCATTCTTGTAGCACAATCCTTCTCCATAATGGTAATATTGGGCCATAAGTGAACAGGACTGCCTGCAGCTGAGCACTATAATGTATGTCTGAAGGAGAATTCATATTCTCCTGCTTACCCTTTACCAGTCCAGTGAAAGAACTGATTTAACAAAAGGTAAATTTCTGCAAAATCTCCTGTTAATTCTCAATAACTATTTCCTTTTCAAATTCAAGACCATTTTTTGCCAAACGAACAAGGAGTCCTATGGCACTTTTAAAGACTAACAAATGTATTTGTCACATGAGCTTTTGTGGGAGAAAATCTTACTTCATCGGACTCCATCAAAAGATGGGGAACTCACAGAACAGGAGAGCTGTTGCTTTGGCACATGTTGTTTTTCCTCAGTTATTATGTCCTTGAGCCATCTGAGGAGCTGTACTGAACTGAAAAATTAGGCAGAGTCTAGTAACCATTTCACTGCATTGATGCAGAGCCATAACTACAGTGGGGGAAAAGGGGCAAGGCCCTGGGTGAATGGTTTTACAGGGTGCCAAACCGATGTTCACACAGAGAGGTCCTGGCAGCAACGAAGTGAAGAGGACTGTGCTCTGTTCCTCTGCAGACAGGAGCTTGTGCTAGCCTGACAGGTTAGGTATTCCCCTGCCAGGAACTTCACTTATCTTAGTGATTTGGACCTCTCAGCCACTCTCAAGTCTTACAGCGCCCGGTATTACGTAAGCTGCCCAGGAGCCATGCAAATTGCTAAGTGTCAGATTTTGCTCTCAGCTCAGCTCCTCCACCCCCAGGCTTGCTGAGACACAGAGTAGCTCCTCTTTCTGTTCCAGGGGAAGAGAGGAGGGCAATTTGAATCCCCCTCCAGGCAGGCAGCCTGTGCAGATTGCATGGCTGTGACTCAGTTTTGCTTCTCTGCCCACTAGCACAGGGGTAAGTGCAGGGCACCAGGGCTCAGGAGAGGGACAGGGAAGCTAGAGGGTGAGGCAGGTGGCAGGCCATCCAGGGGGCCCCAGGCCTGGTCTGGTGCCCCAGAGGACAAATTAGGGCCAGGCAGGAGCATTGCTGCCCCAGGGAAGCACCCGGGGCACCGGCCCAGGCCATGCCCCCTGCCATGAGGCCACGCCCCCAGCCACAGGCCACATCCCTGGCCGGGGATGGGGCAGGGAATGGCCGTGAGCAGCTGAGCCCCGGATCCCCCACCAAAGACGGGGCTGCCGCAGCCACGGGTGGCTGGGCCCTGGATCTCCGGCCCATCCACGAGACGCGGGCCCTGCCAGACCTGGGGCACTGGCGCCAGGATTCGGGGCACGTGCCCCATGTGCCCGGCACCAGCGACACTCCTGGGGCCAGGTCAAGGAGGGAGGGGCTGGCAGGAAGATAGTTTGGGATGAAAATCTGAGCAATACTGGAGGGTGAGTGAGTGAAAGACTGAGATGGGACAATAGCTGCCCAGCTGCAGTGGTGTGGGTCACAGAGTGGGGAAGTGGGTGGCTTTGGGGCAGTAGGGGAAACAGGTGGTGTGGAGGAAATGGGGGGTGAACAGTTTTGTGCGGGGGGGTGTCTAGGAGGGCCTACGTGGGGCAACAGATGTTCAGGGTGGTTTTGAGTCAGGTAGGGCACTGAGTTGTGTGGTGGTTTTGGAAGCAATAGCAGGGGGCTGCTTTGGACCAGGTGGGGCAACAGCATGGGGGGAAGAAGTAACTCCAGGCTCCCTATAATAGCTGGGAGAAGAGGTTGATGTGGGTTTTTGAGTTGCAGGGGGCTGGAGCTGCATTGGTTGTGTGAAGCTCTCTGGAAGAGGCTGGGGTGCAGGTTGCTGGCTGTACCATGGCATGGCTGGAAAGGTGAGAAGCAAGTGTCAGACTCCCTACGGCGGCTCTCTGGAGTGTTTGAAATAACTCAGGTTTCCAGCAGAACTTTTGTAAGAATAATTTTAAAAAATTACCTGTTCATAAAAATAAATACTATGCAATATAAGCCCTCCTGGAGCATGATGCTATGGGGAAAGAGACAGGACTGGGGGAAGATGCTATTGGTGGGGGGGAGGAGGTTGAAGAGGGCAAGTGCATGGGAGGGGGGGTGTAGGAGATGAATGATGGGTTGCTGGTGGGTGGGGTGGTTGGAGAAGTGAGTAATGGATGGAGTAATGGGCTGGAGCCATGGCAGCTGGTACATGGGGGACACATGGAGGGATGGAATTGCTGGCTATAAAGTCATAGTCACTTATAAGGAGTCTTTCAAAAGGCATCAATTTCTTGAAGTAATTGATCTTCCTCTGTGGCTGGCCTATGGATCTGAGCAATGGGGGCACATCCTGTCGCTGATAGCTAGTAGGGCAGATCCTTCTGTTCTTGCTACCAATAGGCCCCGGTACCTAATGCTCACAGCCTGCTATAATCCAAAGGGATAGCTGTGTTAATCTAGTTCAGTAAAACAAACAAACAAGGAGTCCAGCGGCACTTAAAGACTAACAAATTTATTTTTTGCATAAGCCTTCATGGGAGAAAATCCCACTTTGTAGAATCCTTCCTTCTGAGCCACTACCCAGTTTCCTTAGATACCAAGACCTTTGTGTACGTGCATGCTGGTGGGAGGATGATGTTAACAAAACTTAATGGTTTTACGCCAGGTCTTTTCTCTGCTATGTTATGTTTCACATCAGAATAGAGAAGTGCTTTGTTAAATGAGTCTGCAGCTAGTCTCCTGCAGTGGTGAGGCAGGATGCTTTAAAAGCTTTCTTGATAAGACTGCTTAACATACACGTTCCTGTAACTGTCACATTTTAGGGGAACTGCCTGGCTGCGGAGAGGGATGAGTTACTGAACCTTTCATGTGTGGCTAGGTCAAATCCAGCTCAGATTAATAAGGAATGAAGATTATGAAAGTGCTGTGTGGTGGTGGTATGTGAAAAGAATTGTTAGTCTTAATCCATTTCCTGATGGAAAGACTTTTACAGCACCAGGACATAAATTAAGAGCAGAGAGAGCACTGGATGAATGGACATTGGAGACTAAACTATTAAAGATTGAGATCGAAAGGGTAGCCATGTTAGTCTGTTGCAGAGAAAGAGAGTCCTGTGGCGCTTTTAAAGACTAAGGCTATGTCCACATTATTTCGAAATAAATTAATTTGAATTAAGGAAAAGCCTGCATTTGAAACAGCTGTTATCTTGAAATGGTTATTTCGAAATAAGGCCGTTTGGACATGTTGTTTCGAAACAGTTGTTTCGAAACAATGGTATTGTTTCAAAACAACGTGTCCAAACGGTGTTATTTTGAAATAACCAATTCGAAATAACAGCCGTTTCGAAATGAATGGGGTTTAAGCTGTTTCGAAATGACAGTTCTTATTTTGAAATGACAGAGCCTGTCATTTTGAAATAAAACGTCATGTGGACATTGTTTTTTATTTTGAAACAACCAGTGTTGTTTTGAAATAAAAGACTCGTGTGGATATACCCTAACGGATTTATTTATTGCATGAGCTTTTGTGGGAGAAAATCCCACTTTGTCAGCAATGTTCCCTCTAAGGGGAGAGGGCAGCTGAGCAACTACGGTTGCTCGCTGCGCTCCCTCCCCCCCCCCGCGGGGCCCGCTGCGCAGCCCCTCCCCCCGCTCCTGACAGCCCCGCCCCCGCTGCTCCCGCTCAGCCCCCCCCCCCGGCAGCCTGCCCGCTCCCGCTCGCCCCCCTGCTCGCCCCCCCTCCTGACAGGGCCCCCTTGCGCTCGCCCCCCCTCCTGACAAGCCCCCCTCCCGCTCGCCCCCCTCCCGACAGCCCCTGCTGCTCCTGACAGCCCCCCTCCCACTTGCCCCCCCGCTCAGCCCCCCCCC
>ML682251.1:497973-510929 GCA_007922195.1 Podocnemis expansa
GCCCCCCCCCACTTACCTTGGGGCTGGACGGGAGCCACTCCCGGGCCAGAGGAGCTCTACGGAGCATGCCCAGATTTTCTGGGCATGCTCCGTTGGAGCTCCTCTGGGCGGGAGTTTTCAAAACTCCCAGCCCCAGAGGAGTTCTCTGCAGGGATTCCGGCTGCCAGCAGTGCGCTGCCGGCAGCTTCCGCTGCGCTGGCGGCTGTGGCGGGCTGCGCCACAGCGCGCTGGCGCAGCTTAGAGGGAACACTGTTTGTCAGACACACTAAAAATGAAGTGTCTGACAAAATGGGATTTTCTTCCCAAAAAGCTCATGCAATAAATAAACCTTTAGAAGCGCCACAGGACTCTGTTTGTTTCTCTAAAGTCTGAGAGTTTGCATGTCTGTGGGTTACTGCAAGCAATAAATGCAGTTTTGTGTTTTTGTTTGTCTCAGTTGTTTCTGCTTACGCATTGTGTTCAATTGCATATCACATATCACTGTGTTGCATTGTGTTCAATTCTATATCACATTTTACTTAATTATCACATTGTTAATCACAGTACTTATTGTGTTATGCAGTGTTTGTTAGTTTGTGACAATAATTAATATAGACACAAATGCGATATAAAATTATAAATATTTTTATGGAGTGATAACCAATGCATGTGGTACTGGGAAGCAGTTGCAAATGCCTACCTGAGCTGGGGCCTGCACATGCATGAGGGGGGCCTGGACAATACAGGAAGGTGGCCCAGAGATTAGGTGGGTTCTGGGGCCAGTCAAATTATACTTTAACCACTGGGTATGCTCCATTCCTTTGCTGCCACCCCAGGAATGGCCCACTGATGGGGGCAAGGGAGGCCCAGCAGTTGGGGAAGGGCACCAGTGGGGAGGCCCACCATTGGCAGCAGGGATAGATCGGGCTCTGTGCTGACAGTCGGCAGTGACTGGGGATGGATTCTGGCTCTGTACTACCATCTGGCAGCAGCGCTGTGTTGGATCAGGTCCTGGGCTGAACTGGGCCCTAGGTCGGGGGGGCACCTTTGGGGCTGCTTGCCCCAGCCGGACAAAAAGTCTAGTTATGGCCCTGCATTAATGCACTGTTTAAATTTTGTAATAATGCAAAAAATCTACCAGAAAAACTTTTTGCAATCAGTGGAAACCTTTACTTTACCTACATCTCCACATTATCCTTATTCAATGTGCTGCACAAGTATGTAATACTGGAAAAATTCAGTTGGCCTTCACACACTCTTTTCAACAAAAACAGAGATAATACATACAAAACATCTAGCTGAAAAACTTGTGGTAGCATAATTTAAAACCATTTAAAGTCATAGTCTAATTTGTGGTGGGTGACAATGACCAGTGTTCCAAAGGTTATTTTGGGAAAGTAAAGTCAGACTGTATGAAATTCCTGTAGTCTTTCAGTCTAGCTGTCAGTACCGCTGGTGCTGTTAGCAAGTACATTGAAGTTGAAAGGTACTTAGCATATAAAAGGCTATGCCTACACTAGCCAATTAGTCCAGACTAAGCACGCTTAGTTCAGACTAATTTGGTCCATAACCACACGAGCCTTTGGCTAGTCTGAACTAAGAAATTTCTTAGTTCGGACTAGGCAAAGGTTATCCAAATTAGTAAGTACTGGTGCTTAGTCTGGACTTACTTGGTTAGTCCAAACTTTAGTTTGAACTAAGCACATGCAATATTCGAAATAATGGCTAGTTTGAACTAATGAAGTTCAAACTAAGCCATTAGTTCAAACTAGCCACATGTTCTAGTTTAAACTAAAAAGTTAGTTTGAACTAGGACACGTGGTTAGTTTGAACTAAAATCCACGGTATCAAGTCTGAACTAAAAAAGTAGATGTAGACATAGATAAAGATAATATAGTATTCAGTGTTTACCTGACGGGGCTAGGGTGTGTCTTGACAGCTAGTGACCCTGTGGCATCAAGTCACATACCCTCACTATCTGAAGATCCAGCATTAGGTACAGCTGAGCCTCAGTGTATGTATACATGATCTCATTGTCTCTTCTGCAATTAAACTTTATGAATTTATGATACTGTTTTACTGAGCCTTCTGCACCTGCAGTTTTATCAAAGTTTCTCCCCCTTTTGATGCAGTAATTGGTTGTGTTAGGATTACAGACCAGAAAAGCTTCTTTATAGAGAGGCAGACAGCCCCAAATTATATGGAAATTCTATGCAAGAACTTATGAAAAAAACTTCCCCTCTGTGCTAAAGAGTCTTATAGTAGAAATCCTTAGGAATGCTTATCTTCAGGTGTCACCAATGATCATACTTAACAACAGCTGATCTATTAAAATATTTGTGGTTATAAGAAATAATAACTTTTTCACTTGTTTTACAGTTTCAGAGTGAAAGTGAATGGAATACATCAATTGACTGAACAATTCCATTAATGGTGAACCAAGCATCTTACGCACTATGCTTTCATTTAAGTCTGATCATAGCAAAAATCACAACTTTGACTCTTGACTATTTCCACCAAAGATTTTACAAGTAAGCTGAAAGATGCAGTTTGGTTATAGCAAAGTACTGAATGGTATCTTTTCAAATACCTTCACTGACTCTTTAGCGAATGACAATCCTGTCTAAGTAAAACCCTTCATCTGACCCCTCTACATCTCCCTTCCATACATCTTGAATGTAGCCTTCAATATTTAAAATGTCATTTCAAATATTGATTAGTTTAGCAGAGAACATCCAAGTTATTTGCATAAGTGTTAGAGTTTATTAAAGCAAAAGTGCTCTCATTATGGTTACAAAGTTGTTAGGATAACATAAAATACAGGGAACCATTTTGTATTTTTTCACAAAGTTGGACAAACAAAGTTGGCATTTCTCTGACGGAACTTTGGAATTATGAAGGAAAGGAACTGGACATGTTCCGGCCACAGATGAATAGTTTTTACTTGAAAAGGAAAGAACACCAAGCCATATTGATACTTCACAAGTCTCACAGCAACTCCAAAAACACTAGCTGGTTCAACTAACTGTAGTGCATATGAATAGAGTAGCACCCTGTAATCAGGTGTGTCAAACACACGGCTCACAAATCTCTTCCATCTGGCATGTGACTGCACCCCATGGGTGTGTCTACACTGGCAAGTTAGTTCGAATTATGGAGCCTTAATTTGAACTAACTTGGCCCCCCATCCACCATAGACTTTCACTAGTTCAAATTAAGGAATTCCTTAATTCAAACTAATGAAAGCTTAGTTCGAATTAGTAACAACTGCATTTAATTTGAACTAAGCATTTAGTTCAATTCTTAGTTCAAACTAAGGGCACTGTAGACCAAGATTAAGCCTTAATTCAAACTAAATAAATTCAAATTAGGGCAGATAGCTTGAATTAACAAAGTGTACTCATTCAGTTTAGCGTTCAAGTTGAATTAGTGCACTTTATTAATTTGACTTACTAAAGTCAGATTTAGTTTGAGTTAAGGTAGAACTTAATAGTTCAACTTTGTTAATTCGAACTAACTTTTGCAGTGTAGACATAGAGACCACACTCTCTCCCCAACAGACAGACTCAGACAGAGAGATCTTGTGGTCTCACAGAGCACAATCACAGAATGGTGAGAAGAGATTCATAGGCTGCATCTCACCTGGAAGTTGTATGTTTGACACCACTGATTTATGGTATATATGGCCCACTTGAAGTGCATTTAAGTCAAATCTGACCCACCATAGCAAATGAGTTTGGCCCCCACTTCTGTAAGTAGTTAGTAAGCACTTTGGCGTTATGTATTTTAGAAGTCATCAGAAACTAGTCAGAGGAGCAATATGCATTAGACTAGGCCTGTATGGTTTTTTAGCTGTTAATAAACACAGTTGGTTTAGATCCAGTTGTATCTATGTAGTTTATTTCTCTCATTTTTGTATTGTAAAGAGCAAAAGAAAATAATTACAAAAATATATTTGTAATACAATTAAAGAAATTGGTGGAATTTAGTTTGATGAAATTTCTAAAAAACCAACAACTTACACTGATGTTTTGGATTTTTTTTAATTTTGGGATTTTGAATAAAATTCTGGGATCAGCAGGCTGTCTCCTCCTGGTACAGCAGATCCCAAATCCCAGTGCTTTGTCCCTCCAGAGTTTTGATTACACTTTCCATGGCAGCATGTGGGAGGCATTCATCTGCTTTGGTAGCTGCTCTATCTTCTCAAAAGATGAGGCACTGCCAGATAAAAGGAGGGAGCCATCTCTCTTCCTTAGGACACTGCATATTTCTAGGACATCCTGACCTGAAGACATACACAACCTGATACGAACTGCTGTGAAACAAAGCAGCTACCTTTCTGTGATTTATTAGGTCATCTCCTCGTCATGATCCTGATGCAGTCTGTCCTTTGAAAAACGTTGTGGTTTTGGGGAGAGATGTACACATGCAATGCAAACTTCAAAGCTCTGTACACAAGAAGCAACTGGCTTCAAAACAACTAAAGCAGATAACCCAAGTTCCAATGTGTGTGTATGAAAAATCAGATGTATTGATTTCTCTTTATTTGCAGCCCAGGTGTCACAATTTTCTCATTTGTAGTGTAGTTGGACCCAGGTTGGTCCCAGGAGATTAGCGAGACAAAGTGGGTAAGGTAATATCCTTTATTGGACCAACTTCTGTTGGTGCAAGAGACAAACTTTTGAGCCACACAGATCTGAGGAAGAGCTCCATGGGACTTGATAGCTTATATTTGTCATCAGTAAAGGCTGGTCCAGTAAATAATATGACTTCACAATCTTCTCCTTGTGAAACAAGAAACCACAGCACAGTCCGACAGGGCTGTGCTAGGAAATGGATTACCTCCCATTTCCTCAGCACTGACATGGCAAATTGCTAAGGTCTTGTACACACTGACAAGTTTTTCTAGCACAACTCAACTTTGTATCAAAACAAACCCGTCATACACAGCTGAATGCTTCGTAACAAAGCCAGGGCTGATGGCTATAGAAGAGTTTTTGAGGATAGGTTTGTCAATCCTAGAATGCTGACGGCTCTGTTCCCAGCAGGTAGAGAAGAAACAGCTACAGGGCAGTTAGGGATGCCTGGGCCCAATTAAGGGCTGCCCCAGGCCCTATAAAAGCCACACCTCCAGTAGCACACAAGGGAGAAGGATAAAAGTGGGAGGAAGCTTAAGAGGTTTTGCTGAGTACCAGGAGGCCCAAGACAGAGTTGCTCCACAGAGAAGCCTTCTCAGCAGCTGCAATAGCAGGAGCTGTGGCTTAGAGCTCACACCTCCTTCACCTCCCATTCCACAAAGGGAAGAGGGAGCACTACTAGGCTTAAATAGCAGAGCCTCAGTGGTAAGGCCAAGGAGCCTGCAGCATCTGCAGGAGTAGGGGACCTACCCAGGTGGCCGATTTACCCCTGGCCTTTAACACCAGGGAGGAGAGATGGTATGTGGCACAAGCTGGGGGAGTACATCAAAACAGCCCTGTTTGGATGCATCAATAATACCAGCTGTGCGAGAATCATAGCAACTTTTGTGCCAACACTTTTGCTCAAGAGAATGTGTGTGTACACTGACTCCTTTTGCTTCTGTGCTAAGTAGCCTCTGGAAATGTCCTAAAATGCCAGCGCTGCCCACTCTAGTCTTCTGCTCGCACTCCTCTACTCAGATGTGACTCTCCTTCTCATAAGTCCCGGGAATCTTTGAATTTTTCTGTTGTCACTTCCTGTTTCTTCAGCATGGAGAGCAAGCATGTCACGTTCCTGGGATATAATGGCAGCTCCACACAGCAAACACTCTCCCACCTGGAGCACTGCAGAGCTGCTGGACCTGATCAGCATCTGAGGAAAGTCCACCGTGCAGGAACACAGGGCTGTAACTCAGCCGCGGCAAGTGGGGCAAAGCCTCAGGTGCCGAATTTTAGAGGGTGGAGGGGACAGATCAGGCTCCCTGCAGCAGCTGGGAACAGCTCCAGCTCCTTGCTGTCCCCAAGGAGCTGGATCCATCCCCAGCTGCTGCGAAGAGCAGGATCCATTCCCTCTGCCCTCTAAAATTTGGTGCCTGGGGCTTCCGGCACCACCTGGAGCACTCTGCCACTGCTGCAGATGGATCCGGTTCCCTGCTGCCCCAGCGGTAGTGGGGAGCCAGATCTATCCCCAGCCACTGCCAGAAGGCAGGTGGGGCTGGATCTGGCTCCCTGCTGCCTTTTGATGGGGGGTGGGGACAGATCATGCCTCAGGCCGGATCAGGGCCTGGGTTCAGGGAGGGTGCCTTTGGGTCCGTTTGCCCCGGGCACTACTCTAGCTAGTTACGGCCCTGCAGGAACAGCTACGGGGCAGCAGAAGGAACTTTGACACTTCAGACCAGATTTCTCTTGCTATGTCTGAGAAAGGCTATGAGGAGGACACACTGCAGTGCAGAGCCAAGGTGAAGAAGCTGTGGCTGAACTACCAGAAAGCCAGGGAGGCAAACTGTCAAGCTAGCTCAGTGCCAGCTGCATGTCCATTTTAAAAGGAGCTGGAGGCTATCCTCTGAAGGGACCCAACATCCATTCCCAAGACTCCCATAGACATGTCCATGCCTCCAGAGCCAATGGATACTGGAGTATAACAATGACAAGGAGGTGACTGATGAGCAAGTGGCACTGGCAGATGACCCAGAGTCAGGAATCAGTGCAGCAGAGACTGGGAGTCAGGAGCTGTTCACCATCCCCTACTCTCCAATACACAGGGCCAGCACTGGGGATCATGGCGTCCCCCCACAGCACAGCGACGCTGGAGCAGATGAGTGACATCATCAGGGGAGTGCCACAGTGCTGTCCCCTTTTGATGCCCCTCAAAATGCCAGCGCCCCCCTGCAACACAGGGGCTGCTTACTGAGTAGCACTGGCCCTGCCAATACACACAGCCAGTCGCAACCATTCAGCTGCGGTGCTCCAGAAGCGGGAGGGGGCGCTCTGGTAAGTGATTGCTAATCTGATGCTGTGTTCAGGAGCTAACTCTTCTACTTAATAACAAAATGGTATGAGGGGAGGGAAGTATGCTGGAGTAGCTACGGTTATGTATGACTTCCTGCTCTCCAGTGCATCTATACAGCATTCATTATCAGTACATCGATGCATAAGGCAATTTCCAGGGCATCCTCCATTGAGAGCTCACTGAAAGTTTCCTAGATGTACCCCCCTGATTCTCTGCCTCAGCTTTCTCAACAGATCAGATGTGTTTCCTCCCCCACAGAAGGACACTCTCCTTCATCAGCTGGAAAGCATGTTACCAGGGACCATCGCAGCACACTACCCTGTAGTGTAGGGACCTGGTTTGGATCTGCTGGCACGCAGGATGTGCATTCTAGCTTCCCTGCTTACTCTAAGGCAGCAGGTCTCAACCACAATGTTAGGACACATTAGTGTCATCACACAGTGCAAAGTGTGTCGCGGAGAGCTGGGGCAATGGCTAGATTTGGCTTGTGGGAGTGGACTGGTGTGTCCTATAGGGTCATGCCCCACCACCAAGTGTGCCATGACCTGCAAAAGGTTGAGAACCACTGCTCTAAGGAGCAAGATATCAGCTTCTACAGCCACCTCTTGTGGAAAATAGGGGCAGAGATTGAGACTGATAGTCAAATTGCATGTTCCTTGATTACCGAAGCAAGAACCCCTTCCCAGATCCCCAAAATTCAAATCAAAGGCAGGGCTGTCCCTAAGGGGGTGCAGGGCCCATGGCCAATCAGCCTATTGGGGCCGCTGCCCACCCATGCTGGGGGAGTGGGGTGGGATGGCCCAGAGGCCAGGACCCCGGGCTCCCTCCCTCCTCCCCACAGCCAGCCACTCCACCTCCAGGCACAGAATGGACCAGCACCAACTCTGGGCTGGCCCTCCCCGCCCAAGGATGGAATAGCCAGCCTAGGGGAGGGGCAGGACAGCAGAGCCTGGCTTCTGGGCTGGCCCGCTCTGCCCCAGGGCCAACTGTTCCCTGACCTGGGGCCAGGGGGCAGCCTGGACATGGAGGGAGAATGGTGCAGGCCCCACGCTGCCCTGGTCACAGCAGAACAGCGTGGGGCCCACAGAACCATGGGGCAATTGCCCTTCTTACCCCGCCCCCACCCCGAAGATGGCTGGGATCAAAGGAGCATTCTTGACCCCTATGTGCAACTTGCCATCTCTAGATTCAGCAGGGAGCTGCACTGTGCTCAGGGTGAGGGTGAGAGTGTAATGTGTTTCTCAAGTGTTACATCTCTACTTAGAGGAATGTAAAAACAATTCCTTTATTCATTATGTTTCATTTTCACAGAAATGACCTGGCCAGGCAGGGTGCATACACCTGCAGACTGACTTAGACAGATAAGGAAGAGACCTTGGTGAACCAAGGAAGACATGTTCCAAGAGCTCCTACGCTTCAATGAGGCATCCAGGAGAGAAAACAGGACTTGGAGACAGGTTTAGACAGGACTGCAAAGAAAATTGTAGGAGAAGGCAAGAACTTAAGGACCAATTGCTTAACATGCTGAAAGAGCAGACAAAGTTCCTAAAGCAGGGATGGCAAACTCATGTCACCACGAGGGCTACATGAGGACTAGTATGGTATCCCAAGGGCCGCACCACTGAAACCTTTTCATACAACGATATTTCAAATATTGATAGTGATAGCATCATTGTGGACCACAAGAAATAACTTTGGGGGCCACATGTGGCCCTTGGGCTGTGAGTTCAACACCTCTGTCCTAAAGACAATGGTTACTCTCCAGTCCCAGCCACTACATGCTTGCCTCCACCCCTTCAAACACACCAGCAGTTTCTTTTACCCTCCTCACACACTCCCACTAAGCACTCCTATGAAGGCCAAGGACCTTCTTGGTACAATCTCACATCACACAGCTACAGGAATTAGTCCCAGACACATATGGATCTGTAATATCCTCCAGTGCCCCAGAGAGTCACTACCCTGCATGCTCACTGTTTCCTGACCACTGTTTCTTTATTAATAAAAAGAGTGCTTCAATCATACAGAAAATCTTTATGCATTCAGAAACAATATTCATTCATGTACAATGTTTAGTCATGTGAATAAAAGACATATTCCCCTGCTACAGCAGTGCCTTATAGGTTTTCAGCATCTGAGTGACACAGTGATGTATATATGCCATACTTACAGGTTATTATTAAAATGCTCCCTCAGTGCCTCCCTTATGAGTATGGCTCCCTGTTATGCTTCCCTAATGCCCCTAGCCTCTGGCTGCTCATACACACATGTGAGACGATCAGCCCCCATGGTCCACCCAGGGGGAAATTTCTCTCCCTTATTTTCACAGCTGTTGTGGATCACAAAGCAGACAGCTATAATGGCTGGAATATTGTCCTTGTTTAAGTCCAACCTGGCATATAGACATCTCCAGCATGCCTTGAGTCTCCCAAAGGCACACTCCACAGTCATTCCACATGTATTCAACCTGTAACTGAACCAGTCCTTCATGGGATACAATTTGCCTGTTTAGGGCTTCATGAGTCCCCATGGCATCAGTAGGTAGGCTGAGTCTCCTAGGATCACTATGGGCATCTCCACACTTCCACCTGTAATTTTTTTCATCTGAAAAGAAGGTCCCTGCTTGTAACTTCCAGTAACAGCCCTGTATTTCTGAAGCTACATGCATCATGCACCTTTCCCAACCAACGAGCACTGATATCTGTGAAATGTCCCCAGTAATCCATAAGTGTTTGCACCATAGTGGAATAGCCCCTCCTATTTATATACTCAGATGCAAGAAGCTCCATAGCCAGAATTGGGATGTGTTTGCCGTCAATTGCTCCTCCACAGTCAAGGAGTCCAATGGCTGCAAATCTAACTACTATCTCACACACATTTCCCAGAGCCACTGTCCTTCATAGAAGAATGCAACTGAAGTCCCAGCACACTTGTAATAGCTTGGACTCAACAGCAGACCTGCTGACTCCAAATTGATTTGCAACCAAACTGGTAGCAGTTTGGAGTTGCCAATTTCCGCTCTGCAACTGCAACGTACTTCTCCAGGTAGAAGATAGGTATCATTTGGGTGTCTTTGCACCGTAGAGGAGGGGCCAGATATATACACTGTTCCATGAAAGTAACTTTAAGCATTCAAAAGTTCTGCAGCCACTACTCCTCATCCCACACCTGCATAATGATGTGGTCCTACCACTTGGTGCTTGCCTCTTGCAACTAGAAGCAGCAGTGCACTATCTGCAGGGGATCATCAAAGAAAACAGCAATGCAATGCTGTTTGTCCACATGTCACTCAGCAGGTCTGGCTCATCCAATTCTTGTTCTGATCTAGAGCTCAAGATGTATTGTGTAACCAGCCAAGAGATGTTCATAATGCTGCAAGTGACACTGGAAAGCAGAGCTGGATCCAGGTTTTCAGAACTGGATTGCGGAGACAGACGCAATTGTGGGGCAACATTGAAAAAAGAGGCAAGTTGCCAGTAATAACATTGAATGATGGCATGGAAATGCATTGTCTCATGGGAACTGAAAATTTACCCAAAGGGCTCTGCACTTCTCTCCTTCATATCAGAATTCCTTGAGCTAGAAGCTGACAAATGGCATGGTGGGATAGGTGCCCACACCGCACTGCTCTTATTGGTGAAAATTCAATCAACAGTGTGCACACTTCTTTGCGATACAAGGTGTGTTGCGTAGATTTCTGTAGGTGCTATACATATAGCGCTTTTCTTTTAATGCAAAAAATACTTCTGCAAAAATTCCCTAGTGTAGACATGGCCTGAGTCAGTATTTCTACAACTGAAAAGGTGTCATAGCCTTATCAATTGTGCTAACTTGATGAGAAAATGCATTTCTGTTCATGAAACAGCAAAGCCTACCAATCTCATTCAAGTCTCAATGGTGTTAACACTGTACAGCACATACGATAATGGTGGCCTGACCCACTAGAAAGGCTCCTCGGTGCTAAGGTAATACTGTACTAATAATAACCCCAGATAACTTTAGACTATTATTTCTGTGTCAGGATTACAACTCTGGTTTACCAGCTCCCATCCTGTACCTAACGCACTGGGACACATGCTGTCTCTGAAGGATTGAAGTATGGCGGGTTACCTGTGTAATCGTCCTTCTTCAAGATGGGCTGCTCATGCACGTTCAGTTCTAGGTATCTACATGCCGCAGCACACGATTGGCTGGAAAATTTTTGTCAGAGCAGGGTCAGTGGCCAACGCCCCCTCTGGCCACTCCCACAGCTATATATATGGCCCTGACCCTGATCCTCCTCA
Source organism: Podocnemis expansa (assembly GCA_007922195.1). Classification (NCBI taxonomy): domain Eukaryota; kingdom Metazoa; phylum Chordata; order Testudines; family Podocnemididae; genus Podocnemis; species Podocnemis expansa. The sequence continues at coordinate 509,202 of ML682251.1, forward strand.
GTCCCTTCTTTTTGGTAACTCTGAGTAGTGGGGACAGAGGGGGGAGACCTGAATGCATGTGAGCACCCATCTTTAAAAAGGACAGTTACATAGGTAACCCACCGTTCTTCTTCAAGTGCTGTTCACATCATTCAGTTCCAGGTGACTACTAGCCATACCTTGGATGGTGGGCAGAGTTTAATTTCCCCACCATCAGCATGGCTACACTCAAAGCGGCATCCTCACAATCAAGGCTGGGCAATGGAAAGGTGAATCATCAAGTCTGCACTGATGAGCACACTGTTGACCTGCATATCTTCCTGGAAGACCTGCATGAGGGATGCCAGAGAGGTTATCTGCTATTTTATTTTTAAGAAGGCAACCTTGATCTGTTATAGTGGCCCTCACTGTCAATCATTAACTGAGCCAGCAAAGGAACTGTTGTCACCGGCAATGTTCCAGTAACCCACAAATGTGGCAAATGGTCACAGTGTCCCAAAAGGGGGATGTGGCCTCTCCATCACAATTAGTCTGGGTTTAATAACATCTAACATGTGATATTCTGGTTAGGTTCTCTGTATCTGGGATGTTGGTAGGACACACCAGAGAGATGGGTATCCTGGTCTAGTAGGGAAGGACATATGGGTAAGACCCCATGGAAAAGGGAAAGGTGGCTCCGTACAGAGGGACCCATTCCCCTGTCCTATAGGTATCCAAAGGAGGAAGTGTCTGATCTGAGACCCGTCTGCCTTGGTAAGACCTGACCAGAGGGCTTTCAGACATCTGAAGGAGCCCAAGTGGTCACAGCTATCAGGAGACAGGAAAAAGGGGGGGGCCTCCAGGTGGGCCCTGCCAAGCAGAATAGTCTGTCCTACTAACTATTGCAACAGGGGGTGAAGGTCTCCCTGAAACAACAACTATTCTGAGTTCTGGAAAAATCTTCTCAAGCCCTCTTTGCAAAAAGAAAGGGGGTTGGACCAGGAGGATGGGGTGAGAGGGGAGGCAGGAAGAAAGGGAGAGGGACAGTTGAAAAAGACCCCGATTTACAAGCGAGGGTGGGTATAAGCCGGATAGGGAGATAAAAGGATCCCCTATCCAAGATCCTAGCAGTTATTCACATAGATTGGGCAGCTAGTTGCAGATTTTCCCTCTTCTTCTTCTCCTTTCTTTGGAAAAGGGAACAAAGGAGAAAGGAAGCTACCTTTACAGGCACTTGGCCCAGTGGAGGCTGCTTTGTTGTCAGTTCATGCCCACTTCCCTCGGCCAAGGGCTGTATTCACACACACATGGTTATTTCAAAACAAGTTGTGTTGAAACAACTTGTTTTGAAATAATGCCTTATTTCGAAATGACTTAATGCGAATTAGCAAAAAGTCAGTTCAAAATAGGGAAAAAAGCAGGAAATGGAATAGCAAGTTCACAGTGTGAACATGCTATTTCATTAGGTGCTGCAGGGGGCTGCAGCCCCCTGAGGGTGAGCTGCTGCTGGCTCACCCTGCAGCCCCAGAAAGGGGGCTGCAGGTATCAGCGGGGGATGAGCCCCTGCGGGGTGGCTCAGCCCCCGGCCAGAGCTGCCCCCCGACACCGCGGGCAGGTCGGGGGTATCAGGGGGCAGCCTGGGCTGCAGGCTGAGCCTGGTGCCCCCGACCCACTGGGGGTGGCTCAGCCCCGCACCGCTGACTGGCCGCAGTCTCGGGGGAGCAGCCCCCGCTGTGGGCTGAGCCAGCCCGCAGCGAATCACCCCCCCCC
>ML682251.1:520929-532358 GCA_007922195.1 Podocnemis expansa
GGACTCGAATCAATTCGATTCGAGTCCTGTGACACTTGTAAAGATTAATGTTTGTGGTGAGAAAGCCAGTTCATGTCCTTATTCAAACCCCAGCTGATGACTCCTTTGTTTTTCATTACAAACAGTGATTCTCACTTCGCTCAACCTCACCACTTTCTGATATCTTGTTATACACTGTTTGAATCTATACAACTAGTTTGATTGCTGAAGTAATCTGACCTGATGTAGTAAAATATAATCACAGGATTTATCTTTCCCTCCAATGCTATGTTTTTTTTTAATGTATGTTTTTTCAACTGATGAAGCTCATGTAAAAAATAAGCGTATTAGTCTTTAAAAGTGCCACAGGACTCCTTGTTTGTTTTTCATTTTCCATGTGGTTGAGGCTGCTATCTCTCACTTTCCGGTCCTAGCCTTTCTTATTTTACCTTCTGCCCTGGCTGGCTTCTGTTCACTGACCTGGTCTCTCTCCATGTGTTTCCTTTTCACCTCCTCATTTCTTTTAAAAGTGATCTTTAAATGGGTAGAAGTGAGTTTTTGCCTTTTTCTTGTTTTGATATATTAAGAATGCCTTCAAACAATGATTTTTTTCACTTTTTTCCTCTTTGGAAATATTACCAGTGTTAAGTTTAGTCTTTTCTTTTGTAGTTTTTTCTTTTTGCTTTTCTTGGATGACTCAGAAACATATAATTGAGTTTTCACAGCCATTAAATGAAGAGGTAGAGCTGCTGAATCCTTAAAAAGGATTTTCTCTTAAGTATTTGAATTGAAGGCATTAAGCAAAACAAACAAAACCAAAATGCTTTAAAGAACCTGAATAAAATCACTTTCTCACTGAATTATGTTTTATTTCCACAGTACTTATAATGTCATCATTTTACTAGTTTTCCAGTTATCTATAGGATTTTTCAGGGAAAACAGGGCTGACAAGACCTGAATTTCTAACGTTAGAAAAGGAAGTTTAAAATTTTGTTTTATATAAATCACAGAAAAGAAAAAAGGGCACAAAGTCCAATTTGTTTTTCCTTTCCAGATCACCAGCGATTAAAGAAAGGGGGAAAGCACCGGAATGCTGTTCTGGGGCCCACCATTTTTAGGGGCTCAGCGTTCCAGGGCCCCTAAAAATAGAATGTGGAGCCAGAATGCTCTGTGCTGGGGCCCACCATTGAAAAATAGCAGGCCCCAGAACATAACGTTCCGGGTCCATGTTCTATTTTTAGGGACCCCAACACTGGGCCCCTAAAAATAGAAGGCCCCGGAGCAGTGTTCCGCTGCATTCTGGCAGGCAGAGGAGGGGGTGGGGACTGGGGGGCATCACTGGGGGCAAAAGCCCTGCCCCAAACCCCTCCCCTTCCACTCCTCACCCCCAACCCAGGGCCTGCAGCACTGGCGCCAGATGTGGCGCCACCGGGACCTGGGGCCTACTGCCCCTGCCCCCCCAGCTGCGCTACTAGTGAGTGTGGGGGTGGCTGGCTCACACCTGGGGGAGTACTGGGTTCAGGGGTTGGGGCACTGGCACGGGCGGCAAGAGCTGGGGTTGGGGGGGCCACAGGTGCAGAATGGGGCCCACCAGAGCAGGAGGGGGGGTCCACCAGAGCGGGGGGGGGCAGGGGTCCACCAGCTTGGTAGCATTCTGGGGCCCCCCAATTTATACTTTAACCCCTCCAGATCACCATTAAGAGCACCGGCTCTTTTCCTCCACCAGCTCCATCGTTCAGTCCTTCTTTTACAATTGTCTGCTGCCTCTCCAGTTCTTCATCCCATCCCATTTTAATTCAATAGCCTCCCTCCCCAGAGAGACTTGCACTCCAAAGCAACCTTTGAGAATCCCACCTTACACTGGTTTCATGATCAACATCCTTTATTCCTTTGCCCACTCTCCTACTGCTGACTGACAGTCTCACCAGTTTCCCACTCTGGATCCCATCACTCAGAGCACCTCCAGAAAAAAAAAACCTGGCAGACTTTCTCTGCTGCTAATTTGTTATTGCTTCTCCCTTTCTGCCTTCCGGAAAGTCTACATTGCTGGATCCGGTTTGTTTATGTGATACTGATCTCACTGTATACCTTAGCTTGCCTGTTGTAGGGCAGTTTTGCAAAGAACCCCCTTGTTGCTAACATGGATGCAGCTGCACTAACAGCAACAATCTGGGGTGCTCTAGGACAGGTGCTGGGGTCTTGTAACTATTTCAATAAAAACAGCTGCCCATGGCTTCAACTCTTTTTAAAAACCAGTTTAAATGAACTAGTTTTGAAACAAGTTAGAAGTTTCCCAGTGTGGACAGTACCCTTGCAACCACCACCATTTTAGTCCCTTATCTGTTTACACTGCTCTGAGCAAGTTTCACTAGCACAGTGCTCTACCTGCCAGAGGCAGACAGTCATTTCACTCAAGGCTCCCACCCTTGCTAACTGCATGGCAGCTGAACTGATGTTAGCGGCGATGTTTGTGAAAGTTTCCCATTGTTGACAAAGCTGCAATGTTTTCCATTTTGCTCACAGAACCAACAAAGACTTTAAACACTGCCAGAGTTAAATACCAAGAAATGTTCTGCTGCTATGGTTCCTGATAACACCTGTCCTTTTGTGCTGATGCCTGGACTTAAAATTCAAACATACTCCCATTTTGGCAATAACAACCAGTGGCGTAACTCTCATAAATTGTTCTATAACCAAGTAAATTGATCTCTCAGAGTGGTCATTTAATTCTGAAAATTCAGGATGAATCTTGGACAAAAGAACCATAAGCCTCGCCCAAACCCTTTCCATCCCTTCCACGGGCTTTAGAGAGGACTATCGTAGTTCAAATGAGTTAAGAAAATTCAAAGATAAATGCAGTGTAAATAGTCATAGCTAGCTCTTACTTAGCTATTTGAACCTGCAGAATGCCAAGTGCCTTATAAAACCAAGCAGTATCATTACCCCCATTTTACAGATGGGGGAACTGAGGCATGGAGAAAGAAGTGACTTGCCAGCAGCCAATTGCAAAGCCAACAGAGCACAGTTCTCCTGAGTCTCAATCTGGTGGTCTTTCCACTAGAAACACTCTCTAGCATGTCTTTAGCTGATATCTTATCTTTATTCATTGCTTTATGATACAAAAAAAAAAAAAACCAGAGGAAACATCCTAAACCTAAGGAAAAAATGGGGTGGGGGGACTGCCACACAGAACATATGTGTCAGAAGCTAAACTAGGCAGTTTCCATTGCACAGCAAAATCAGCCTACACAAGAGGCTTTAGCTCAGTTTCACCACATCCATTAAGAGATCGCATGATCCACTTCCCCATCTTTGTCAGTGAAACTCTAAAATAGATTAACACTCTGATCTTGCGGACATTTTTTAAGATAACTAACATTTCACATGGGACCAAGATCCAAAGGGATAGCCATGTTAGTCTAGTTCGGTAAAACAAAAAAACAAGGAGTCCTGTGGCACGTAAAGACTAACAAATTTATTTTTTGCATGAGCTTTCTTGGGAGAAAATCCCAGTTCATCAGATGTATCTGATGAAGTGGGATTTTCTCCCACACAAGCTGATGCAAAAAATAAATTTGTTACTCTTTAAGTGCCACACGACTCCTTGTTTGTTTGTTTCACATGGGAGTAGCACTGTCATGTGCAATATGACTGCTCATTCCCATAAGGAAAGTATTCAACTGTTTGCAGGACTGTGAACTTAACAACATTCATGGAATTCTTCCCACTCTTTCAAGAACAGTGGGTTACTTACCAGTAACCGTCCTTCTTCAAGATGGGCTGCTCGGATTCATTCAGAAATAGGTGTCTCCATGCTGGAGCACCTGATTGGTCGGAACTTTTTGCCCTAGCCTGTCAGAAGAGGGCAGGCAGCCACTGCCCCCCGCGCCATCCCGTGGCTATATATGTGGCCACTATCCAGCCCCTCCCCAGTTCCTAAGAGTCACCAACTTCAAAAGCGGGGACAGAGGGAGGGCTCTGAATGAATCCGAGCAGCCCATCTCGAAGAAGGACGGTTACTGATAAGTAACTCACCGTTCTTCGAGCGCTGCTTGAATGCATTCAAAAATAGGTGACTGCTAGCCATGCTGATGGATGGCAGGTGGAGTTGGCTCTTCAGCCTTCAGCACAGCATAACTCCGACATGGGTAATTGTCCAGCAAGCAGGCCCTCGAGGGTCTAAGACCTAAAGACCTTCATCCCAGGAGGGGTAACCTGGACATGTAGGACATAACCCAGTGGAGAGAAAGGAGGCCTGGATTGCACGAACACCAATTGGTGTGCTTGGGCATGACGGCCTGAGGTCACCTTACGCATAAGAGGTACCAACGCATCATGAGCGAGGAATCCGTCTCTAATTACTCTTCTTAAGGGGGTATAGGCAGACACCGCATGGAGGCCAGAAGATTTAGTGTTCTTGCAGCAACGCATGTTGGTGTAATTCCTATGGGAAAGTTCCCAAGGCCCAAAATTTGCCAGGCTGGCAGTGGTGGTTATTAGCACCGCAGAAAACCAGAGGAGGAGAATTAGACTGTCTTTCCCTCAGTCCAGTATTGTAAGGCACATGCAGGTCATGGGGCTAGGCCAGAGACTGGAGAGGGCTTTGGCCCCCTGGGCCCTGCAGCAGTGACACCCCCACCAGAGAACATTGGGTACATGAATCTGGTGCACTCGGTATCCCACAGAGGAGGTGGGTTACCAGGAGCAGCAGGGAGGAATCTAGAGAAGTTACTTCAATCTAGTTCAAGAAACAGGCAGGACATCAACGGCAACAGCCCCAAAGGGCACACTTGTAAGTGAGGCAGCAGGACCAGCGTGGAGGGACCAGATGCCTGGCCCATCCCATGCTACTAGATAAGAGAAACACAGGTGGGACGTTCTATGGGCCTGAAAGGTGTGATCAGGCCTCCGTGAGCTTACCGATGGCACTGTGACAGGTCCCTTGGGTAGGATGTCAAAGTCCATATCCTCACAGGAGACAAGGAAATGCATTACTGCTACCTACACCCAATGTTCCCTCTAAGGTTTGACGGCTTGTGTGCAAAATTTTCAACCCGTGTGCAAAACTTTTTCTGAATAAAATTTTTGTGCAACTTCACATGATGGAAATTATTTAAAAATATAGAACAATGAAAAATTAATGTTATTTGTTTTTATTAATAATTTGAATGTATTCTATGCTTATGTAACATTTTGTCTCATCAGTTCTTCAATCCTGTTTGTCTGCCTTTGTCGGCTTTCCAAAATGAATAAACACATAAAAAAGTTAAAATGAAAGCAATTAACTTGCCTCTCATTTTTCATTTTGCACAGCAGCCCATTTTACAATTTTAAAAAAATGGTCCTAAATTGTTCCTAGCCAGTTCAAATGTGACCCTTTACTTGTTTTGCTTAATTGGTCACTATTACTAATCTTGATCACAGTATACTTTATTCCTTCATTTTATTAGTGTTTGCTATATATTTTTTCCCCAGTTTAACCCTTCCCTAAGGAGCAACAGGCCAAAAGGTAAAAAAACCAACCCAGGGCTTGATCCTATGATTACAAATCTGTTATTCTACCAACTGAGCTACAGGCATTCCATATATAAAAACTTCTAGGCATAAAGGATAACTGTGTACTCCACTGCCCCTTGATCCCGCCCCCCCCCCATAAACTGCTCTTTATTCCATGTGTGCATCTGTGCAGCAAACTCTTAACATCAGGATTGTGGGTTCCAGCACTGTGCCCCCCCAGGCTACTTATCAGAAGTAAGAGGCTGGACAATGTTGGGGAAATAAACAATCAGGGCCCTCAATGAGACCCCTGACCCCCTGATGATGAAGGCCCGTTCCCAGCTGAGACTCCAATACGCAGAGAACGAGGTGTGGTTCAGGTTTCTTTATTGGTCAGCTGAGCAACAAAGAGCACTGCATCAGAGGGTAACCCAAAGAGGTTAGCCCATCGAGCAGCAGGCCCTCTCACCCCAAAAGAAGGGAGGGTGAGAGCAAGCCCCGATTAGCAGCATCACCACATTTTTATCCTTTACAGCATGATAATGTTATGTTAATGCTTACATGATTGACAGCGTTTACAGACCCTTATTCGGTTATATTAACATTATTAAATGCATATTAATGATTACAGGATGCATACAATTATCCCCGCCTCTGTTTACTGTTGTCATCATTTGCATGAACCTGGGCAGCCGCAGTGCCTGCAAATTCATTAACTTCAGACTAAAGACGCTGATCTTACAATTCAGAGAGGCCTTGAAGCCAGGAACAATGAGCAAAAGATAGAAGGCAGTACTCCCTTTTTATTCTCAGCATAGATGAGACCTTGTAGCCCACATTCCCTGCTCGGATGGCTGAGCACAAAGCGTGAGAGAGGGGAGATAACAAACTTTTATGAGGCAACCTAGGCAGTTTGTTTAAAGTAATTAGATACATAGTCTTGCCCGAGAAACAATCCCACGACCATGGCTCACTACAGCCCCATTAGACCTTTGCTATAGCATCTTATTCTATTGTATTAACACAGAATTGGATCCCCAATATCAAACGGACCCCTAATATCAAATATCCCCTAACAACTATCACCTATTTTTGGAATGCCTGAGGGAGGAAGGACATGAAGGTAAAAAGGAGCCCTTGGATAGCTAGCAACTTCCCCCTCCGCTAATCCTCAGTGGGGCTTCAGGCCTGCCCCCCTGCCCATCTTCAGCTGCTCTCCCACTCTGCCCCCTCCGCCAGTTGATCCTTGGCCATGGTTAAGGCCTGTCCCCCCCACCCCTTATCCAATCCTCAACCACTTTGCCAGACTAGGGTTACCGGATACCAAAGCATGGAAAGGAGGACAGGGGAGTACAAAAAGGAGGATGTTGGAGGACACATACACATCTGGGACTCCACCTGGGCCCCCTTTATCCACCCAGCCAATGCTCCCCCCCAAATGCTTGCCCCATTGATCACCCAACTCCAGGGAAATCTGTCTAGCCCCTAGTTACAGCGTGAAATTAATTGCAAGAACAGAGGCTCAAGAATATCAAATGAATGGCTTAAGTATTTTTCCTCTTCACATTAAAGTAACCGTAAAGCCAACCACTTTAAGGAGGCACAAAACTAAGTATTTAATGTTTATATCAAGGTGCAAGGAGAATCACACTGCAGAACTCCCATCCAGACTGATGTTTTTACATTGTGAGTTGCAAATGGAAGCACACCTCTAATAAATTTAATGTAGTAATTATGGACAAGATTAAAATCAGTTTTAACACACTAAGTTCCTTCACAGAATTCACTCATTGTTAGACACACAGAGGGATGGGCCCTTGACTACATGAAGCCTAACAGAATTTGAGGTGTTGGCTTCTAAAGGAAAAGTAATCTCTGTCAGCAGTATTCTCCCCATGACTTGAAATTAGGGGTGTGGTGCAGGGGGATGTTTGGGGGGGGTATAGGAGGTGCTCACTCATTTGCTCTAACACTGTTACTAGCCAGCAACTGGGGGGCACAGGCGGAGTGTACAGAAATCCCTGTCTAGCCTCAGTTTTGAGCCTCACTGTGCAGTATTTTTAAAAAATCACAGACAAGCTCTTTAGATTTTATACACACAGGAAAGGAGAAATGAGAAAAAAAGAGATCTGCTGGTTTTTATGTGCAGACCTACCTGAAACATAACCTTTTACCTAAAATGCAAATGTCTGGAAACATCATATCCTACTATGTCTGCCATAAACCACAGAGGGATATATATCTATTTTATGACCATTGACATTTGGTTTGTTTTTATGTGAAATACACATCAAATGGGGGGGGGGGCGGAGTAGAAGTAGATGTCTGTGACTATCAAATGCTCCACCCAAGAGGACAGCACCTATTCTTGAATGCAATGATCATTTTTTTCCTAAATATACCAAAATAAAAATAACCACAGAGTATATAAGCAAAAGCAAGCTGCTTGTTTCCTATGATTTGATAAACTAACAAAGGGACAAATATTGCAATCCTTACTCCATCAAATTTCCCACTGACTTCATTTAAAGCATAGGATAAGGCCTAGCCCAGCAGCTACTTTAGAATGGATAATACTTGCATATCTGTGTATCTTACTAAAATTTAAGGACACATCTATAGTGGACTAATCTCTTCTTGGAAAGAAGAAACAAACTGGAAAAAAAAAATCACACTGGGAAAAGGAAAATCTTACAGATTCAAAGCTCCTCACAACCAAAAGTGAACTTTGTTGGACCTCTAAACAAAAGATTTGTTGTCAAAAGCCAAAGTTCATTAGCAGGAATAAAGATCTGGCTTAGCCCAGCCATTAGAGAAAACCTCCCCAGAAACTAAGTAAAGCAGGAAGCAAAGAAGGAGTCACAGGTTTCTCTCTGGGCACTTCAGAGACCCCATCAGGGTGAAGAAAAGCCCCAACCCCTCCAAAAAAATAAGATTAAACCTTCCCCAAAATCAGGTGCGGGGAACGGGGAGAGGACCTGAGCTGGAACCTGGAAAGAAGCCAGGGGTGAGGAGCTAAAGCAGCAAACCGAAACCACGTGTAGCGCTGCAGCTGGAATGCCTGGAGCAGGGAGGAGGGCAGGGCAAAGAGGAGCAGTCTTAAAGCGATACACCACTCCTCTGCTTCTTGGCTGAGCCTCAGCCGCTCTGTCGGGCTGTCCCAGCCTGTCCTGCCCCTCCCGTGCGCGGGGACTGGAAACCCCTGCGTGGGGAGGGGTTTCTTATGTGCGTCCCGTGCAGCCGCGCACCTTAGAGGGAACAGTGCCTACACCCTTTGCTTTCTTCTTTTAAATTCAGCAGCTGGGAGGCAGTTGCAGGAATGCTATGGCAAGGGGTTAGAAGTGGTAGGGCTACAGCTTGGTGATGGGCTTGTGAGTATGAGAGGCCTGGATGCTAGTACCCGCGGCCTACGGATCCACTCACTTTGGCCTTGCATCATCAGGGAGGGTCATCCCAGAATGAGGCCAAGACTAACTAACGCTGCACAGGGGTGCACATCAGGATTGAGGCTCCCTTCAGGAAGGGCCCCAGGAAGCATGGCAGAGGAGATAGGCTCCTCCACAAGGGAAGGAGCAAGGGTATGCCACCCTGATGAGGTACATCCAGCCAGATCCTCTTTATGACACTCAAGGTATAGCTGAAGTGTCCTCTGTGAGTATGCTAACGATGGTATTAGATCTTACCAGGAAGGTGAACTCTATCAAAGGAAAGCCAGATCCCAAATTCCAGACATAGAGAGGAATTTCAGGGTGGATGTAGAGCTGCTGACAGCAGCCACTCATTGAAATTCCTCAGTGAGTAGCCAGACACTGAATCCTGAGACTCTAGCCCAGGTTTGCAAGACTTGAACTCAGACCCCTGGGCACAGGCCTCTCACCTCCCAGGCCAACACTCAATCCATTAGGCTACAGGAGGCTTTACTGAGTGCAAAACCCTGTCACAAACACTCAGGACAGGAGCATGTTATTCTAAGATGCACCAACTAGGAGAGCCTTGAGTCGTAACGGGAAGGAAGGACTCATACCCATGAAACCCCTGAGTGAGAGACTCCAGTAGCTAGGCCGGGATGATCCCGGTGCTATGGCTGTGCCCCGGGGGTGGGGGATGAGCTACATGAGAGAGACCTCTGGGCAAAACCCTGGGAGGCGAAGATTGGCCCCAGGGTAATATCCGTCTGTGGGGGTGGTTTCCAAACTGTCATGGAGGGAGCGAGCAGTGACTATGAACGTAGCGAGGGGCAGAGGGACGAGTTTTCCTGCCTTTGACCGAATGGTGAAGGGACAGATGTTTTCATCACTATTATCAGATTATCTCCTCTGGATCTCCGAGACCTGAGGGTTTCCTGATTGGGATATAACAGAACGGCCACCTTAGGATTAGAGAGAGGAAAGTGGCCTGGGTTCTTTCTGTGAGGGGAAAGACCCAGTATACGGGGGTTCTGGCATGAGGGCACATCCCGGTAGTGGTGACCAACAGCCCAGGTTGGGGGATTCCCAGGGGGAAAGGTTCACTGTTCACATGGTTACCCCCCCCCCGTCATCTATATTTTGAAAGATGGTAGAAGAACGGGACAGGGGCCCTGTTTTTATGACCTCTCTCAAGAGCCTTCGCCTAAACTGAGAATCAGCCAGAAGTAGTGAGTACTGGAAGGTTCATATCTCACAGGACCATGAGTGAGTTGGCCAACATTTACATCTAATGGCTGGATCCCGACGCCTGTGTCTGGCACTGGGCAGGCGGGAACGAATTACCTGCTCCATGGGGTCAGGGAGGGTTTGTGTGTTTCGAATTGGAAGCCTATTGCCACAACCCTAATCAGGGTCGATTGGGTGGGAGCGATGATTAAACACCAGCTAGTCTTGCTGGTGGTAAGGGGAGGATGGACAAGTTGGCGAACTCAGTCATACTGTGGGTAGAGGAGCAGGACCCAATAGAGGGTTCACTGACCGTCAGCGTGGGGAGGAAGAACGATAGGGCCCCATCCATGGGGAAGCATACAGGAGTGTAGCTCCCAGTATGAAAATGACCCCACGAGGGGAGGCTCCACTTGATTCGGGTGGGTGATGGTAGGCGATACACACTCCAATGTTGGAAGTCTATTCCATGAACGCCGTATGTGTTCCACTGAGGGTAACAGAGTCACCACCCAAGAAAGCAGAAAGGGGAAAGGGGGGCTTTTCCCTGTGGTGGTGTGTCAAATACCAAGGAGTGATAGCCTCCTGGAGGCCAGGACCACTGGCTATCGGGTGCCTGCATGGGTTCAAACAGCAGGCTTCCATTCTGCCCTCCATGGTGGGCAAGGAGGGTTGGGTAGTGAGAGGGTGAAGGCCTCTCAGGGCATTAGGGTCAGATGAAGGGGTGTGAGTATGGGTTATTCCCTAGTCCTACCTGAACTGGAGGAGGCTGCCTCGCCTGTGAACCGCCCATTCTTACCAGGAGGGAAAGAGGGAGAAGGGTTATCTGTCATTTCTGAGAGGGAGAGTCCCACAACAGTGGGCACTCTGCCGTGGTTTGGAGAAGGTGATTGACAACAATATTGGTGATTATAACCAATACTGCTGACTAACGGGTCGAGAGCTCCCTTGGAGTTGAGGAGAGGGGCCTTGCCAGTGGGATTCGAACTGAAGTTGTGGTGGTGAGGACTGAGTCCTCACCAGTAGCTGTTGAGAGGGGGAGGGGCCCAACTTACTATCAGGCCTTATGGGGCCAGAGGGCGTGGAAGAGGCCCTGCCTGGAGGAGGCCAAAATATTTCAGTTCTCCCCTGGGGTTGCGGGCAGTACCCAGAACGGCCGAGGTCTCCTCTGGAAAGAGGATGTCACCTCCAAAGGGCAGGCGGAGGGCCACCTGCTGTGAGGCCGGGGCACTCTGGCTTCCCGTAGCCAGGCTGCATGGCTCAGGGTTATGGCTGTAATAACCCTTGGGGAGGAAGGGGTTAACACTCTGGTCAGTGAGT
>ML682251.1:532368-580768 GCA_007922195.1 Podocnemis expansa
CCCACCTTCTGCACTCAGAGTGCCAGAGTGGGGAAAAAGCCTTGACAATGGCCGAGGCCATAGTGCGGGCTGCCATATCCACTGCATCCCAGGCTGAAAGGAGGAAGCCCTGGGAAGCTATTTTACCTTCCTCCAGGAAGGCATCATACTCTTCCCTCACCTCTACTGGGAGTAGATGACTGAATTTGCGTATTGACTCCCACATGTCCAATATGTATCTACTACAGTGGTTCCCAACATTTTCTCGGCCATGGCACACCTTGCTACCTTTAATCGATCTGAGGCATACCACCATATAGTTTCCAAATGAATTCACGAATATTCATGAGCCAGTTATCCAGTCCTGAGCTCTTTGAGTAGTTCTTCAAAACATTTTGTTGCACATTTTCTCAGACCTGCTGGCACACCTGTGTGCCATGGCACACTGGTTGGGAAACACTGATCTACTAGTCAGGGCCTGATTGTTTGCAACCTGCAACTGGAAGGCTGAGGAAAAGTAAAAACTTTGTGGCCCAATAACTCAAGCTCCCTGGTGTCCCTTGATGTCAGGAGGGGATTGTGGGGTGCCTGTCCCATCCCTAAGGCTGCCTCCATTACTGCACGAGGTGGGACTCGGTGCTGGGTAAGTGAGGGGAATTCTAGCCCCAGGACTCTGTACTTGAGTCCTGCTGTATCCGAAACTGGGGAGATGGAACCCAGGTTTTGCCAGCAGGAGGAGGCCAAGTCCCAAACGCTGTGGTGGAGGGGGACCGTAACTGGTTCCACCAACGAGAACACTGGCCCAAATAAGATGCTGGAGAGTGTTTTCAAGGATTGAACCTCCATGCCCATGTGGGCTGAGATACGACGCAGAAGATCAAAGGGCACCGATAGGTCACCCATATACGAGCATGGCACTGAGTTCAGTGCTCTCACCAGTGCCGAGTGGGCCAGTGCCGGCGAAGTTAGAGGGCCTCTTGAAGGGACCATTCCTCGGGGTGGTAGCGAAAAGGCGACGGCGCTGAGAGCCGGCACCGAGGCTGTTTAGAGCCCCTTGAAGCTCTTTCCCCCAGGCTGGAACAGGGGGATACCTCTCGGGGCGGCACCGGGGATGGCAGAGTGATATGGTGCTGTGGGGGCGGCTCCACAGTACTGGGACTCACAGCAGGCTCTGGTGTTCAGGGGCCTGGCACCAGTCTCAGGGAAGGCGAATGGTGCCATATCCACAGCACCCAGGCCTTCAAAAGGAAGGCCGGGTTCCCCCTTCTAGGCAGCGCCAGAGAAGACGGTGTACGCAACAGGAGGAGTGCCCTCACTGCCTCCACTGCCTCCGGGGTCATCGGGATTGGTACTAAGGACAACCGGTCCCAGGGGCAGCCCCATGTCGAAGAGGCGGGGCTATGTCGGCACCGTCGTACTGAGGTTGGTACCAAGCTGGTCCTGTGTTGCCTTTCGGCACAGTGCCAGGTGGCGGGCACCGGTGCCAAACTGGCACACGGTGCTGCAGGAGACCCCAAAGACTTGGGGGAGGAGTGCTGGGCCTGCTCCAAGGCCAGGGCATGGCGCCTTTGCTCCCTGTCCTTGATTGGCCTTGGTTTAAAGGACAGGCAGATGGAGCATGCAGTGACCATGTGGTTTTCGCCCAGGCACCAGAGGCACTTCTCGTGGGGATCGTCCCACAGGAAGGCCTTGCTGCACTCGGCACAGGGCTTAAACCCCAGCATGGCAGACAGCATAGCACAGTGTTCCGGCCTAGAAAGGGAGACCTTCTTCAGTGGGACTAAGTCCACAAATAGGTTCTCCCAGTCGGGTGAGAGGGTGATACAGCAACGGGAGAGGCTGCTTGTAAAGAAAGGAGCAGGCAGTTCCACAACCGACACTAAGGCAGAAGAAATGAAACTGGGGAGGGGCTGGGCAGCAGCCATATATATAGCCATGGGTTGGCATGGAGGGTGGTGGCCGCCTGCCCTCTTCTGACAGGCTAGGGCAAAAAGTTCCAACCAATCTGGGGCTCCGGCATGGAGACACCTATTTCTGAACGTATCCAAGCAGCACTCGAAGAAGAACAAGCATGTTATAATCCGTTGTATGTGAGTGGTGATTTCTAATGTTAGAGCATCTAATCTTTTTGCCACCAATGAAGCTTGTAATAACAGCATGACTGAAAATCAGGGGGTACAAGCTTGGGGCTGGTAAGCCTATATATGAACACTTCCTGCCACCTGCGCATTTCTGAACCAGGTCCTTATTTTCAATAGTGAGCATTCTTCCTGAAAGCATAACTCTATTTTTTTTTTTTTTTTTTTTTTTACTCAGCCACCCTTCTGTTTGATGGGGCAGAAGGTTCTTTCCTGAGTTAATGTACGGTGGGAAGGGGTGTAAAACTATAGCTTTTATTATTCCAGCTCATGCTGATGCTTTGATGTAAGGGCAGAGTATGACTGAACATGCCAAATTAACATGATAGTTAAAAAAAAAAAAAAAACACAGAGTGCCACCTGGCATCTTATTTATACAAGTACTCCCAGTGTTGCTAGCATCAATGGAACTGCACCAGTGTTAAGACTGGAGAAAAGGAGACCTAGACACCTTAGCTCGTGTGTTATAGTTATCTGAATAAGGGTGAAAGAACGGTTGGCTACTCACCAGTAACCGTCCTTCTTTGAGATGGGCTGCTCACATACATTCAGTTATAAGTGTGTACGTGCCGCAGCGCACAGTAGATCAGAAAGTCCTTAGTGTTAGCCTGTCAGGTCAGGGCGCACGGCCAACACCACCTCCATGCTGCGACCATATAGGTGACTGTGACCCTGACCCTCCCAGTCCCATATACATTTGCCAACTCTGTTAGCGGGGATGGTGGGAGGGACCTGAATGTATGAGAGCAGCCCATCTCGAAGAAGGACGGTTACTGGTGAGTAACCAACCGTTCTCCTTTGAGCGCTGCTCACATCATTCAGTTACAGGTGACTGCTAGCCATACCCAAGGAAGGTGGGAGGAGTTACAGTCTACCCACACTGAGTACAGCTCTGCCCACAATGGCATCATCTCTCGCCTGTTGGGCAATGGCGTAGTGCTTCATGAAGGTATGTATCGACAACCACGTAGCGGCCCCGCAGATCTCTTCGATCGGGACCTTAGCGAGGAAGGCCGTGGAAGACGCCTGAGCTCTGGTAGTGTGGGCTTTCACAGTCTATGGGAGAAGCGTGTCTGACCTTCCTTAGCAGTCTTTAATGCAGTTCACAATCCATTTGGAGATGCACTGGGAGGACACTGGAGAACCTCTCATGTGTTTCGTGACCGCCGCGAACAGTTGGGAGGTCTCGTGGAAAGATCATGTGTGCTCAATATAGATTAGGAGTGCTCTCCTCACATCCAGGGTGTGCCACCATCTCTGGCTTTCTGTCACCTGGGGGTCTGGATAGAAGACCAGCAGGCAGCTCTCTTGATTCATGTGGAAGGGAGTGGCAACCATGGGCAAGAACGAGGGGTTGTGATGCAGGACCACATTGTCTGGGAAGAAAACTGTGTATTGGGGGATCAGAGGATAGGGCTCGTAATTCTGAGACCCTTCTAGTCAAGGTAACAGCTACCAGGAAAGCCACCTTCCAGGACAGCACAAGCAGGGTGGCTAAGTCCAAGGGCTCATAAGGCGGCTCTGTCAGAGCCTGCAGCACAACATTCAAATCCCACTGTGGGATGGGTTTATGGATGTGGGGAAAAAGTTTTTCCACTCCTTTCAGGAATCTGTGGCAGATGGGGTGTGAAAAGAGTGGAGCCCCATCTACTCTTTGGTGAAAGGCCAAGATTGCTGCCAAGCAGACTTTTAATGAGGACAGGGATAGGCCTTTCTCTCTTAGATCAAGAAGGTAATCCAGGGTTGCCTGAACTGGTGCGGAAGTAGGGTCTATGTCTTTATCACAGCACCAAGTGGAAAAGTGATTCCATTTTGCCATGTAGGTGGACCTGGGGGTGGGTTTTCTGCTACCAACCAGGACCTTTTTAACTCTATCCGAGCAGTGTTTCTCTTGCTCGCTGAGCCAGAGAGCATCCAGGCTATCAGGTGCAGAAGGCCCAGGTGTGGGTGCCAAAGGTGTCCTGAGTCCTGTGTCAGAAGGTCTGCCCACCGTGGGAGGTGGAGCAGGGTTCTCACTGACATGTCTTGAAGGAGAGGGAACCAGTGTTGTCTGGGCCAGTCTGGGGCTATCAGGATGATGACTGCCTCGTCCGTGAGGACCTTCAGGAGCAGCTGGTGAATCAAGGGAATTGGTGAGAAGGCAAACATTAGGGCTCCCAACCAATTGAGGAGGAAGGCATTGCTGAGAGAACCTTTCTCCCAACCTCAGAGGGAGCAGAGCTGGGGGCATTTGCGTTTCTGTGCCGTGGCAAAGAGGTCGATCTGAGGGGTTCCCCATCTGTTTGTCAGCAGGGAGAAGACCTCATTGTGGAGGGACCACTTGTGATTCGCCAGGGGTTTTCTGAATCCGCTATGCCATTGTCCACCCCAGGTAGATGGGTGGCAGTTGGTGTGAAGCGATGGTCTACCACTAGTTACCAAAGCTTGGTTGCTTCCTTGCATAGCGCCGAAGAGCAAACTCCCCCTTGATGGTTCATGTAGAACACAGCCATTGTGTTGTCTGAAAGGAGTTGGACCACCCTGCCTTGGATCTGCTCTAGGAAGGTCATGCAGGCCAGTCTGATGGCTCTGAGCTCCTTCACATTTATGCGGAGGAGATTGTCCTCGGGGTTCCAGACACCTTGCGTGGAGAGGCCCCCAGACAGGTGAGCACCTCAGCCCGAGTCGGATGCATCCATTATCAGGGTCACTGAGGGCTTGGACTCCCTGAACAGAATTCCCCCCATGGCAAAGTCAGGGTCCCTCCATATTTGAAGGGATTCCAAGGCATACTAGTTCACCGAGATTGCCTTGTCCAGGTGGTCCCTTTCTGGTCAGAAGCTTGTGGCGAACCAGAGCTGGAACAGTCGCATCCAGAGGCAGGCTGTTCAGATTACCGATGTGGCCGCTGCCATGTGCCCCAGGAGCTACATGCATCTGTGCGCTGTGGTCAGCCTGGGCGCCTGGAGCTCCGTGATGATGGTGCAGATGGACTGAAATCTTGACAGGGGCAAGGATGCGGTGCCTTGTCGGGCGTTTAAGTGTGCCCCAGTGAGCTCTATGTCCTGAGTGGGGCAAAGCTTGGACATCTCCAAGTTTATGCAGTAGCCCAGGAACTCATACAGGTTCATTACCATGTCGATGTGGCCTTGTACTTGTCGACCTGACTTGCCCACTATGAGCCAGTCGTCTAGGTAAGGGTAGATTCTTACACCCTTCCTGCATAGGAATGCTGCGATTGGCGCGACACGCTTTGTGAACATGGTGGGGGCTAGCGATAACCCAAAGGGGAGGGCAGTGAACTGGTAATGGCATCATGCCACTACAAACCTGAGAAACCGCCTGTCATGGGGTCAAATGGCTATGTGGAAGTAAGCGTCCTTTAGGTCGAGGGCTGCAAACCACACTCCTGGGGACAGGGAGGGAATGATCTGTGGTAGGGAGACCATGCGGAATTTTATTTTCTTTATGTTTTTGTTGAGTGCTCTGAGGTCTAGAATGGGCCATAGGTCCCCATTGGGTTTGGGGACTAGGAAGTAGCGGGAATAGAACCCTTTGCCACGCTCTCTCAGGAACCTTTTTGATGGCTCCAAGGGAGAGTAACTTCTGGCATTCGACCTCGAGCTTGCGTAGCAGATCTGGGTTCTCTGGGATTATGGGAGGGAGCAGTTTTCTGTCCCAGGGGTTTGAGAGGAACTGGATGCAGTATCCTCTGGCCGCTGGGTCGAGGACCCACTGGTCTGACATGACACCGGTCCATCATGGAGTGAAATGGCGAAGGCGGTGGGAGAAGAACAGGGGTTGTGGAGCGCTGCCCTTGGGGGGACCGTCAAAAGCGCTGTTTGTGGCCCGACGAACGGTCCGACCCCTGTCCGTGCCGTCCCAACTGGGAGGTGCCCAGTTTACCCCCTTTACCTGATCGGCCATTGTCCTTGTCCAGGTCCCTGAGGTGGCGCTGGGGAAACTGGAGAGATCTCAGAAACTGGGTCTGCAGTTGCAGCTGTTGTTTCAGTTGCTGTAATTGTTGTTGTAGCTGGTGCGACCTCGAGGAGTGCCTAACGGTTTGAGGAGTGTAGATCCCGAGGGACCTCAGTGTAGCCCTTAAGTCCTTCATACTATGCAGATTCGCATCTGTGGAAGATGCAAAGAGGTTGGGGCCCTCGAAGGGAAGATCCTGGATAATCTGTTGCATCTGCATGGAGAGGCTGGACTTCTGGAGCCAGGCCAAACGGCACATCACCACTGCAGATGCCATTATATGTGCTGCTGTATCCACTGCGCCCCAAGTTGCCACAAACACATCCGTGGATGCTCTCTCTCTCCTCTGTCTAGCATTGCCTCAAAGTCTCTGAGGCGATCCTTGGAGACAGCCGAGTGGAGATTTCGTAGAGCTTCCCACAGGTTGAAGACATAGTGCATCATCAAGGCTGAGTGATTTGAGATGTGCAGCTGGAGGGCAGCAGAGGAATAAACTTTCCTGCCCAACAGATCAAGCCTCCTCGTCTCTCTGTTCTTGGGCGTGGTGCTAGGTGGACCTTGCCTCTCCCTTTGGTTAACTGCGTCGACCACCAGGGATCCTGGGGCCGGGTGATGGAACAGGAAGGGGAATCCTTCTGGGGAGATAGAATATTTCTTATCCTCTACTTTGGACACTGGCGGGATCGAGGAAGGTGTCTGCCAGCATTCCCAGATGACACGGAACACCTTGGTGTGCAAGGGAATTGCGACCTTAGCCAGCGGGGCTCTATGGCACGCATCGAAGAGAGAATCATCTTCTACTTGGATTACTCCTAGCTTCAGCTTCAGGTTCACCACCATGCGGTGGAGAAGGTCCTGCTCGACACGAGGATCCCACTCGCGGTTGGCAGACATATCGATTAGGCACTCGTCGGGTGATGAAGATGATGGGGCCCTTGATCTGCTTCATTGGATAGAATCAGGGTCTGGCTCCTCATTGGAGAAATCCAAGGACTTCGGTGCTGGTGAGCGGGCGTAATGGAAAGACGTATCATCTGCCATCGCGTTCAGCCAGTTGAGGGTCCACTCATTGTGCGGACACCTCGACGGTGGCATAGGCATCATGAGGGGAGCAGGCACCTCCCCTAATGGGTGCCTTCCCCTTGAGCCCGGTGACACAGAACTTTTCTGGGCACTCCTCCTGAGGGGGAAGAAAGGGGTCTTCCGAGGACAATCTGGAAGACCTCCCCCCCCCCGACAACCGGCAATCCGGTACCGAGAGTTCCTTGGAGGAGTGATGAGGTGGAGCTGTAGAACTCGGGCCCAGTACCGAGTTTGACGGTGCCAGGTTGGAGAGGAGTGAAGAGGCCCGTGATGGTACCAGTATCAGTGCGGGTGTTGCCAGTGCCGAGTCCGACCGTACCGGAATTGTCGGCACCGGAAGTGGCGTTATCTGCAACGGTGCCAAGTCCAGCGGTACCAGACTTGACGGCGGTGCCGGTCTTGTGGGTGGTGCCGCTCGGGGTGGTGCTGTATCCAGCAGTTCCGAGGGAGGCGGTGCCATTGTGGCCCATTTCTTCTCGTTCTTCACCGAAGCTGGGTTTAAATGCCCTTGGTGAGCAGGTGCCTGAGCCAGGGCCCCACCCAGGGCAGCTGGGAGGCTACCGGGAGACTGGCGGGGTCGGTGCCAAGGAGGTACCGTAGAGGGCTGAGATTTTGAGCCTGGTACTGGTGATCAGCGGGAATCTTGAGCCCAGGCCGATCAAGGACCCAGCAGAGTGCTGGTGGCTCGGCCGTTTTTGAGCGGAGCGGCTCTGGTCCCCGAAATTAGGTGGAGGCGACGCTCCCTTTCCAGCTGAGTCCTCCGCTTGAAGGATTGGCAAATGGGGCACTCCGCTGTGAGGTGGAACTCACCCAAGCAAGCAAGGCATTTCTCGTGCGGGTTGTCCATCAGGAAAGCCTTGCAGCATCCCAAGCACAGCTTGAAACCTGGCATTTCGAGTTTCGCATGAAGAGACAGGCCCTTGCATTTCGCAAGATAATGCTGATCCAAACCAACGCTGATGGCAGAAAAAGGAACTGGGAGGGTCAGGGTCATGGTCACCTATATAGCTGCGGTTGCAGCGTGGAGGGGGTGTTGGCCGTATGCCCTGACCTGACAGGCTATTGCTAAAGACTTTCTGAGCTACTGTGCGCTGCAGCACGCACACACCTGTAACTGAATGATGTGAGCAGCGCTCAAAGGAGAATGGCCCCCCTGAAACAGGGACAGTTAACGTCTCTGCAGTTTATTTCCTTTGACAGCTTATTTGGAATGTTTAAAGTTCCAAATGCAGCACCCAAGGGACAATTTTCTTTTGCAAAGCAGAAATGTCTGAGCACAGCTAAGTGGATGAGCAAGATATCAAGAACCATGTTGATGCCCCAACCACCCTCAGGCTATATACTACTTTGTAGGACAAAACAAACTTAAATGTTCTTGAATAGAGACATCGGTTGGCTTTCTTATTAGAAAAGGTAATTTTGCCTTCTCTGTACTTCTCCTCCTTCTAATATGCTGTTCCACACTCTTTGAACCTAAATGACTGCTTTGATTTGTTGAAACAGTCTGACCTGATCCTATGACTTAAGCCTCTCTGCACTTATTTTCTCCCCCTTTTTGTAAATTCTCCACCTTCGAGCATATGACGAAGAGGAATTTCTTCCTATGAAAGCTCATGTGATAAATTAATTTTTTTAGTCTTTTTTGGTGCATCTACACTTAGAAGTTATTCAAAATAACTTACTCCTTGGCCACACTGGCATTTTATTATATTGAATTAAGCCTTTCCTTAATTCAAAATAAGGAAAGGCTAATTAGATAAAATAAAAACTCCTTTAACTTTGAAGTAATGGTTACTTTGAAGTTATTATTTCAAATTCAGCCAGTGCTAGCCTGGGAATAGACTTAATTCAATATAATTGCCATATTGACTTTCCTACCTCCCCCTAGTTCGAATTAGAGATTCTAGTGTAGATTGTAAATTGAATTAATAAAGCCTACTTTATTTGAATTAGGAGTCTAGTGAAGACTCTCTAATTCGAATTAATAACTTTAAATTAAAGTCAAAGTAGTTAATTTGAAATAACTATTTCAAATTAATTTTGCAAGCGTAGGCATGAGCTAAAAGTGTCATAAGACTCCTTGTTTGTTTTGCTAAACTAGACTGATATGGCTACCCCTCTGAAAATTGTATTTTGTAAGAAGTCCTCACTGAGAGCTTAATCCCACAGGGTTCTAGTCAAAGGAGTTTTCCTATTAGCTTGAATGGAGGCAGAATCAAGTCCTTGTTCAGATGCCTACTACTGTACTTTGTACCAAGTTCTTGGCAATAAATACACTTCATTTATGAAAAACCAAGGAATGGTCCATACACAGAAATTGCAGTGATTCAAGTAAACTGATTTAGTTAAATCTGTCCAGCCTCTTTCTTGGGACATGTTTTAAATAGTTTCAGAATAACTAATAAAGTTAATCCATATTAGCTGATCTTCACCCTACTTAAGAGCAGGCATACAAGGGGGTTGCACTCATTTAAATAAACCAGTTTAGCCAAATTGGTGCAAATCTGCTAATTCATCTCCCTTAAACTTTTCAGATTTATATACATTATGCAGAGCTTTTGCATAAGCTTTTTCTTTGTGAAAAATAAAACCATATAAAGTAGCCTTTACTGAATATACAGATGTTTCTAATTAGAACACATGCTGATTATCTGGAAGTAATTAAGAAATTAGACATAATTGACACAGTTCAAAAACTGTTAAAATTATAGTCTTATGACTCCATCAGCTAAAAGCCAACTGCTCTGGGCCTCCTACTCAATTGGTGTTCTTTTGCATTTGCTGTACTGCATTGGCAGAATTGTTTGTGCCAGGACCTAATGAAAAAGGTTTAAGTTACAAGTTTGTTGTTAGGGTTTCTGCTGGCCTGGATACCTTCCAATTTGTCTGAGTCAGAAAAAATGCCAGATATTACTCTGGTGGCTTTGTGATAAGGGTGAAAGACCAACCATTTGTCTGAACCAAAATAACTCTCTAATGCAGGCACACAGGATTGTAATGACCTCATCTGGAACAAAAATAGGATATAAATTTATATATGATTGGTAGCATCTGTTTTGCACAATGAGATTTACAGAAGGTCATGAAGCAACTCAGATACAAACCACAAAAAGTGATGCAGGCAATGGAGAAAGACTGAAGTCAGGAATAGGAGAAAGACAATAAGGAGAAGGAGAGAGAGAAGTGTGATAACAGAGGAGGAAAGTGAACACAGGAGAGTTGGAAGAGAGAGGACAGAGGATAGAGTGAATAAAACAGGAAAAAACCATGTACTTCTGCTAATTTGGGGATGAGACTATATGGTCTCTGAACAGGTTAGATAGATGTATACATAGAGAGAGCATGCTTATGGGCCTGATTCTTGTACACTGTGCCCATTTTGCATAATCAGAGAGGTCTGAATAAACAGAAACTGGCCAGAAATGACAAATGGAGAATTCCCTGTGCAAGAAGAACGCTCTGCTGGTGTACAACAACAAAGCTACTGCCAACTCCTGTTGCTCCCAAATAGGAGACAAGTTGTTGGTGTGGTGGAGCAAAGCTTTAACCAGCGGAGTGTCAATGTAGCAAAGTCACATAGGGAGCTTATGACGTTTGTTTAAGGTGGAGTTGGTCCTCAGCAGCTATTGTTTACCCTGAGGTCAATTGCAGCAGGATCAGAAAGCCACTCCACCTGCACTTGGACACAGTGGAGAATTGAGCTCTACATTCTCAAAGCAGAGTGCAAACATTAACTAATGCTCATGGCATGGCTGTGAGCTGGCAGTAGAATTCTATAGAAGGGAGTAGCTGAGTCATGGATGAAATTACTTATTCAAGGCCACAAGGAGAATCCTTGGCTGAGGCAGGAGATTCTGGTAAGCCACTTCAAAATACCACCACATATACGTCATGAATGTTTTTGCGCTCGATCCATGACTGGATACAACAGACGCCAGAAAAGTGTGGTCGTAGTTCTTTGTAACTTCCAACGATATTGACTTCCGCTATTTAAATGACGTGGGCACATTTGGGGCTTGTTGGTCATTTGGCATTGATACAGCAGGCTTGCTTCAGTGTATACATAACTCTAATGATAATATGAAAAGTTCAGTTATGAAGCATCCATGGGAGTGGAATGTGCTCATCATTCTGAGGCGTATAAAGCATGTTCCCGGGGTGCAGTCTCCCTAGTGCTACAGTGGCTGTCCCTTTGTAATTTCTTGAGTATGCTGCAACAACTGGCTCTGTTGCCAAACCAAAGCAGAGTCATAAGAAGTGGCATCTTTGTGTGGTGCCATGGACCAAAGCAGGGATTTCCCTAACACCCCCCCAGCACCCCCTATGCCCCAATTTTCCAACACCCCCCCCCAGTTGTCAGCTAATAACAGTGTTATACCAAATTAGTGAACACCCCCAAGCCTTCCCCTACACCCTGCCCTAATTTCAAGTCCTGGGGAGAATACTGGAGCAACGTAAAGGGGGCATAAATGTCCCCCAGGATTGCCCACTCTTGTGATTTTATTGGGAACCTCATGCAAACTGGTGTTTTTCTTAAGTCTCAGCTCTCATAGCCAGGTAATTTTGTGTGACCCTCAGCTTTTGTTTAAAAACCAAAAACAAGGTTTTAGTCCTTGTGATTACAGAATGGCTGCTTGAAAACATGGACATTATGGGTAAGGCAAATAGAAAACCATGAAAGTATTTTTAAAACCTCATGATTTTTAAGTGAATCTAGTTATTTTGGGAGTCTAAACTGTGAATTTTGAATGCTTGGGGGTTGGCAATATTTCATCACTGATTTTCATTATGGCTTGGCTGGTGGTTTGCGTGTGGTATAATATAGCATTGTACCCAGGATAAAATTTACGATTTAAATTATTGGGCATAAACTCTTGGAGGGGGAGTGGAAAGGGAAGGGGTTGTCTTTTCCGACATGTTTGTACAGTACCTATTAAAATGAGGGCTCATTTCTTATTAGGGCCTTTGCATGCTATTGCAGTATGAATAATGAACAGGGAGATGCAAGGCTGGGGGCCAATCTGCATGTGTGGGGCCCGCCCCTCCTGCACTGGTGGTGGTGGTGCAGGCTGGTTCCGCATTGCAACCCCTCCCCGACCCTGGGGGCAGAGCAGGCCGGTCCAGGGGCTGGGCTTTGCTCTGCTGTGCCATCTCTGGGCCGGCCCTCTCCACCCCCAGGGCAGAACAGCCAGCCCAGCAGAAGGGCCAGAGAGAAGCCCAGCCTCTGGGCTGGCCCACTCCGCCCCTGGGTTGGCTGTTCACTGCCATGGGGGTGGGAAGAGCCAGCCAGGAGCAGAGGCTGGCCCTGTGCTCCGCACCCCCACCCCTGCTGACTTCAGCTCTGTGCCGCAAGCAGCGGGGAGGGGGCGGATGACAGCACAGCCATGGGGGGGGGCAGCGGTTCGGGCCTCATGCTGCCTTGCTCATGGCAGGACAGTGCGGGGCCCACGGAACCACGGGGCCCAGGGCAATTACCCCTCTCATCCCCCCCCCCCACCCCCACCTTAAGGACGGCCCTGAAAATGAAGAAGTATTGAGTTGGCAAAATGTACATTGACATCAAATGTCTTCTCAGCTCATTCTCATTGGCTGTGTTCACACACAGAGGGGTATTTCAATACAGTTGTTCTGAAACAACTTGTATCGAAATAACGCCTTATTTCGAAGTGATTTATTTCGAATTAGCAAAAAAGTCACTTTGAAATAAGGAGAAAAGCCGGAATCGAAATAGCAATTCCGGACAACAGTTATTTCGAAACGACTCACTGTCGTTTCGAGACAACATGTTCAGACGACGGTTGTTTTGAAACCAGTCGTTTCGAAACCACGTTGTTTCGAAACAACACATTTGCACGGCGTTGTTTCAAAACAACCGTTGCGAAACAATGTTGTTTCACCCACAGACTAGGTTTAACTTGTTTCAAAACAACCGTGTGTCGTGTGAACAGTCGAAACCTGATTTTGAAACATCCTCCGTTGTTTCGGAATAAGGAGGCTGTGTGAACACAGCCATTTAGTTTCTAGCAAGTTCTCATAGGGAACAAAATATCTACAAACAGACAGCATTATCTTCAGGTAAAATGAACACAGAGCTGAGAGTCAGGAACACAGGATTTTTAAATCCAGCTCACACTGAGTTGCTGTGGGGCTATGAAAAAGCTACATGCAGCTAAATTGCCGGAAGCGTCCATTTAATTATCTATTACCTAAAAGCCCCAGTCAGGGAACAAGACATCATTGTAGCAAGGTACAAAGATCAGAAAGACAAATCCTGCCTCCAAGAAATGCCAGGCTCAAGTTGATTATTAAACCTTCAAGAGCCACACTG
Source organism: Podocnemis expansa (assembly GCA_007922195.1). NCBI lineage: Eukaryota > Metazoa > Chordata > Testudines > Podocnemididae > Podocnemis > Podocnemis expansa. The sequence goes on from ML682251.1 coordinate 545,854, forward strand.
AGGCATATAGCCATATACTTTTACCTACTAAATTGATTTGCTGGTGTTCTTCTGCAAGCCACGCTTTTTCATTCAAGAGCCACAGTTTGGCCACGCTTGCTCTATAATAATGACATATGCCACTAGAGAGGCTGTGCTGATTTTTAGAGGTGCTGAGGATGCAGAGCTCTCATTGGGTATGTCTACACTGTGTGTTTAAGTCGACTTAGGGGCCCTTAAGTCGACTTAAACAAAGCCCTGTCTACATTGCAGGGCAATAAAGTCGACTTTAGCATCAAGCCAAGTCGACTTTATAACTCCCACTTATAAAAAGTTGACTTTACAGTTAAGTCAACTTAAGGCAATATGGAGTGGGAGTTGACTTAATTGGCCTTCCAAACACAGAAAACATGGGGTGGAGGCTGGCTAGAAGGCACAACACAGCTGGGAGCATTCCCAGCTGTGTGGACCACAGCCAAACTCCCCATGTTCCCTGACCTGATCCGGCATCTCTCCCATTCTGAGCCTGACCAGGCATCACAGCCTGACCCTGGCATTTCCTGCATTCTCAGCCCAACCCCAGCATCTCAGCCAGACCCCAGCATCTCCCCCCATTGCAGCTAGACCCCAGCATCTGCCCGCATTGCAGCTAGACCCCAGCATCTCAGCCCAACCTGGCATCTCCCTTCATCGCAGCTAGACCTCAGCATCTGCCCGCATTGCAGCGCAACCCCAGTATCTCAGCCCAACCTGGCATCTCCCTTCATCGCAGCTCGACCTCAGCATCTCCCATATCACAGCCCAGCTCGGCACCTCTTCACATTGCAGCCTGACTTCAGCATCGACCCCATTCTTAGCCCGACCCTGCCTATCTTCTCCGTTCTCAGCCAGACCCCACATGTCTCTCCTGTTCTTAGCCCAACCCCACGTCTCCTCCGTTCTTAACCTGAGCCCACATCTCCCCTATTCTTAGCCTGCCTCGCATGTCTCCCCCATTCTTAGCCTGACCCCGAATGTCTCCCCTGTTCTTAGCCAGCGCTGCATGTCTCCTCCATTCTAAGCTTGACCCTGCCTGTCTCACTCCTTCTCTGCCCAAAGGCATGTCTCCCCACTTGCTCTTCTCAGCCCAGTCCTCAGTGTCTCCCCCGTCTCTGTCCAAACCTGTTTGTCTTCCCCCTGCCCTTCTCTGCCCAACCCTCGGTGTCTCCCCCTTCTCTGCCTGACCCTGGGTGTCTCCCCCTTCCCTTTTTTCAGCTTGAGCCCACCTTTCTCTCCCCCTCTCCCACCAACCCTGTGTGTCTCCCCTTGTCAAAGGACCCCCTGATAGTGTTGTAAACCAAACAAGGAGTCCAGAGGCATTGTTTACGGCTAATACATTTATTTATTGGATGAGCTTTCATGGGAGAAAAATCCCACTTCATCAGTTTGAAGATGGGGGAATTTACAGAATGGTGGGAAATAAATGCAGGGGAGCTTAAGAAACAGGATCAGGTCACACTCTAACAGCAAATCAAAGCAGTTGTTAAGATTCAAACACTGGGAAACAGCACATAGAAAGAAAAAAAGTAAGTTGCTGTTTTTTTTAGATTAGATTGTGTGAAAGCAGAATTAAATCCTGACTATGGATTTTTCCCCCCTTTATAACTGGTGATTTGACTTCACCTTCCTCTATGTGCTGTTCCCCAGTGTTTGAGTCTAAACACCTGCTGCACCCTGCCCCTGTGCTGGCATTTGCCCTGCAGCACCTGGTCCAGAGCCAGAGGAGTCTGGGCAGCACAGGGAGGGTGTGGAGCGCTGCGCTGGCACATCGCTGGGCTATGTGATGCTCCCTGGCCTCCCTGTTGCCACACACAGTATGGAGGGTGGTGTGGTCACTCACTCCCTGTAGTAAAGGAGTGGTTGGGAGAGAGGGGCACCTCTGCTGTGGTGCACTGTGGGCCAGGTACCCACAATGCACTATTCCTAGGGCAACCTAGAAGCTGCCAGTGGGGACGTTGGCAGTTTCCTGTCACTTTGAGTGTGGACGTGCTAAGCCCGCTTAATAAGGTCTACTTTAAACAGACTTTATTAAGCTGGCTTAACCGAGCCCTGTAGTGTAGACATAGCCATTGACTTGAACTACAGCTGTAAGTCTTTTCAACATCTGTGAAAGCAAGCACAAGGCATCTAAAGTTGGGCACCCAAAATTAATGAACACTTCTGAAAATGTTGACTTTAATTTCTTTGTAGTTTAGTGATCAATGAAGTGCGCACACAAAAGTTTTGTGCAGATTAATTAGTTAATGTTTAATACTTTACAATCATTGTTATTTTTATGTCTATCCTTAGTGTTATTAGCAAGTGATCACGTGGCATAAAACTGATGTACCCCAGCCACTTCAGAACTAGGTTCATTAGAAAACAACCTCCGTGTCAATCAAAGAGCTCAAGGTGCTGGCCAGGCAATTCAAACAACTGCAATTAATATGTCAAACTACAAAATATGAAAACCAAATTAAACATGACAAACAGACAAAACAGCATGTCTCTAGGAAATCTGCCCCATCTTCAAAGCATCTGACGAAGTGAGATTTTCTCCCATGAAAGCTCATGCGAAAAATAAATCTGTTAGTCTTTAAGTGCCACAGAACTCTTTAGTTATTTCTGTTTGGTTTTGTTTTGGTTTTGTGCTGGACTAGACTAATGGGGCTGCCCCTTTGGAACATGACCAGAAATGTATATCCAAGACTTCAAACTTCCGAATAAGATATCCATTTTCATGGCTTCTACCAGTTGAAGAAGAAAATGGAGAATATTGCCAGGATATTGATGCACAAGTTAAAATGCTGGCATGAGTATTTTTGTGAATTATTGAAGCAAGATGTAAACTACAACTTAATCCAAAAAACAAACCTGGCAGAAAATAGGCTAGTGATATTAGAAGTGATGATTGCACTCACAATCATTAAATGATAAAAACACCTGGACTTGACATCATTTCATCAGAATGCCAACAAATGCAGGCCTGAATTTAGCTCACTGGATTCATGAACTTGTTTTAAAATTTTGGGAAACCGGTCACAACAAGAAACTTGGAAAAGGGCTGTATGAGCCCAGTTTTCTAAACAGGAGGGCAGTTAGCTGTCTCAGAGAACAATATTATCAATCCCAGGGAAGGAGTTTGTGATCAAACTACTGCACCAAACAAAATATGGTCTCCCTACCCTCCCCCAAAAGAGTAGTTTCCAAACAATTCGCTCTACAACACATGCTATACGTCTTCAGAATATTAGTGAATACTAGCATGACAAGAGGAAGTTAGCATTGTTTGCATAGACTTTGCAGCTGGTTTTGACTCAGAATGCAGATATACAGTGCTGCTACCTCTGTTCTAGTATGGAATGCCTGACAACTTAGCATGCCTTGTGGAGGAACTGTACATTTGGCTGTGTAAACATCAATATTTGCATTATAGATTGGTTTTCAGCAGAATCAGGAGTATGCCAGGGATGTATTCTCACCTACTTTATTTAATGTTCCAATAGGTTGATGACACCTATTAACACCAGCACAGGCAGAGTGAAATTTTAAAAATCCATCTTTAAAGCAGTGTTTCTCAATTAAAGTTCCCTCCCTGCCCATTGGGGGCGGTCTGAGTGGGGAGGAGGAAGGGAGCAAAGCTGCAAGTTGACACTGTCTGGGAGATTTAAAGTGCCTCAGCTGCAGGAAAGCTTCCAGGTGTGCATTAGCATCTGCCACTATCTTGTTCCTTTGCTGTAGCTGGGACATTTTAAATGTCTCACTGCTGTTACCACCAGTAACAGTGGCAGGAAATGTTAAATACGCCAGCTGCAGCAAAGCTTCCAACCTCTTGCCCTGTCAGCCAGTGCTCTTAATTCTTGGTTATTTTCAGTTAAGTTGTGTGCATAATCATTATGTATGTATCTATTATTTTAGAAATAACTGTATTTAATTTTGTTTCCTGAATCGTTTTCACAGGAATGAGTAATATACTGATATGACAAAACATTACAGCTAGTATATATTGACTTTTCTGAGAAAAGTTTTCATCAGATGTTCCATGTAAAGTAATTAATACTGCAGGTGTTTCCTGGTCCACTGGAGGTTGAGAAACATTGGTCTATACTATGTAGATTATATTCCTTTACTGCTGGGGTCTGCAATCTGTGACTCCGGAACTGTATGCGGCTCTTTCGTTGCCTTCTTGCAGCTCCAAGTTCTGAGCTCCCACCACCCCTGGAGGACCCTGTAGGCGCCCTGCTCCTGGCTCCAGCCCCCCACCCGCTACCACTAGGGGAGCCCGTGGGCAGCCCATGCAAGGGTCTGGGCTCCCCACCACCACCAAGGGACCCTCAACTGGTTCTGGGTCCCATCCCCCCCTTCTGCCAGCTGACCCTGTGGCAGGCACCTTGGCCTAGCTCTTCCCACCAGGAGGCTACACCTGTTGTGGGCCTCAAAACACTTGGTTACTGAAGGAATTTTTTAAAAATGGCTCTTATCTTTTGGGGTGCCAACCCCTGCCTTACTGTGACAGCCAACTTAAGTCCTATAGATGCTGCAGTTTTCACATTCAGCTAAGGCTGGAAGAGTTATGAAAAATGGCAGCATCCATGGGATGTAAGATCAAAGGTGGTAAAAACAAACCTATGCACATCTCCCATAAAACCAAAAAAAAAAAAGGCCCTGCCAAACCTCTGCATAGCTGGCAATGACAGTGAATGGCTGAATAATTTGGTGACATATGGCAATTTCCCGTATTATGCTGGGCAAACCTGAAAGAATTAAGGATCTTAAAAGTGTATTGTTTTAAAAATGTAAACACTTAGGTATTATTGTGAGATAGATTGTAACTTATTTAATGGGGAGAGATGACTAATGTAAACCCTGGGAAAACACTATCAGCTTCAAAGGACTCTGAAAACCAAGGGTCACACAAGATTGAACATTTAGTCATGTTATGTTCCTATGAAATACCTGTGAAGAAGGGAATGCAAATTGCCCACTTCTGGACCCATTCTTCTGAAGCTACACACTGAGGAGGAAATCCATTGCCTGGCTAGTTACCTACTCTGGCTCTCTGCAGATTAAAAATGCAGAACTGGATCAAAGTGAGCTTGTTCTGATCTAAGAGCTCTTATGAACTTGTGACCACAGAACTCCTTGGTGCATTTGAAGCACTGTTCCTCTCCCAAAGCCCTTGTTGGAGTTGGGGCCACTTCCAGTAAGTTCATTAGCAGGCATGCATTTTTTAATTGGTTTTTAAATGTTTCCCATGTAATGCTTTCAGTTTAAGACTAACCATGCCTGCACAGCAAGAGCTGTGGGGTGGCAATTACTGTTATACTCAAGCAAAAAGCAGAGCAGGCATGCTTAGGCAATCTGACTTCATTAGGGCACTCAGTGTAGATCGGGAACAGGAAGCCTAGAAAAATCCTAGGCAGGAGGGAGAGAGGTGCCTGTTTCTGCCCGAGAGAAGTGACAGCCTGGGAAGCAGGAAGGCTGAGTATGGGTGCCCTTCCTGGACCATGGACTCGGGCAAGGGGGCCGGGAAGAGGTAGAAGAGGGAATGCAGGTGCACTTGCCTTGAACCATGACAAGTTTTATGTATGAGGCCAGTCAACTGAAGCAGGAGAGTCTAACAGAAGAAGTCGCAAATCTTATTAGTCTTGCATCAGTGGCATTTTGGCATCTTCAAAGACCTGTTTGTGTGGCAGGACATCTGTGTGTCAAAGATACAAGTGGTCAGGATGTTAGTGATACCAGCCCATTGAGCAGAAATATAGCTGTCGAAAATAGCTGGAGTGAAACTAAATATTACTCAGTTTCAAAAGCTACAGTGTGTTCTTAACAATAAGCATTGGTTTGATTTGATACTTGGACTATACCAGTAAGCAGGGGCATCGCTGGTGCTGGGCACACGGGGCTTGTGCCCCGAATCCTGGCGCCGGTGCCCCAGGTCCTGCGGGGCCCTGCCTCTCCCGGTCTCCGGCCCAATTGGGCCGGGGACCTGTGGCCCAGCCACCTGCAGCTGCGGAGGCTACTCCCGGCCCCGGCCCCAGCCCTTTCCCCAGGGCAGCGATGCTCCTGCCAGTAAGTTACAGTCCTGCACCAATTGAGAAACAAGACAATTGCAACAGTTTGGTCCCTCCAACATACAGGAAAAAGTATGCTTTTACAAAAAACTGATAGCACTGAAGTTGAAGGAAGTAAAACACAAGGCTGACCACAAATGAGTTTGGAAGATACATCTTGGCAGGATTTAAGAAACCTAGATACATAGCTTCCAAGGCCAGAAGGGACAATTGCAATAATCTAATCCAATATTTCTCAATGACTGGTTCGTAGACTGACACCAGCCCCAGAGATCTCCCTGACACAGTTTAGGAAGGCAGAAAAGTCAGTCACTGGTATCAAAAAGGTTGAGAAATACTGATGAACTCTGACTTGAATAGCATAAACCATAGAACTTCCACAAAATAATTCCCAGAGTACATGCCTTTTAGAAAAATATTGAATATTTTTATTGCAACCCTTCTTCCAGGGCAGGCTGGCATAACAAGGGCCGGGTTTATACCTAGGGGTTTCCCAATAATGTAGCACAACCTACCGGCTCGAGCCCCCACCCAGATTTCTGGGAATCCTGCACTGTTTCCTGGGTACCCCAAAGAGGTAAGGCTTCCCCAAGCACAAGCACGAGACTGAGTGTAGTAAACAGAGCTTTTAATAGTAGTAAAACAGAGTGTAAAAGGCCAAAAAACAGAAATCACTGCTGATCTAGCTAATCAATACAGATCAAAGTTCCCAACAACCCACACCACATAACAGAACATATGAGACTTAATGGCAAAATCAGCACTGATCTGGAGAATCAGTGCTAACTAGGCTCCCAACCAACCCTATGGTTCGTAGGGAGTGTCTTTCACACCAGCTGTCCGCCGACACCACCTACTGGCCACTCATTCCATCCAACAGCACCGTCCCTTGGCTCCGCCTGCTGTCTGCTGGCTCCACCCACCAGTCACTCACACCACCCAGCTTGCCGCTGGCTGCTCTCACCATCCAGTGGCTCCACCCACTGTCTGCTAGCTCCACCCATCAGTCACTTGCACTGCCCAGCTCACCTTTCTGGCCATCCACTGGCTCCACCTCAGTGATCTCAGCTCAGAGACAGAGGATTTTCTCTCTAGTGATGTAGTTCAGAGAGTTTGCTTCTCTCCTAGTGATTCCAGCCCTTAGGTAGCTACAAATAACTACCTCTAGCTAAATGACAAAGATCTCAGAAGAAGCCCATTCTTTGCCATCATTAGACAGGGAAGCAATAGGGGATAGACCAAAATAACCTCAAACCCCCACCCTTGTCCTTTCTCATCCCTGCCACCCACTCCTTTCAGGCTGAAACATGCAGTCTCCTTTTCTACAAGCTTCTTCTTAACTAAGGGTGGTTTTTACCCTTTAACTAACCCAGACAGATTTGAAACAAACAGAGAGTAGCAATTCACAAAAAGACAGTATTTTATATTTCCCTTCAGTAGAATTACAGATATTTACAGATTTGTGATCAGATTAACCCCAATTACCCACTATGCCCTGCACCCAGTATGCAAATACCTAATTGTGCTCTTTGTGTTCATGCTAACACAGGACCCATGCAGATTAGCAGCTCCCCTTCAGAAGCTGTTAAGCACAGCTGCTAAGCCTGCCTTACATTATTTTAAAAGTTATTAGTAATGGATGTTCCACTTTGACTCTTGGTAAATTGGTCCAATGGTTAATTACTTACAGTTAAAACTTTGTGGCTTATTTATCTCATCTGAGTTTCTCTAGCTTCATTGCCCAGCTGTTTGGATTGTGTTATACCTTTCTCTGCTAGATGTCAGAACCCACTATTAAATATTTGTTCCCCCTGGAGACACTTCTAGACTAATAAAACTTTCTTTGTTAAGCTAACTAGATTGAGTTCTCTGAGTCTTTGATTAGAAAACCTGCCTTGTAATGATAAAGGCTGAGAAACACTAATGTAGCCTAACCTTCTGTATAACACAAACCAGATAACTTTCTCAAAATAATTCCTAGAGCATATCACTTTAAGGAAAAATATTGAATATTTATTTAAAAAATTATTAGTAATGGATACTCCACTTTGACCTTTGGTAAATTGTTCCAATAGTCAATTATCCTCAGTTAAAAATTTACCAGCTTATTTATCTTATGAGTTTGTCCAGTTTTACCACCCAGCTGTTTGAATTGTGTTATACCTTTCTCTGCTAGATTTTAGATGCCAAAATTAAATATTTGTTTCCCATGTAGATACTTTTAGACTAATCACCTTAACTTTCTTTGTTAAACTAACTGGATTGAGCATTTTGAGTATATTGTTGGTAGGCAGGTTTTCTAATCCTTTAACCAGTTCTGTGGCTTTTCTCTGACCTCTCTCCAATTTATCAACACCATTCTTGAACTGTGGCCTTTAGAACTGGATACACTATCCCAGCAGTGGTTGTACCAATGCCAAAACACAGAAGTAAGATAACTTCTACTCTTACCCGAGATTCCCCTTTTTATGCATCTCAGCATTATATTAGCTCTTTTGGTCATAGCACCATGGGGGTTGCTCATGTTCAGCTGATTAGCCAGATGCTCCCACATGACTCTTGCAGCAGGAAGATGACTTGCAAGGGACTGTTTACGAGGGAAGCCCATAGGCAGCATGTGACTCTTCTGTTTGGGAAGACTTACACGGGACCACTGGAAGCTCTCTAGAAGTGGAGAGGCCACTGGCATCTGGACTGCAGCCCTGCCCTCAATCCCACTCATCCTCTTCTCACCACCATTCTGTCTCCTCCCTTGAGGCCTCCCCCTTCCCTCTGGCTGCAGTCTGGGCACTGGTGCCCCTCCCATTTCCAGGGAGTTTTTGTTCAAGCACGCCAAAGGCAGCAGGCCAGTGGGCCTCCTAAGAGAGGTGATCCACACATTGCTGCAAGGCCTGTCTTTTTTGGGAAGACTTAGCCTTCCCCAGACTCTTATACATGCTGCTCATGTGACCATCTCATCTGAGCAACACCATGGCTACCTCATAGCTGTTAGCATCTGTTGTTACTTCATCCTGACATCCCTCCCATGCCAGGACAAAACTATTCTACCCTCTTCCCTCAGTGTTACCAGATTATGACAAGAAGATGGAGGGCTTTTCCACCTATTCTCTCCCTCTTTCTGCTTTTTGTTGGCTGCAAGTATGGGAGTTTCTATTATGGTGTTCCAGATCCAAAGAATTTGGCTCCTCAATTCCAACAAATAGCTCTTGTTCGTGTTGTCATGTGCCTATATCAATTTATGAATTCTGTGTTGTACTCTGGATCTGTCCAGGGGTGACCCATTGAACCATATTCTTCCCAGGGAACAGTCTTTGAGTCTTCACTGAAGGATCCTCACAGAAAGTATTCAGTAGCTATTGATTTTGAATTACTTGTTTAGTGGCCCACACCCATGGATCAATGGTCTTTCTACACTGGGACCCACAGTGGTGCAATCATGTCAAGGGGACCCAGAGCATCTTAGCTTTAGCACATGGCATGGGGATGGAGGCCCTATTTTATAAGAAAGAGGCTAACCATTGCCACATGTAGGGCAGACTGACAAGAGAGTATGCAGGAGGGACTTAGCACACGATGAAACTCTGCCAAGCCCAGGAATCACAGACATGAGCTCAGGGCAGGGGAGGATGTGCCCAAGACTTCTGTTATTTTTCAAATATCTGTAACTCAAGTTTTTTATGAACAAATCAATGGCTTGGGAAATTCCTTTGCTAAGCCTGTGTTCTTTACTTTCCTGGCACATTGCCCCTGAAGGGATTAAAACTGGAAGCTCAGACAGCCCCCAACCTCCACAGATCTTAGAGGGAGCATGCGCAAGCAACAGGGGGATTCACACAGTTTCAGACACAGGTCTCTGGCAACCGTGGCCCACATCACAAGACAGGGTAGCAGACAAGAAGCGTGAGGCTGGGACTGTGTCCTAAAGCAGTGGCTCTCAACCACAGATGTGCAAATCGCTAGGGTGCACAGAGGTTTTCCAGGAGTACGTTAACTAATCCAGATCAGTGTTTCTCAATTTGGGGGTCATGATCCCCAGGGAGATGGCAAGTTCAGGGCCAGCATTAAAATGTGGCAAGCAGGCCTATTGCCCAGGCATGGTGGGTGTTGCAAAGCCAAATTACATGCTTCAGACACACCTCCTGGGGCTGAAGCAGGTAACTTAAATTACCCCCCTCCTCCAGTACAGTAGTCTGGAATGGTTGAGAACTGTTGCCCTAGACACCCAGGGCTAGAAACAGTAACTGGACTCTGCGCAGACCCTATTGTCTTGGAAATACTTTGGACCCACCAATTCGGTCTACTCACAGCAGGCTGGTAACTACTCAGTGCAGTCATGGACCAGGCTGCATCACGTGCCTCTGCTCTTAGCCTTCCCAAGGAATAGTTCACAATGTTCTGAAAAGCATTAGAGAAAATCGACAGGCTTGCAAACTGAGAGCAAAAACATGTCCCATCTACCTGCAGACTCTTCAAGCCTGCAATGCTCTGGTTCACATTCACCCATAGCTGAAAGGTTTTCTTCACAGCCATAAGAATTAGAAACTCTTTTCAAGTAATAGGTCAGATTCCTCAGATGCTTGTGGTACTTGTTCGAGAAAGTTTTCTTCTCACTATGGGAAGGCGTGCAGATCTGACTCCATAAACCTTTCATGGTAAGATTTTACTGGAAACAGTGCCTGCCTGGCTTAGACAGGAGATGCAGAATAAAGCATGAAAATGCATTTATTTTATGAGCCCTCAGATCACTTTAAAAAATCAGGAAATAGTCAGGACGACAAATGAGACTCATGAACTGGAAAGTCAGAAGGAACCGATATGATCATCTAGTCTGACCTCCTCCACAATGCAGCCCACAGAACATCACCCACCCCTCCGCAATAAACTTCTAACCTATGATTGAGTTATTAAAGTCCTAAAATCATGGTTTAAAGACTTTAAAATACAGAAAATTCACCAGAAAGTTAACCATGCCCTATGCTATGGAGGAAGACAAAAAACACTCAGAGCCTTTGCCAATCTATCCTCAGGGAAAATTCCTTCCTGACCCCAAACATTGTGATCAGTGAAACCCTGAGCATGTGAGCAAGACTCATGAGCCAGACACCCAAGAAAGAATTATCTGTCATAACTCAGAACCCATCCTATCTTATGTCCCATCTCTAGCCACTGGCATGCCTACTACCAGTGGTCAAGATCAATCGATTGCCAACCGAGGCAGTTCCATCATACTATCCCCTCCACAACTTTATCAAGCTCAGTTTTGAAACCAGCTCAGCATTTTGCTACTACAGTTCTCTTGGGAAGGCTATTCCATAACTTCACTCTTTCTCATGGTTAGAAACCAGTGTCTAATTTCAAATCTAAACTTCCTGAGGGCCAATTTATATCCATTTGCTCTTGTGTACAGATTGGCACTGAACTCAAATAATTCCTCTCCCTCCCTAGGATCTACCCCTCTGATGTATTTATAGAGTGCAAGCACATAGACCCTCAGCTTTCTTTCAGTTGAGCTAAACAAGCCAAGCTCTTTAAGTCTCTTCTCATTAAGGCAAGTTTTCCATTCCATGGATCAGTCCCATGGCCCTTCTCTGCTCCTGTTCCAGTTTGAATTCATCTTTCATAGATATGGGGGACCAGAACTGCACACAATATACTAGATGAGGCTCACCAACACCTCTGCTGGAAATACCTTGTCTGATGCATCCTAGGACAGCATTTGCTTTTTGTCTAAATTTGTTTAGATTTCATCAGGTTTGTCTATACATGTTCATGACAAATGGAAACTGAATGCTGCTGTATTCGCTGCTAAAAGATGACATACCATCTATGAGGGAGGATGTGGCTGTTAAGAGTCCAGGAAGTCAGTATGCTATTTTTGTTGTAGCATGCTGATGTAAAATGTTTATTGATTATGCAAATTATTAACTGTTTTATCGTCAACTTTATAGTTACGTTCGTTGAACTGGCATATGTTCCATACTGCCCTTATTTTAAAACAAAAAAGATATATATATCTGCCCAGAGTGGCTTTCAATGGCAGGAGTGGCCATTTCTGTGGTGCTGCAGAGGGTGCCGCATGCTGCTGAATGGACTCGGGTGCCACTATTGGCACACATGCCAGGGATTGCCTACCCCTGCTCTATGGAGACTACAGAAGCAGAATTAGATGAGAGGTAGACGCAAAGATGGTTTAAAAAAATGAGCGTATCTAATCCTGAATACACAGTTCAGTTTCTGAACAGTGAAAAACAAAGATGATTAGTTTATAGTTAGGGCTTTTCTATAACAAAGAGTTTGGATTGCAGTGTAGACCTAACCTCTATGCACAGATTATTGTTAAAGACTCCCTCTTGAAGATTATCCTTTTGTTTTTTTAAATGCATAAGTAATAGCTCACATTTGCAAGTCCTTTGTCTCTGCAAAAGCATAAAATAGGAGCTTTGCTTTTTCCAGAAACATGTTTTTTATTTGGTTTGGCAAATATCAGATTTTGAAACAATCTTCTTCTTGCCAAAGGCACTGGAAATGCTTGTGATGATCCTCATGGACTTTAAGGACAAATCATGGATTACTTTCCTGGAGCTTGTACATGCTTGTAGCCTGTGCTTTTCCTTTGGTCCCTGCCTGTTTGTGATCAAGCTGAACAAGGCCATTACAGTTTTCGAAAGAGCTTGAAGTTGTTTTTATTCTGATTATCTTCGTTTCTGAACATCCCAGAATTTAATAAGCTTTTTACCTTTAATTTTTGGAATCAGGACAAGCTGATGTCTCCATATGCTTTAGCCTTACATGTTAGTGCTTCCATAGCAAAGGTTGTGGGTCAGCCTTCAGCCTTGGCTATTCATTTCTAGTAAATGCACAACAAAGCACAAATTCTGCTTCCCTTTCCTGGAGTCATGGGACCCACAGCAGTAGGACCAGTACTGTATCCCACTGCACTGTCTGGGGTGGGGCAAGATTTGGAGGGGCTGTGCAGGAAATCTGTCTTCTTTCCACAGGAAAAGATAAATGTGCATCATACATTATACTGGACACTTAACTGAGAACTAAGAGTAAATATCAACAATTCTTGAATTTCCTAGCTAATAATCACAATCATAAGAAACTTATTAGAACATCATTGCAGAATAAAGCTTGTATGCCATATTTTAAAGCGAAGATCTAATTGGAGATTTTGGGTGACACTGTTTGGACTTTAAACCTTACTGCTAATAAGTCCATTTGAAACTTGAAAACATGTACATTCACACAGACATTTTCCAAAACTGGAGCATTAAAAAAGGCAAACTGTTTATATGGTGTCATAATTTATGGGAAGACCTATCAAAACTGTAATCTACCCCTCTGTAGAATAGTTCAAAATATACAGAACATAAGACTCTACAGGACAATTTAAAAGGCTTGTGTCTTTTACAAAAGAACAATTAAGATATCTGATACAAAGTCCATTTCTTGTGCCAACAGTAAGTTAGCAGAAAATTAGTCTGTGTTGTAAAAACTAGTAAAAATTAACATTTTTTCATACTACCAAATAATTTTTTCAGCAAGTATTTATGTATAAATCAGGGGTGGCCAAACTTATGGAACTCAAGAGCCACACATTCAATTATTTTGAGAGCTGCACTGAGGCATATAACCACATGCTTTTACGTACTCCAAATTTACAAAGCTTAAAATTCAGTGTGCACTTTCATTTTTTCTTAAAAACAGGGCAAACATTGATCCTACTAATGTCAGATTCTAATAATTACTTAAGGTTACCATGAAAACTAGGCCTATAGAGTAAAAACTTAGCTGTCGCTAGATATAGAACACTGCAAGTGGCAAGTTTTTTAAAATCTGGGCAGTAACTTGTCAATGCAGTATGTAAAAGCTCTCTCAGGTGCTGATCTTTAAGTACTGCACAATATTTTGATTTAACAGAGTTCACTGTGGAATACAATGCTTCACAGCAGTAAGCTGTGCAAAAAATGGAAAGTAAACTACATTCAGTTTTAAACTTTTCTCTTTTGTATTTTTGTTTCTTAGTATTCTATGTCATGTTTAGGACTTGTAAAACATTATTTTATTTTAACAATGCGTAAACTGCATTAGGGCCTATGAGAAAAATCTAAACATGCTGCGGCTTCCCCAACCATGCCATGCTTCCCCGCCCGCCCCCCCCCCCCTTGGTGGATCCCTGCAGTCTCTTTTCAGACTGCTGCTTCTCTGCTCTCACTGACCATGCCGCACTCCCTCCCACCATCCCCGTCCCTGACCATGCTCTGGCTTCCCTGTGGTCCCTGACCATGCTGCTGCTTCCCTGAAGTCCCCAACCATGCTGCCCTTCCCTGCCAGCCCCAACCATGCTGTCACTTCCCTGCTGTCTCTTACCATGCCACTGCTTCTCTGCTGTCCCTGACCATTGTTCACTTCTCCCCATCTCCCACCATGCTGCCCTTCCCTGCAATGTTCCCGCTAAGCTGATGATGCAGCTTAGCAACTTTTAGATGCAGCTGAGCAAGTTCCCTCCTGGTTCCCAGATCCAGTGCCGGCCCCCTGCTCATCGGCTCTCCAAGTGTATCCATACCTTGCTCAGCTGCATCATCAGCTTAGAAGAAACATTGCTCCTGTTTCCCCATGACAACTCAACTGTCCTGGGAAACACTTTCCTACTCCATACGTGGACCAACACTTGGTCTTTCAAAACAGGCTTGGTTTTGTGGAATAGGATTCTGCATAAAATAATTTTGAAGGGGGAGGATGCTATGGAAAACAGCTCATCCTAGTCCCAATGCCTCAGGGTCTCTGAAAAGCCCCAACTGTCCAGAGCTCCAAAGAGGTAGCCATGTTAGTCTAGTTCAGCAAAACAAACAAGGTCCTGTGGCCCTTTTAAAGACTAACCCATTTATTTATCACATAAGCTTTCATGGGAGAAATGTGATAAATAAATGGGTTAGTCTTTAAAAGTTCCACAAAACTCCTTGTTTAACTGTCCAGAGCTTGATCTACAGGTTTCTGTAGAGTTGGCAAGAAGTAGGAATCTTCATTAGCTTATTCCTTCTCCCTCTGATACAATGGAAGACTTTTTAACCTTGTTTTCCTGACTACCATACTTGTAAAGGGAGTGCCTGAGGTGCCCCTAAGTTTGTAAAGTGCTGTGTACAGCACTGAAACTGCCATGGCATGTGGTATAAGGTAAATACTAAACAAATGAACAAACACACCCAAACCAACCAGACCAAAAGAAAATAAAAAAAATACAAAGGACACAAAAATAAATAATGCAAAGCAAAATAAAATCCACACTGAAATCTATGAAACAGAAAATAACTAACAATAATTTGTTAGGTCTGAAGTACTTTACAGCTTGTCTGCTCCCTGATCTCCTCAGTCATTTCCCTCATTGCCTCCATTCTCTGAAGTTTCTTTCTGTGCTAAGACCCACCCCCCCATTGCTTCCCTGAGCTGCCCAGCTGATCCTCCCCTATGCTTCTTTGAGCTACCCATGCCCCCACTCCTCGTCTGAGCTGTCGGCTCCCTCCTTCCTATGCCTCCTCTGAGCTGTTGGCTGCAGAGCTACCTGACAGGCGAAAGATTTTAACTCCCCCAGCCTGAAGCAGCTCCCTGCGATGATGTGTGGACAGGTCAGTGAGGGCTGCTGCACATCACAGCTTACAGGGAACACTGCTTCCCTGCCATGCTCTTCTGCACCGCGAGCCGCACTTTTTCTTTGAATAGCCACATGCGGCTCATGAGCTGTAGTTTGGCTAAGCCTGGTATAAATGTTTTCTAAATTGCTGAAACATTGTGTGGAGATCCTAAAATTGGCCCAGTACGTAAAGTTGCTAGAGAACTCCTCCATAAAGGGAAGCTATAGCTAAAAGCATTTAATAAGGATAAAACCACTAAAACAAAGAACTTGCAAAATACCTGTCACAGGATGCACATCTGTGCACCCTGGGTTATGATCTATATGGTTCTTCTGTTTACTTTATACACTGTGATTGTACGTTTTTATGCCAGTTATGCAATGCAAGGTTTCCTTATGGATGCTTATAACCTATTCTACATGATTACTATGATATCATGTTTTCTGCAGCCTCATATATGTGCACAGATGTGTAGCATGTTTAGCATGGCTCGGGGTTGGGGGGGAGACAGACAGAACTCTCTTCAAGCAACATGGAAACAGTCACTGCTGAGAGCAAGCAAGTAACTAGAGGAGGCAACAAAGAATATGCAAATTGAGTTCCCTGGCTCAGACAAAGAGATCACCTCTGCCCAGAAAGGGAGGGGTTGGGGGCTTGGAAACAAAGAGAGGCACTTGGAAGGATTTGGGGCTTTTCACCTGGGAATCTCCATCTTGAAACAACTTCAAGCAAGATCTGGGCCCTGGCTGGTCTCAGGCAGAAACTGGCTGTACAAACACCTGACAGCCAAAAACCTTGACCATGAACTTGGACTATGAGGTCAGTTTAGGCAAAGACATTAGGGTAGTATGCATGTTTGACCTTTAATTTCCTTGCAGTCTCTCCTGACTCATTTATATTGCAATTCTGCTATAATCAGCTATATTCTCACTTAGAATTGTAATCTGATCAGCAAACTAACAATTTTGTCTAAAGTTGTGTGATCTTTAGAGAGTGTGAGTGAAGAAGGCTGGGCACGATCCATTTCTTTGTTAAATGGAGGGACTTGAGTATATGGTGATTGGAAAAGGGTCCCAATCCTTGTGAGACGATGGCTCCTGGTGAGGTAACGAGGGCTGAGGTTGCTCACTTGGAGACCATCCCTCAAGTAGCCAGAAGCCATACACACACTGCTTGGACCAACTGCACACAAAAGGCTGAAGTCGACTGACTCAGGAGTGGTCACTTAGCGAAGTGGGGCAAATTAGGGTTCAGGAGTAGGAATCAGGGGGTCACAGCAGCACACTGGATCAGTGACAGGGTGCGCCCCTGACCTGGTCCAGCATATAGTGGAGGAGAAAGAGAGTAATACCAGTCACAACCCAAATGAGAATGAACCAATACTGTTAGTATAGTACATACGTTCCTAGTCCCTCCCCCTACTCTCTCACAGGAGTGACACGAGCTACTGCTAAGATTTAAGTAAATATCTAGAGGCTTTACTTGACTCCTGTTCATGTGGAGAACCAAAACACTGGTGAGCTCAATTGTCATGGGACAGGAACTCAGCCTAAATGTGTTTCCTGCTTTTACTGAATCTGGCCCTGGTTCAGAAGCTTTAGGAACTGATAGTTTTATTTCTTAGGACTGACAGGGGAGCTGCCTGTAATAGCCTTGAAAAGCCTGACTGAATCAAGTTTACATATCTTTGGAGTCCATTGTATTATATGCAAAGGTTATGTATTATTCTGAGCACTGAGAAGCGTTATGAACCTCAGAGGACACTAGTGAGTAATGGGCCAGATGACAAACTTTTTCAAATGGTCTGCCTGGATATTCTCTAGGAAGAGAGGAATGCAAGTTCCTGTCCCTGGATATGCAAAAACCTAGCCTTTTCAGTAGAGGACAAAATCAGAAGATCATAGACCCAAGCTCTACAAAAGAAAGATTCAGTTTATGGGGTGCTTATTCTGAGCAAAAGCTTTTATGAACTTGTAATCACAGGAAAACCCCTTTGCTGCACTTGAATGACTGACTTTTACCAGAGCCCCTTTGTGTGCTCAGTAGAAGGTGTGATCTCTTGTAAACATAGCATGCAGATAGGTTCTTTCATTGCTATTAATAAATTTTCTCTGTTTTTTCACCTTAAGAATCAGCATGGTTACTTAGAAAGAGCTATGCAGTGAGTGGTTACTGTGGCAATTACAGTTTATAGTCTCTAAAGAGAGAGCAAAGCTGAGCTATTTAGGCCATGTGCCAAACCTGGAATCACACAATATAAGCAGGGAACTGTGCAGCCTGAAAAACTCACCAGTCAGAAGGGAGAAAGACAAGAGTCATGGTCCATGAGAGATAAGGACTTGGAGTCTAGAAGTGGATGCCCTTGCTGGACCACAGAGGAGAATACAGGTGTAGTTGTCCTGAACCATGACACTACTTTTCTTCTTACCACCCTGCCCTCTGTTCTGAGCCTGATTCAGCAAACCCTTAACATGACTAGCCCATGGATTAAATTCAAGTATCTGGAACACTATTTATATATCGGTCTCTAGGGCCTGCCCACACAAACTTTTATGTATTACTCCCATGAATATTCACAGGAGCAGGCCCCTAGAAACCAATTCATAAACAGTGTTCCAGATAACCTGACTTTAAACTGTGTCCTTTCTAATTTTGGAAGATAAGTGGAAAGAGAGGGGCTTTTGGCAGCAGGCTGATTTGTAGCAACACATACAGCCCCTGTTCCATGACATACTTTTGTGTCACAACACTGCAGTTGAGCACCACAGCTGTCTCTTCCTCCTGCTCTTAAAAACCTTCAGGGATAGAGATTCCACAAGCAAGTTATTCTAGTGCTTAATTACCCTGACAGTCAGAAAGCTTTTCCTAATGGCCAGCCTAAACCACGATGGCTGCTATTGAAGTCCATTGCCTTTTGCCCTGTCCTTAGATATTAACAAGAACAATTTTTCTCCTTCCTCCTTGTAAGAATTTTTTATGCACTTAAAAACTGTTCTGTCCCCTCAATTTTCTCTTCAGACTAAACAAACAAATCTGCATATGTGCACCTGACCATTTGTTCCTAGTAGAGTATTTTATACTTGTCCTTATTGAATTTCATCATAATTACTTCCAACTTTTCATTCAGATCATTTTGAATTTTAATCTTATCCTCCAAGGCACTTGCAAGCCTTCCAAGCATGGTATGTTCTGCAAACTTTATAAGTGTACTCTATATGCCACTATCTAAATCTTGATGAAGATATTGAACAGAACCAAACCCAGGATGGATCTCTGTGGGACCCCACTTGATATGCTTTTCCAATGTGACTGCAAACTATTGATAGCTATTCTCTGGGATTAGTTCTCCAATCAATTATGCATCCATCTTATAGTAGCTCCATCTAGATCAGGGGTCTCAAACTCAAGTCACCGCGAGGGCTGCATGAGGACTAGTACATTAGCCAAGGGCCACACCACTGAAAACTTTCCATACAATGACATTGGAAACATCAGTAACAACAGCATCATTGTGGGCCACAGGAAATGGCTTTAGGGGGCCACATGTGGCCCACGCGCTGTATGTTTGAGACCCCAGTCTCGGTTGTATTTCCCTAGTTTGTTTATGACAGGCATCTCAAACACACAGCCTACGGAGTTACTGCCTGCAGCCCCTAATAATGCCCAGAATCCAGGGGATCCCAACCCCTTTGACCCACCGGTTGAAACTGCCTCGCTGGGTTTTCAAGTGTTGAGCTCCTCTGCTGGCTGGGAGCTCAGCATCAATAGTACTTCCAGATGAGGAGGCAGGTCAAACTCCTGCCCCCAGCATAGTGGGGGCTGGGAGCCTACTTTGTGGTGGGGCCGCTCGGCAGCTAGATAAGGAGGCCATGGCTGGGGGGGGGGTCAGGGATGGTGGTAGCCTAGGGGAGCACAGAAAGCTGGTGGCACAGTGGAGGGGTGCTTTCCCTGCCACTGGCCACAGTGTGGCAAAGGCCAGGCAGGGGGGCTGCTTCTGCTGCCATGGCGATAGCCTGGCACACCAGGGCTGGGCAAGGGGGCTGCTTTCCCTTGCTGTGGCCACAATGTGGCAAAGGCCAGGTAGCAGAAGCAGCCCCCCACCTGCCTTTGCCGCATTGTAGCCACGGCAGAGGAAAGCAACCCTCCCACCCAAGCCATGGCCATGGTGGCAGAAGCAGCCCCCTGCCCAGCCTTTACTGAGTTGTGGCCACAGCAGGGGAAAGCACCCCTCCCACCCAGGCTCTGGCCACAACAGTGGAAGCAGGCCCCCCCCTGGCTTTTGCCGCATTGTGGCTATGGTGGGGGAAAGCATCCCTCCCACCCGGTCCTGGTGAGTCACAGCCGCTGTGGCCACAGCATGGCCCACCAGGGCTGAGGGTGGTGCTTTCGCTGCCGGGCTTGGCAGAGCGTAGGGCACTGGTAGCAAGGTGTGGGGGGGTTATGGAAGGGTTCAGGGAAGCTGGCAGCAGGGCAGGAAGGAATAGGGTCCATCCAGCGACGTGCATCCAGATGAGTCCTTACCTGCCATGGGAAGGCAGCTGGGGACGGATCCAGCTCCTTGCTGCCAGATCAGATTGGGCCCTAGGCTGGGGGGGGGGGGCATTTTTCAGTATTCGGCCCTCAAGCCAACATCCTAGTCCTCATGCGGCCCTCATGGTCATTTGAGTTTGAGATCCCTGGTTTATAAGATCAGGTGAGATGTTATCAAAAAGCCTTGCTAAATTCAAGATAGACCACACCTACAGCTTCCCTGCTGCCCACAAGGCTTGTTACCCTGTGAAAGAAATCTATTAGGTGGGTTTGACACAATTTTATTTTGACAAATCCCTGCTGAGGTCTAATTGGTACTGAAAGTAGCCAGAGCTCAAGTTGTATTTGAAGCTTAGGAGACAATCCGCGTTTATAATCTTCCAGTCAGATCTCTTTCAAAATTCCTCCATCTCAGAGGGCTGAAATGCACATTTCTACTTCCTCTGAAGAGTCTGTCAGGGTTCAGTAACTTCCTGTCAGTGGTGTATGCTTGAAGCTAGTCTGCTTTTTTAACTTTGTCAGTTAGCATCAGGAAAATTGTGTAATGAATGTGGAACTAATTTTTTACCTGAACATAAAGAAAGCACATATTTGCAAACAGTGTTTGGTCTCTGTTTTTTTCAGTACCACTTTTCTTCTACCATGCCCTACCCCCGAGTCATACTTTCAGTCAGGGGGTCTTAAGCCTCCTAGAGAGAGTCGGGGACCTGGGTTCTCTCAGAATGTATTATGAATGATAGAGCAAACTGACTGACACTGGAGTAAATATACTTTTTCAGTATGTATGGATAGAGAAATGACTGCTTTCTGCAAGAAAAGTAAGACTCTTTTGAGATCTACTATATAAAGCTCTACATAAGAGGACTAAGTATTAGTATACAAGAAGTACATGAAATGGCTCATAGCCATGCTAGCTTGCTTGCTCTTAGAATCCTTTTTGTTGTTACAAACTGAGCCACATAGAGCTAGCTCAACGTGAGCGGAGAAAGCTGGGTTGTACAGGAAGTTAGACCTGATGATGCTCTAAACCAATGTAGAACCAGTCTCTCACTACTGCATTTACAGCTGGTGTGCTGATGGTGGTGCCTGCTTTCAATTAAGATGCAAGACGATGGTTATTCAAGATCTCAATGCTTTTCACAAATGTTTAGGAAACAGTTCACTGTCCTGGCCAAGTTTTAATTTATATTGTGCCTATCTGCAGTATCTATTGCATGAGTTTTTTTCCCCCCTACTTCCTTTCCTAAACCATAATGTACTGTTGGGCACTGCAGTGTTTCACTCCAGAGACAGCAGCATTTTATTAGTAGGTGACATGACTGCTGTCTATAGTTTGTAGGACACTTTAAAGCACTCCTGCAACCAGTAGCTGTATTAACATGAACTGATTTTTACTGAAGGAGTTCCACATGGGGAGCATGACAAAGGGCCTAGGACTGAGAAGTGCTTTTGGATCCCTTTGCATGAAAGGGGCCATACAAATAAATGATTAAAAATATTGCCTGTAAGTTAATTTAAAGCTGGCAAAATATTCAGTCTAGCATTGAGGTGATTTTCCACTGCCTCACAACCTTTGGTCATTTATGCAAGTGTGCACTGGGAATAAAACGTAACCTTTCTGAAAAGTAGCATTTTACACCCACTGTGAAGCACTGTAGTGTTTTACACCCAGTCTGAAACATAACTGAGCATGGTACTAAATGCAGACTAGCAAGCTTCAGTGTTTGAGTCCCAAGTAAAGGAAGCTGAGCAAACAGACTTGTGTAAAACTTGAGACGATGAACTCCATTTCTGTGGTAACCATGGTCTGCAGCCAACAGCAGCAGTCTACAGTAAGAACACCCTATGGCAGTGGTTGTCAAACTTTTTTTTGGGACCCAGTTGAAAAAAAATTATGTATGACCATGACTCAACGATTACAGCTTTTCATAAAAATATAATATTGCAATGCTTTCCAGTTTAACCCATGTCAATAAGTGATGCAACTCAAAGCCATTACTTCTTTTTCTTACTACAAAACAATCCATAGTTTGCAGCTTTACAGGGGTTTATCTCTATGGGATGTTATACATGAATCATAGTAATGTTGTTCTAATAGTATTGTAATTACAGATACACTATTTTCAACTATCATTAAAATTTGAATCAATAAGGTGTAGGAGTGTACTGATTGGGAGCATGGGACACAGCTCTTGGGCACTGGCCTGGGAATGAAGTGCTGGTGGGAGAGGCAAAAGAGGGCAGTTGAAGGGCTTGGGGTGCATAGTAGCTGCCCCACAAGGAACCTTTAAATTAAGCCAGCCCCACCATCCCACTGCTGAAGCTGGGTGTGGGTCTGTCTGGAAACCCTGTTGTGTAGCTGTGCATAATCTCCAAGCCTATACATGTACCATGGGCCACCAGGATGGCAGGAGTGTTGAAGCTCCCACTGCCAGTGCTGTACTAATTGCTTTGCATCACTGGCCGCTGGAGGCCAATACTTGTATTGTAGCCCCTTTGGCAGAGGCAGATCCCAGCTCCCCTGTATGATTGGGAAAGTGCGCTTAGTGCCATACAGCCTGCTCTCTGCCAATGGGGCCCAAGTCAATTGCCCTGGAAATGTCCCACAGGGTGCTCTTCCCTCCCCAACCCTTCCAGGAACACAGGCCCAGCCTCAGACCACCCTTCCTGGGAAAGGCTCTGGGACTCACCCTCATGGTCAGGAAGAAGCAAGGCTGGCTTACCCTCCCTCTACGCTTCCTCCCAGACCCCCACCTACCCTGATTATGTACCCTCTCCCCTACCTGCTGGAGCTCCCCAGTCCAGAAATTTGTACATGCTTCTGAGGCTGAGGTTCAGGCAGGGGCCTGCCACTCACAGCAGCCAGGGAGGAGAGCTGTATGTGAGTCACATTTGACTCTTACAGCCCCCTTCCTGGAGCAGACCAGCAATGGTTTGGGTAGCACAGAGCCAGTGTCCTTGAAATCTCACACCACTGCTTCTTCCCCCTTATTGGGAGTGGTAGCAGTGGTGGAAAATTTTAAATTATGCTAGCTGCAGGCTGCACCCTACCACCCAGAAAATTTAAAAGGATGTGGGCCTTGGATATGGTTACCAGATGTCAGGCAAAAGGAGGATATGTCCTCCTTTTTAGCTTCACACCCTCCACCCAGCAGACATTTTAAAAATGTGATTTTTGTCTGGCTTTTGCTTACAGGGGTTAAAGTATGCTGGAAAGCCCCAGAACACCCTATTTTTAGGGAGATGCATTCCAGGGCCCCCTAAAAACAGAAGAATATTACATTAATACTACATTTTCTCCATGTGTCCTCCAATGTCCTACATTTTGTACTTCCTTGTCCTTCTTTCCATGCTTTGGTATCTGGTAACCGCAGCCTTGGGTGCTGGTAGTGGAGAAACAGCCTGCTGCTACTATAGATACACTGGGCTCCTTCCAAATTTCCCCCAGCTTAACTTAAAACTCATATTCTCCCCAGGACTTAAAATAAGGGGGATAGGGGGTGCTCACTAATTTGGTATGACACTTTTACTAGCTGATAACTGAGAGTGGGTACTGGGAAATTCAGGGGAGGTACAGAGGTTTGGGTGTGGGGTGTTAGGGAAATCTCTGGTTAAAACAATGCTGGCTGCCCAGGAGTGTTGGTTGGGGGCCAGTGCCCTTTCACCTTTCTCCCCTCTGCTCTCTGGCTTGGGAGAAGAGCAGTGGGGGAAAGGGAAAGGTGGGGGTCAGAGCTCTGAGTGGCTGACATCCAGGGGTTGCCTTCCACAATGGCACCTGACTCGCTTACCCCAGTCGCTACAGACATGCTCTGCCACCCGGCCCCACTGGGAAGATCTCTCTGCACTGTTGCTGCTGTAAAGAGCTGCCTTGCTCCGGCACCCACAGCTCCCTCCCGGCTGCCAGCACAGCATGAGAGGCTCGGCTCCGCATCTCCAGCGTGTCGGCTGCCCAGTGTCTGTCCTTCAGGGTCGAGCTGCGTTCCAGGGATGGGAAGGGCTTGGAGGCAGCTGGAGCCCTTGCCACACGTGTGCCTAATGGCCGCTTGCTCCCTCTGCCTTGCATGTGCTGCCCACATGGCAGTGGCAGCAGGGATGATCAGGGGGCATGCATGGAGTGGCAATAATCATGCAGGGAGGCGGGTGCCACTGTGGGAGGTTACCCTGGATGTCAGCCACTCAGAGCTCCGGCTCCCACCATTTGCTCTCCTCCACTGTCCCCCCGAGCCAGAATGCCACAACCCAGTAACCACAGGTCTGCGACTCAGTACTGGGTCATGACCTGTGGTTTAACGACTACTGTTGTATGGCACACTGATGTCATCCTTTGAGCGCTGTGACCTCATCCACATATGGCAACATATTGAATTCAGCAAAGAAAATCAGAAATACGGGACAATACCAAGTTTATTGCCTAAGCTAAGTGTCAATTTAGATATGCATAGATTTATATTGAAAAAAATGTATTTAAAAGGGGTTCCAGTGGCCAAATCACTCCCCCCACTCCAATAGTGTAATAAAGAAGCCAACTCCTAGTAGGCCCTATCAAATTGTAAAGGGCATACTGGGTGAAAATGGGACTCTTAGCAACAAGCTAGTGGATGCCTGGTGCTCTTAGTAATCTAGAAAAGGTCTGTCCTCTAATCAATAATTCCACAGTGGGAGGCAGGCATGGGCTATGCCTGTATCAAGAGTAGTAATGTGTACAGTACATCATAAATCAGTTTTGCAAAGAGTAAACATGTTAGTCACACACGTCACAATAGGTACTAGAAGTTAGACAATAACCTGCAATTTTTTGGAATTGGGAAAAATCCTCCATCAATCAAGGATCACTAAATTGCTAAATTGTATTGTTAAAATCCTTTCAAAACACATGGAACAGGAAAAGCCTCTTGGCACATTCTGACAAAATTGAACACTAGGTACAATTCAGGTAGTGGATATATGAAACTGAACCCGAATTAGGGCTCTTATTATTTAACATGGGTTATGTCTACACTTTCACTTTCATTAGTCAGGGTGTGTTTTTTCTATCAGTAAAACCTATGGTGGAAAGGGGTGTGTTTGTCACACCCCTCTGCCGTAAATGTGACCAACAGAAGTGACAATATGGACAGCACTGTGTCAGCGGGACAGCATCTTTCACTGACAGCTACCATTGCTCACTGGGGTGGTTTACTTATGCCAAATGGAGAGAGCTCTCCTGTTGGCATTGAGCAGCTACACGGCTGCCCTTACATTAGCACAGCTGTGCTGCTGAAGGGCTCTAGTGTAAACACAGTTGAAGATTACATAATAGTAAAATCCTTTTGTGTCCAGTACAGCACCTCTTTGCCTCTTTTCCATCCATATGAGGATATGTTCAGTCACTCAGTAGGTCATCTTGAAAACAATGCCTTTCTACAATAAATATCTACCCAAATGTGGAAAATTCCACCAATGGCATGTTGATCTGAAAAGGGGGATCAGCACATCAGCAGATACAATACATTTTGGGTAGGTGCACCCCTTCTGTGGCAGAAAGAAATGTACCAACAGAATCACTCATCATTATACCCTAATCAGGCTAAGCAAGCAAAAGGTTCTTAAGAAAAGCATGATGTATAATGGAGATGAGCAGTATTATGATGTAACCAAACAGAGGGTTTTTCCTTTTTGTCAATCAGAATGCAAGGTTACAGGATCAAATTTTTTTTGTTACACCCCAAAAAGCACATATACTAATTGGGCAGGTCGCAATTTCCCCTTTTATGTGCCATCTGTTGTGCAATGTAAAAAGCATGGGTTTAAACATAGGGTAATGCCCTACATCTGTGATGGGGGGTCTCATTAACAATCACCTCTTGGGGAGGGGGGGCTTGTAGCCCATAGAGCTACCTTTAGCATTTATTTTACGCAGCATTAATGCAATGAATTTAGAGACCTGTATCCTACAAAAACACTGGCTTTAGGAGTTAGCATAAGGCTTGAGATCTATGAACCCTGCCACAGAAAAGTTGCCCAGTGGTCATCTCTAATTTTCGGGGAACTTGGAACAGTGTATGTTGGGGAAGAGTTCTGAGCCCTCCACAGGAACATGAACTAAACACCAGCTTGCAGACATTTTGGGATCTACAAATGTCTGACCAGAAGAGGGCTATGGCAATGCACTGTATACGATAATAAGTTGAGATCATTAAGATAATAACCCAGTGGTTTTCAAACTACAGGTTGGGACACAGTACTGGATTGGAGACTCTGAGGCAATGGGTTGCAGCACCCCCTGCTGCTGCTGCAAGACTGGAATGAATTGCTGAAAGATGTAATTCTTGGGTCATGGGCATGAATGATTTTTTTCAACTGGGTTCTGAGAAAAAAGTTAAAAAAAAAAATCACTGTACTAACTTATAGATGAAGGGCACACTAACATTAGTGGGATGGGAAAATACAAATAAAGAAGATGGGAGAAAGCCCCACTGGTTATGCATTAGACCTGGTGATGTCAGCATAACATATTATAAAATTTGTATCCAAGTCTGTGTGCAGGAAGAGAGAGTAATAGCTCCTTGGAAGTGCCAGCATGATGGCCGTTCATGAGGAGAAAAATAATAGCTAACATTGTTCTGAAAGGAAGGGCATGAGCATGCTGGTGTTCAGATATGCATTCTCTCCATCTACTTCACAGGGTTAGAGCATTGTGACTTTGCTAAATTAATAAACTATTGCAAATATAGGAGGATTACCAGGGTGTGAATGTTGCCACTGTGCACATCGGCAACAGTGTTCCCAACTGAACAGCAATTTTAAATACTGGGCCTCATCCTGGCACAAGAGCCTATCAGACATCAGAGTGATTACCGGAATCAATGCAATTAATACACAATCTACAGCTTGGGGTACTTGGTAAATTCTGGAGAAGTCTTTATGTTGTTATACAAATATTTACTAGTTAGGCTACACAATGATTCTTTTTGATTGAGAAAGTGTAACAGAGCCTCCGAGAGAGTTTAATTTCTAACATAAACAAACATTGTAAAATGCTTTCACAACAAGAAATTAAGACATAAGATGCACAGGGCAATGATTACTGGAATAAGCAGGTGTTTATCACTGGCTACCTTTTCCAGACTAATGATCCTGTCTTCCTCCATCATAGCACAAGTGTAGGGCTGCCTCTCAAATATGTGCCAATAATTATCTAGTTTAAACAGCTGCTGCAACAATGCTGAGTGCAACAGAAGTGGGTTAGATAATATCTTTTTATTGAACCCTGTCGGTTGGTAAAGAGACAAGCTGTTGAACTGCAGTGAGGTTTTCAGGTTATCTGAATGAAGAGGCATTTTAGGCCCCATTTGCTTTGAGATGTCTCCCAATGCGTTTCATGACATAACAATTAGTTTTCCCATAGAAGCAGACAAGGTTGTAAGACAAGGGGATAAATAGTGCCAGTCAAACTGTAGACTAAACAGAAGCTAGAGGGCGTGACCATTTACCACTCAAAAGTAGCCATGCATCATAATTTGTCATGCCACTGAAATATACAAGGTCCTACCACCATTACATGGTAAGTTGTGCACAAGCTGAAGGTAAGTTTTGTAGCAAGGCATTACACTTCCTGGCCACAAGCCATCACAGCGTCTCAAAAAGTGTCAGTCTGCAATCCACCTAAGGCATGAAGATTAGTGGGGTTGGGGAAGCTGGTGAGGACAAGGCATAGTTCTCAGCTTTCACTAAAATGACATAGTTGTGAAATGAAAATCTTCAAAATGTAAAGCTTGCAACTGTAAATTCAAGCAGTGAAGTTCAAACAAAGCTGAAATGAAATACCATGCACCTGGCTTAATACGTGGGGAAAATGTGATGGGGCCAGAAGTGATGGAGAGTCAGAGCAACAAAGGAAGGAGACACTTGCCATGTTAAAGTTTAATCAAAGTTGCAACCTACCACCTAACTCCATGCATCAGTCTTCACTTTGCTGCTGTGTCTGCATCAATAGCTCATTCATGTCCATGAGCCCTGATTCAGATGTCCCAGATGATATTTTAAAAGTCAGCATTTTTAACTATTTCATTGCTCAAAACATTTAGTAAATGAGAGGCTGTGGCATTTTCTGAAGAGCTATGCAAGCATTCCTCACAGTTTCAATACATTTTATAGATAATCTACCCAGCTAGAGAGACCCCCCACCCAACACACACAGACACATACCACACACCCATCTGCGACCTCTTGTACATTTTTAGAGCTAATATCATATTGGGCAGGTTTCAAAGTAGAGACAGTCTTCCTTCTGGCAGAGATGAGGGACCCAAAGGAAGTGGAGAGCCCAGAAGTCAGACCTGCTACCGCAAACAGTTGAGCATGGCTATATCTGATTTCCAGAAGTGCAGGTGAGACAGTGGCATGTCTTGGGCCATGAACAATGAGGCAGAATCTTCGAGCTGACAGATTGTGTTTCTGTTGCTCACTATAGTGGCTTGCTCCTGACCAACTTTCAATAGCTTTTTAATAATTTCAAAAACATTACAGGAACAAAGATTTTCTGAGGCACATCACAGCCTTACACCCTGCAAGGTCAATGCAGCCAGGAATAACTTCAGCAGTGCCATTTCTCTGCAGCTCTGCTTCCCTTAATGTTAGAACGCTGCTGTCCACTGCAACACATCACTAAAAAACTTTTGCACTAATTTCCTTACTTAAGGTTCCTCAGGACCTTCCCCTCCCACCCAAATCTTTGGAACCACTGAAACAACAAATAAGAAGAAAAGTCTCCAGCACTCCTTGTCACCTTCAAGTCATCTAAGGGTGTTGACAACTCACTCCAAAAAGCAATGATTTCTCTGTCCACACATCCTGAAAAAGTAAGGTACCTCAACATCAGTCAGTATGCTCTGTCATTCAAAAATCTTAACAGAGACCTCGCAGTATTAAAGCAGAATAATTTTCCTAATGAATAGACTGTGTGGATCAATTGTCTCAATCTGCAGACACTACAGAGTTTGAAGTCACTATCTAAGTTTTGTAAGACAGAATGATATTGATGAAGTTCACTCTTTTACTGTAAGTAAGAAGAATGTCAAGACCTAAATTCCCTGGTTTTGTCAGAAGTTTCTAGGAAGAGGCAGAAAAGTGGATTAGTTCTTAACTGAAGTGTCAAGGACTCAAATTAAACACAGAACTCTTTTCTTCCAAGACTTTCTTAGTGAGTTGAATAAAAACAACTTCTTGTTCTTAAGAAGTTTAAGAAAATCCCATTCAATTGCTCAGGTTTGGTTTCCTTGGTTCTGTCTACACTAGCCAATTAGTCTGGACTAAGCAAGCTTAGTCCAAACTGATTTAGTCAGTGGCTACATTAGGCTTTGCCTAGTTCAAACTCAGAAATTTCTGAGTTCAAACTAAGCAAAGCTTAGTCTGAATTAATACATTCAACTGGTTAGTCTGGAGTAAGTGCTTAGTTCGAACTTTAAGTTCAAACTAGGTATGATGTAGACATGGACTAAGGCTTAGTTTGAACTAAAAGAGTTCAAACTAGCTGTGCTTACTACTAAAAAAAGTTAGTTCAAACTAAGACATATGGCTAGGACATTGTAGTTAGTTTGAACTAATCGGGAACTGCTTAGTTCGGACTAAGGAAGTCCAAACAACTTTGTAATGTAGAGATAGCCCTTGTGACCTGCAGGGTGCTCTAATTCTACTTCTAGTTCTCATTATGAATTGATTCTAAAGGAAAAACTGGGTAGATGAGATCTGAATTCACAAGGTACAAAACAAGTAGAAAAAAAGAGCAGATTTCCAGAATTTTCTTTGTATGCACAGTACCAATACCAAAGAGGCCCACCAACCCCCCCCCTTTTTTTTGCATGTCACCTTAAAGCGACAGGTTTAACTCTATATTAAAATTATAATAAGGCCAGATCACAGGTGTAACTCAGCACAGCTCTGCTGACCTCGATGCAGCTTTACCAGCTTACAGCAGCTCAATATCCAGCTAATAATGCAGAATGTCTATTCTGACAACTTGCTTCCTTATTACTTTACAAATTAAGTTTCTAAGCTACAGATCCACTGACTATTTAATGCTTTCAGTAGTCAGTGCACTGCACCAGCTCTCCTAAGTGGGTTTTCTCTAATTGATAGGGATGCAAACTTCAGATTGGGATGCAGATTTCAAACACACATGCACCAAGGGGAGTTCAGATCTGGGATTTGATTCCACCCACTTTGAGAGAGAAATTTTCAATACTTGCAAATGCTAATGCTGTACTATATATTTCCATTTAAAAACCAGAAAAGCTTCATGTTTTTCCTGAACTATTCCAGGAGTTAACCTTTTGTTATAAAAAATGGCACGCTATAAGTGTTTTTTCCTCTTGTCTCCCCAGTGTTTTATGATAGAGCTGGTTACATACAAGAAAAAGTTATTTGTCAGACAGTGTAGCCTTTAGCTATACCTATACTGAGCTTGTATGCATATATTATACAAATAGATCTTTCTTTATACAAGTCTAAGAAACCATGGTTTTATAGTATTTCACTTATTATAAAAGCTTGGTTCTAGTTCATTTTAGAAGCTGAAACTTATGTATCCTGCAGATCTTTGCAAGGAACGATTCAGTTTGCAAAGACTGTAACAGTGGGTTACCTACAGTAACCGTCCTTCTTCAAGATGGGCTGCTCAGATCCATTCAATATTAGGTGTGTCTGTGCCGAAGTACCAGATTGGTTGGAGAAACTTTTGTCCTAGCCTGCCAGAAGAGGGGAGGTGGCCACTGCCCCTCGCGCCACCTGCGACTACATATACGGCCACCTCCCCGCCCCCTCCTCAGTTCCTTGGAGTTGCCAACTCCAGAAGCGGGGATGGAGGGGAGGGACCTGAATGGATCTGAGCAGCCCATCTCGAAGAAGGACTGTTACTGTAGGTAACACACCGTTCTTCTTCAAGCGTTGCTCTACTAGCCATGCTGATGGATGGCGGGTGGAGTTGGTACTTCCACCTTCAGCACAGCGACAAGTCCCTTGAAGCAGACCCCCCAGCAAGACACTTGCTGGGGAAAACAGCGAGCGGGTCTGATGGCCCAGAGGGCAAGGGCTAAGGGTCCGCCAGGACAGGGTAGGCCTGAACCCACCAAGGTCGAAGAATAAGGGTCAGGCCAGGTCACCTGGGTTGGGAAAGGGAAGGCAATCTTGAAACAGACTGCGTGGGTGCCCTGCCTAAGAGGAACTCGGAATGTAACTGGCTGATAAGTTGGCCCAGGGCGCGTTCTATGGATACACCAGAGAACGTCAAAGGCTAGCAAGGGGGCTAGCCAAGTAGGCACATCTTGGTGGGACACAACAGGGCATAGAGCACCGCAGGTTTCCAGGAGCCACCTAGCCATAGCCTAGTTGGTGGTTGCTAATTTCATATGAAACGGAGAAGGGCAACGGCCGCCCTGGAGAGTGCGGCTACACGGGCCGTCTGAGTGAAGGGAAGTAAGGATATAACCATGGGGAGGCTCGGAGTTGGCTGAGAAGGCCACGAAACACAGCCCATGGCCTATGCGGTCAGGTTAAGGAGGACGAGGCCCTCGGTGTGAATAAATGATCCCAAAGCATGGAAGCGCATGATTCAACTGAATTGGCCCTATGACCGGCTCTCGTAGGAGAGGTATGGAGATTACTGGCTGCAATGTGGCCTAGCAATTGATGGGGAGGCTTATAGGCTGCTAGAATGTAGGGAGGGGTTCCCCCACCCAGTTTAGACCCATCAGGTTTTCCCTTCGGGCTCTTACTAGAGCGTGGGGAAAAACGGGGGAAGAGGGGAAGGAAAACTTCCACTATTGTTTAGTGAGTCCCTAGGCAACCGAGGGGCAGCCACGAGAGAAGCTCCAGACTCAGTACCTATGGTCTTTGTCTGGAGGGTAGCTCTACCATCTTGTCTGCCACGGTTGTCAAGGAGGCATTTCTAAGACATGGTATGAGGGAAGGTACCAATGAGGGCCCTTCTAGCCTCGAGAAGGGAGCCTAAGTCGAGCAGTTGCCAGTTCAAAGGACACCCTGGTATCAGAGAACCAGACAGGGTCCCTGCCCAAAGGGGGGGCCAGGCCATAGGCGGAGAAAAGGCAGCGGGGGAACCGGTGAGGCCACCATATGTTGCCTAGGAAGGGGGGGTTCTCTGCATATTACGCCATGGAAAGCAGCAGTGGTATCAATGGGGTCCTTGAGAAAGGTGAGAGGGGACCGCAAATACGCCAGACGCCGCTGATGCACGTGGGGACGGAGCAGTAGCCCTAGGGGCTGCACTGGATATAGTGGGCAGTCACGCAGGTGGGCAGGGCAGAAAGGAAAGAGAGAGAGGAAAGATGAGTGTTGCGCCCTGCCAGGGGAAGATCGAAGGCTATGTAGGTGCCCAAGAAAAGAGGAACCTTCGTCTAATATAGACGGCCATCCCCAAGGTGGCGGATATAGTGTACTATGTGTGCAGGGCACTCCAGGGGATAGGCCCTGCACTGTTTCTTGATGTATGGAACACAGCAAGGTGTTCCCCTTTCGGGATTAGGTGTCCCCAGTCATACTTTGTTGGCCCCAGGACACCGTGGGCGACCCTGAAGGTGATAAACCAAAAGGAAGATGTTGGGTGGGTCCCCAGTTCCCAGTAGATATCCGGAGGTAGGACTGGGGATCTTGCGAGGTGGGAGGGAGAGACGGAAGGGATGGACCGTACCTATGGTCCCTATAGGGGTATACCTCTCTCTATATATACCTTCCCGCCAGTGTTCCCTCTAAGCTGGTGATGCAGCTGAGCAACTTATGGATGCAGCTGAGCAAGTTCCTGGGCCCGGACCGGGCCCCTGAGCCACTGCCCATCAGCTCCCCAAGTGCATCCGTAACTTGCTCAGTTGCATCACCAGCTTAGAGAGGGAACATTGTATAGATGTCTTTTTGTTCAAACTTTAGTAAATTAATAAAACCACAGTATTTTAGTTTAACATTTTTATTAAACAAATATGAAGCAATGATGCTGCCTATCAAGCCTCCTCTACACCTCAGTTTTTGACGCCTGTCTTTGTCACATTTCCAGAATGCATATACAGAGTCTAGGTCAGCCTTCAATCCAGCACTTAGATATGACTTGATGCGCATTAGCATGTCTAGATGAGAAACATCCAACCTGTTATGAGGCTCTGTCTTAATATTATTCATTAGACTGAAGCCTCATTCAGCATCTGCACTAGATGCTTGAAACGTACCACATATATCAACCAACTGGGCCAGAAATGGGAACTTATCTTCTGTCAGTGTATAGGTGACAAACATCTAAGAATGTGTTCAGTGTACCAGCCATTACCTTTTCCAGAACAAGAAACATTTTGGTTGTCTGTAATTTCAGCTCACCTTTAGAAGATGTGAAAATACATAAAGAAAATTTGTAAGAAATTACACTGATAAGAGCTGATGATCACAGATAGCCCATACAATTCTATTATTTTTTAGAGATTCCTAATGAATGTGCCAATTCTGACTAGATCTCACTCATAGAGCTAAAAGAAGTCACCCTGATTCAGGCCTATATATTACTTGAGCTAATGTTAATTAAGGTCAATGATAGTTTTTCCACTTTACTGAAAAACTTAGATCAGGCTGCCTTCTCTCTCTGCTACAATCCCCATCTATCAGTTTTGTGTTGTTCTTGTCTGCAAGCTTTGAACTGTCCTTTACCAGCTTGCAACTGAAAACAGAACTGTGCTAAAAATACATGGAGGGGACACCTCCTTCTAAAGCCATTGTTTATGGCACTTGGTAAAGATATCAAAATGGGAGGACACATGTAGTTTGCCTATAATGTATTGTCAGGGCCATTCACTTGAATGTGAGCACAGGTGGGGTGTGCCTCTTGGATACCACAGAGCCAAGCATGTGTGAATATCTAGTATAGTGAAAAAACAACAAGGAGTTGTGTGGCACTTTAAGACTAACAGATTTATTATTTGCATGAGCTTTCGTGGGAGCAGATCCCACTTCCTCAGATGCTTCGAAGATGGGTGAACTTACAGAAAGGAATGAAACTAAATGCAAGAGGGTGTAAAACATAGGATCAGGTCATACACCCCCCTTGCATTTAGCTTCATTCCTTTCTGTAAGTTCACCCATCTTCGAAGCATCTGAGGAAGTGGGATCTTCTCCCACGAAAGCTCATGCAAATAATAAATCTGTTAGTCTTAAAGTGCCACACAACTCCTTGTTGTTTTTTCACTGGACTAGACTAACACGGCTATCCCTTTTAAAATTGACTAGTATAGTGAGCCATTGAGAGATCCTGGGATGGAAAGTGCTGTAGAAATGCTGGGTGTTAATAAAGTAACATAAGGTTCTAGACAGTTCTCTGTGTTTATTCTGCATCTTGGGTGGAATGTGTGTGTTGTGTCTACCTAGCCCACTGTTCCCCAACCACTGTGTCACAGCACACAGGTGTGTCACAAATTTTTTGGAAAAACTACTCAGAGCGCTCTGGATTGGCTCATTGGCTCATGAAAATATATGGCTTCATTCGGAAACTACATGGCAGTGTGCCTCAAATGAATTAAAGGTAGCAAGGAGTGCCATGGCAGAGAAAACGTTGGGAACCACTGACCTAAGGGGCAGCAACGACTTGAAAGGGAAACAAGACGTTTCCTTACACATCGGGGGGGGGGGGGGGGGGGGGGGGGGGGGGGGGGGGGGGGG
>ML682251.1:589553-608451 GCA_007922195.1 Podocnemis expansa
CTCACCCCCAGGGGGCTGCAGCCCCCTGGACCAGGTACCGAAATAGCAAGTTCACAGTGTGAACTTGCTATTTCAATTCCCGGTTTTTTCCTTATTTCGAATTAACATTTTGTTAATTCGAAATAAGTTGTTTCGAAATAAGGGTTATTTCGATATACGGTTGTTGCGAAACAACCATATTGAAATAACTGGGTGTGTAAGAACACAGCCATAGAGTCAGTTACATGGTTTAGGCAGCCCTCAGGCCAGGGTGGTACAGCCTAATGGCCACAAAGCCAATAACACAGTCCAAGTGGCCCTCAGGTCAGGGCAGTACAGCCTAATGACCACAGGGCTTGAGTAGCAGGCTCAGACCCTCCCACTCTACTGAGCCCCAGCCCAGGGCCCTATTGATGCAGGGGTTGTAGCACCAAGTCAGCAGGGATCCAGACTGCAACATGCTGGCTTATCCCCTTTAGCATCCCAGGTCCTCCCAGTCAGGCCCCCTTACTTCCTACCTGGTATGTTATGGCAATCCTTTCACAGGTCTCCAGTGTCTGTGCAATCCTGGGTGTCCATCTCTGGTTGCTTCCCTGGCTGTCTCAGCTCCCTGAGGAGGTCTCTGGGGTTGCTGCTCCTCCTCACAGCCTGGGCCTGAGACAGCTCCTGCTTAAAAGCCACTAGCAGGCATCCTTCCTGCTCACTGGTCAGCCCTGAATGAGCTGAGTTGCTCCCTTTTGTATTGGACCAGCAGTCTGAGCATGCCCAGCAGGGCCTAAGGGCAGGGCTTCCTCTTCCCTTAGGCTATATGTTGCCTGCCTAGTGCGGGGTGTATCCACCCCATCACATGGCCCCTCTGCCCCAGTGCTGGGTGCAAAGAGGGAGCTGTACAGATCGTGGCTGTACAAAGGCCAGGCAGCCAAAGGGGGGCACCAAAGAAGAGCCAGTCATGCTCCCTTTTTTCCCCACTACCAGGCATGTCCTTCATACTTACGTTTGTGCCCCCCATTGAGGGCAGCAGCAGTAGCACCCTGCAAGGGGAAAACAGTCTATGGGCCCATTTCCTGCTCTCCCTGCACCCCCTCCCCAATGCACTCATGAGGTAGACCCCTCTCTCCCTGCAGGGTGCTGCTGCCAACAAGGGGTGTCACATATGTAAATGCTGGGTGCCAGAAACCATGGGATGCCACTGTGTAAGTTTAATAGCTTGCAGTGAGAGACAGAAGTACTTCACACTGTTAAAGCACATGAAGACTCCTGGATATCTAAATAGAAGAAAGTAGATTTTATTCCTAGTAGAAAAAGGAACTAACTGGCATAAAGACCAGGACAATGGAATTTCAGTTAAGAACATCATATACAGCAGCACCTGATCTATCCTTCAGATTCAGCACACTGGGAAACTTTAAAAATTATACAAAGACTTTCACAGGACTTTCACTGTGAAAAATGGGGTAGTCTATTCAAGGTAAACTGCACTTCTCAGTAGTTTACACCCTTTGTCAACTGAGGTGCTAGCCAATGCAACCTGTAGCACTGAATATATGCATGAGCTGGCATACACCACCAGGCCAGGGCCATCTCAAGGGGCTGTGGAGCCCCAAGCCACCTTTCGCTTTTGTACCCCCCCCCCATGTGGGTGGAGAAGGGGATGCAGTATAACTGTGTCTCCACCCTAGGCCGACTCGCCCCGCCTCCAGAACAGGGAACAACCGGCTCAGGCACAGAGCAGGCCAGCCCATGGGACAGACTCTGCTCTTGCACCTCTCCCCTAGGCCACCCTAGGGGCAGGGTGAGCCAGCCAAGAGGGAGGGCTGTGCTCTCCCACCCCTCCCCAGCCAGCTGTTACACCCTAGGGGCAAGAAGGGCCAGCCCAGGAGTCTCAAACTCAAATCACCATGAGGGCCACATGAGGACTAGGATATTAGCCTGAGGGCCACATTACCAAAACCTCTTCATACAGTGAAGTCATCAGTTTATTTAATTAAAATTAAATTAAAAATTAATTGAATTAAAAATGATTGTAAATAGACAATGAATTTTTAATTGAAATTTAATTTTTAGAAAGTTTTTAAATTAAAATTTTTTTTAAGTTTTTTTTTTAAATGGAGAGAAAAGAAGGAAGGGAAGAGAGAAGAAAGAAAAAAAAGGAAGAGAAAGGGAAGGGAAGGAAAAGAAAGGAAGAGAAAGAGAAGGAAAGAAGAGAAAGAGAAAAAAGAAAGGAAAAAGAAGGAAAGAAGAAATGAAAGAAGGTCCGTGCCACTTCTTACATGTGGCAGGAGCAGTCTCCAAGTGCCAATCAGAGATTACTCTTGCTGCTTGTAAGAAGCTGCAGGAACCCTTTCCCTCTTCCAGCTTCTTGCAAGAGCCTCGGAGCCAGAGATGGTCTGTGCCATTTTTTTACAAGTGGCAGAGGCAGTTTGAGTGGCTGCTCCAAAAGGGCTCTTTCTGCTTACAGGGACCATCTCTGGCTCTGAGCCTCTTGCAAGAGGCTGGAAGAGGGAGAGGAGAGGGTTCCTGCAGCCCTGACCCCCAACAGATGGTTCTGCACGGCTCTGCCTGCCCCCCACTCACAGGCAGCAGCAGGCTCCAGCTCCTCCCCGGCTGGCCGGCAGTGGGACTGACTGTGCAGAGACCCTGTGGGGGGTGTGCCATCAGAAGCACTGCCATCAGTGGAAAGTATTGGGGAGGGCCCCTGGAGTCAGGCAGCTGTGTCTTGGCTGCTGCTCCCAGCCAGCAAGGGGCTCTTAAAAAGCCGTCCAGGGGTACAGAACCCCTGAATTCCAGCCTGTATCAGGGGCTGCAGGTGGGGATTCCACAGGCCACATGTGGCCCATGGGCCATGTGTTTGAGACCCCAGTATAGCTATACCTCAAATTAACTATTCTACTTTGTTAACTTCCCCAGATGGTACTCTACAAGGAAGAAACTGATGGCAGAGTCTATTCAGTACTGCAAAAATCTAAAACAATTTTATCATACCCAATCCCAGGCTGTATCCAGCTAGCTCTTTACTTGTCCTCCACTGAGTTAACCTTGAAGTTACTCCATCCAATGTACATCACCAAGCAAGACTATCCTCTTGAGAATCCTACACATTGGCACCACTGATGTCCTGAGATACATCTCACTAGGATGATTGACTTCATGAGGAAAGAAATAAGAGTAGGACAAAAGTACTTAGGATAAAACAATTAGCAGAAATGGCCATAAATGAGGTCCAAGGCCTAGCAAAGTAAGCCAAAACAGTAGGGCTGAGCTGCAAAAATGGTCGAGTTGGCAGTAGTCAGGTTGTAAAAATACGACCTTCCCAAAACTGGTAAGAAGTAAGCTGAAACTCATGCGTGGAAAAGTACTTGAAAGGTAGAAGATATCAGGTTGGCCTACTGACAAAGACATAAGAAAGGAGAGTTACCCACCTTGTGTGGTAACTAGAGTTCTTTGAGATGTGTGTCCATAGGGGTGCTCCACCCTGGGTGCTGGTGCGTCCACGTGACATGGCTTGGCAAATTTTCTAGCAGTGCTCATCTGTGTCATGTGGGCTCTGACAAGCTGTCTCACGCCTCTAGGCACCCTATTGGTACATGTGTGACTTGACCCCCCTCAGCTTCCTCTCAGCCTAGAAGCACAAGGGAAGGCACTCCGAAGCAGAGAAAGGAGGATGGGTGGTAAGGCACCCACGGGGACACATATCTCGAAGAACTCCAGTTACCACACAAGGTGGGTAACCCTCCTTTCTCCTTTGAGTGGTATCCCCACGGGTGTTCCACTTTTGGTGACTCCAAAGCAGTGTCCTAAAAGGAAGGAAGGGCTTTGAAGTTAATATTTCTTCATAGAAGAAAGGACTAATAAGATGACTGCAGAATCTGATCTAGCTGCCTAGTCAATGGCATAATGCAGGGATGTCAAACTCATTTGCTATGGCAGGCCAAATTTGACATTAATGTATTTCAAGTGGGCCATACATACCATAAAGCAAAACACTACGGCACTATTGTGGCATCATGGAGTGCTGTGTATGTGAAACTATGCTCCATGAGACTATACTTTCTCTCTCTCATTCTGTTAGGGAGAGAGAGTGGTCTCGCAGAGCACAGTTTCTCATACCCCATGCTCCATGATGTGGCAAGACCTGACACACTTGTAGCATTGCAAGCGCAGTCATGGGCCGGATGGAAGAGGATCACAGGCTGAATGCGGCCTGCTGGCCTCATGTTTGACACCCCAGTGTAGTGTTTGGTAAAGGTATGAACTGATGAGCAACTGGCTGCCTTGCAAACGACTAGTACAGAGATATTGTGTAGGAACATCACAGATGCAGACATTGCTCTGGCAGAATGGGAGCATATCTGCTCAGGCAGTGGCTTGAATGAGATGTCATATCACAAACATGTGCATCTGAGGATCCACTTAGATAATCTGTTTAGAAACCAGATGACCCTTGTTTCATTGTACCATTAAAGTAAAGAGTCCGTATATGGATCTAAATGGTTTTGTTCTTTCCAGGTAGAAGGCCAAGGCTCAATAGACATCTAAGGTGTGGAGGATGGCATCGAAAGGATTTGAATGAGATTTCGGCACAAAAACAGGTAAGTCAATGGTTTGGTTGAGATGGAATGAATAGGAGATCTTAAGAATGAATTTTAGGTGCGGTATCGTTGTCACCTTATCCTAATAAAATACTGTGTATGGTGGTAAAGCTATGAGACCTGTGAGTTCACTAGTGTGGCGAACAGAGGTGATTGCGATGAGGAAGGCCACCTTCATGGACAGTTAATCCAAAGAGCAAGTCACTAGGGGGGTTCAAATGGCAGTCTATTTAATGTCTTCAGGACCATGTTTAGATCCCAACTAGGAATTGATAGGTGTACCTCCAGGTATTGGTTTGGAATTCCTGAAAGGAACCATTTAATCATAGGATGTATAAATAGGGACTTGCACCAGGTGGGACTGTGGAATGTTGTAGTGGCCACCAGGTGCATTTTGAAGGCACTGGTGGATAATTTTGGTGTCTTTAGATGTAGAAAATAGTCCAAAATGGCTGGGACAGACATCAAGAAGGGGTATACCTGGTTTCATGCACACCAGTGATGAAACCTCTGCCATTTCTGCAGGTAAATCTTAACATGTGGATAATTTGCAACTGTTCAGAAGTATGTGTTGCGCGGCATCAGAGCACTGGAGTTCTTCCTTATCAACCCAACAAGGTACCAAGCTGTTAGGGGTAGTCTGGTGGAGTCTAGGTGAATGGTGTGGCCGTTGTGTTGGCTGAGGAGGTTCACTTTGGGTAGAAGTGTGATGAGAGCTTTTGCTGACCATGAGGGGAGTGTACCCTGGTTGCCTTGGCCAGGGCAGTGCCAACATTCATCGGTGGCCGATTCCTGTTGTATCTTGTGGAGAGAGTGGAGGATCTGATGTATAGGTGAAAAGATGTAAAGGAGGCCTCTGGTCCATGATAGTAGGAAGGCATCCCCTAATAACCCAGCACCTATTCCTGCTCTGGAGCAGTATGTTCAACATTTGCGATTGTGAAATGTCACAAATAGGTCTATGGATGGGTTTCCCCATTGTTGGAATATGGTGTGTAATACATGCAGGTGTATTTCCCGCTTGTGGTCCTGGGAGAATGAGCGACTGAGGAAATCGGCCACTGTGTTCTGAATACCTGGTAGTATGAGGCTGGGATCATGGTGTCATTTTTGAGGCACCAGTTCCAAAGCTTGATCACCTATATGCAAAGGGGTTTGGAGAGGATGCTTCCCTGCCTATTTATGTAAAACATGCAGGCTATGTTATCAATCATCACCTTGACATGTTGATGTGCAATTATATGTTGGAAACAGAGGCAGGCATATCAAGAACTTGTTCAGTCTTCTGAGATCAACGATAAAGTGCCAACCTCCTGATTTCTTTTGGGTGAGAAAGTAGTGGAAATAGAAGCCCTTACCATGGTATAAGTCAGGGACTCTTTTGATAGCACGTAGGTGTAGAAGACTTAGGGCCTCCTGTTCTAGAAGTTGCATGTGAGTGGTAAAAGGGATGGGGAGGGATAGTGAAAGGGAGGTTTAGAAAGAACGGGATGGTGTATACCAGATTGATGGTATCTAAAACCTATTTCTCTGATGCGATGCTTGACCCAGAATGGAAAAAACAGCACAAACGATTTTTATATATTGGTTGGTGTCAAGGCTTTTCCCCACTCTGACACTCTGAGTGCAGAAGGTGGGCACCTGCAATAGGCCTTAAAAGCCACTGGCCTTAAAGCCTGCTCTTAAAAGTCTCCAAGGCCTCCAATTCCTGGCCTTGGAGTGGTTTTGCTGCCACCACCCAAATACAAAAAAACCTCTTGAGACCCAGGAAGGTGCACTTGGGAATTCCTCCCTGTGAGGTACTGCAATCCTGTTTATTCCTCTCTCAGGAAAGTGACTGGACCCCAGCTGCACATGAGCTGGAACTGGAACAGGGTTCCCTCTAGTAGCTGCCTGTGCAGTCTAAGGCGCATGCACACAAACCTCTTGCCCTTCCAGGACACAGAACCAGAACTTACTTAAAAAGGTAAACTCTCTAATCAAAAAGAACAGATAATAAACACAGAGAGTTGCTTCTCTGGGAATTAACTTAGGTAGTTACAGGGTAGTGGGGGGGTTACATGTGCTCAGCACAGAGAAACCCAAGAAACAAGCCAAAAACAAAGAAAATACCCTGACCACATCTAAGTAAACATTCCCTGTTCTACCCACGCCTGGTCAGTAACAAATTTAACTTATCTTTAGTAAAGATGTTGCTGGATTCTTCCTCAGGCCCCTCTGGCCTCCTCCTGATCCTTCCAGGAGCTCTGCTACATCCAAACAGGTACAGACCAGGCTGCTGTTCCAATTCAAAAACCTGTGCTTTGTTCCTATTGGCTGTCCTGGGACTCACTGATCAGAGTGTTAACCCCTTCCTCCCCAAGGGCTATTACACACCCTCCAAATCACAGACGGTGCTGGGCAGCCTGGTGTAGGCTGGACCCACACTGGCTGTAATTTCTTTCTGGGACTAGGGAAGAACAGGATTAATACAGTACAATGTACACATACAAAATTCACTATAGGTCACATGATCTCAACTGGGCTCCACTGTCGGTCTGCGCCCTCTCCATCCCAACAGTTTTATCTGTGGTGTCCCTCTTCCTGGTTGAGGGGTGCACCCAGGCTGCTGTCTGTATAGACTCTTTTTTTTTCTTGTCCATCACAGAGCTGGCCAACTTGGGCCTTCTTGCCCTCACCCTCTTTAACCTCAGGGGGCAATGTCTCTTTATATGGCCCTGCTCCTGGCACCAGAAACATC
Source organism: Podocnemis expansa (assembly GCA_007922195.1). Taxonomy (NCBI): domain Eukaryota; kingdom Metazoa; phylum Chordata; order Testudines; family Podocnemididae; genus Podocnemis; species Podocnemis expansa. Next base: position 596,862 of record ML682251.1, read on the forward strand.
TCCTTTGTTTCCTCCAGGGCACAGGTGTCTCTGGCTCAGTCCTGACCCTGGGACTTGCCCTGTCTTTCTGGGCCAGGCACTCTCTCCTAAAGTGCCCTCTGGCCCCACAAAGTGCCTCCCCATCCTGTTACCTTCACAGGAGTGGTTTTCAGGGGTTCTCCCCACAAGTCTTTGGTCATGTTCACCCCAGCATGACCACTAGGATGGTCCTGGGCTAAGCACAAGAGCTTTCCCCTGTACTTAGTTGGAACTACCAACTGTCTCTGAGGATGCCAGTCCTCCTTGTGACCAACTGAGAGAGTCTCTTTGTGAAAAAGTCCTCTTTTCATACCAAGCCCAGACCTATTTGACAAGCTGAGAGGTGACGGGTCACTCCGTGCCAACCTCCAAGCTCCTTCAAGGCTCTCATCTGCTTCCTGCTCAGCCTGGAACTGCTCCTTTGATGCTGGGGATGTCAGCTCCCTGCTGGGTTCAAGGCTTGCATTTGTTCCCTCTGGAAGCAATGCAGGCCATATGTTTGCCTCTGCTGGTTGGGAAATGCTATTACAGTTGGGCTGCCAGCTCGAGAGTTGAGAGGGATGTTTGTTGTTCCTTGACTGTGGCCTTAAAGCTGATGTTTGGAAAGAGGTGCTTGGGGTGCAGGGGTTTGGTTTGAAAGCTGCCTGAAGTGTTGGGAGCAATTTCTGTTGCACTTCTGTTGGTCCTGACGCCTAAACTGAGATCTGTTTCGGGGTGTGAACTGATACCTTGAGTTGTAAGTCTGGTATTGACAGGATCTGCAGCATGTAACAGAAGCGTATATGCCTGTGGTTCCCAACCTGTAGTCTGTGGACCAGTGATGGTCTGTGAGAGTCCTGCAGGTGGTCCATGGGAGTAAGGGGGAGAGACAATTGCCTCAGGTAAATGTTCTGTGATGAGTGGAATATGTTTGTGTGCAAGCATGATAAATTAGTAGAAATAGCTGTTGTAGTAACCCTTGGGGAGGAAGGGGTTAACACTCTGGTCAGTGAGTCCCAGGACAGCCAATAGGAACAAAGCACAGGTTTTTGAATTGGAACAGCAGCCTGGCCTGGGCCTGTTTGGATGCAGCAGAGCTCCTGGAAGGATCAGGAGGAGGCCAGAGGGGCCTGAGGAAGAATCCAGCAGCATCTTTACCAAAGATAAGTTAAAATTGTTACTGACCAGGTGTGAGTAGAACAGGGAATGTTTATTTAGACGCGGTCAGGGTATTTTCTTTGTTTTCGGCTTGTTTTTTGGATTTCTCTGTGCTGAGCACATGTAACCCTCCCCCCCACTACCCTGTAACTACCTAAGTTAGTTCCCAGAGAAGCAACTCTCTGTGTTTATCATCTGTTCTTTTTGATTAAAGAGTGTACCTTTTAAGTAAGTTCTGGTTCTGTGTCCTGAAAGGCAAGAGGTTTGTGTACATGTGCCTTAGACTGCACAGGCAGCTACTAAAGGGAACCCTGTTCCAGTTCCAGCTCATATTGCAGCTGGAGTTCAGTCACTTTCCTGAGAGAGGAATAAAGAGGATTGCAAGTACCTCACAGGGAGGAATTCCCAAGTGCGCCTTCCTGGGTCTCAAGAGGTTTTTTTGCATTTGGGTGGTGGCAGTGATACCACTCCAAGGCCAGGAATTGGAGGCCTTGGAGACTTTTAAGAGCAGGCTTTAAGGCCAGTGGCTTTTCTGACCTGTTGCAGGCCCCCACCTTCTGCACTCAGAGTGCCAGAGTGGGGAAAAAGCCTTGACAGCTGTGGTTTGAATACCCCTTGATATATGTTTGACTCCCATCAGACATAGGCTATGTTAAAATGTTTACAATGATATGCTTACATGGTGGTCCGTGAAAGCTTTTAATGACAATGCAGTGCTCTGCATAAAGAAAAAGGCTGGGAACCACTGGTATATGCCAAATGTTCATAATGTGGCTCAGGAATCTTTGGAGCCATGCATAATGGTGTCGGTCTTATCCAAGAATAACTTTTTCTTTTTGAAGAGGAGATCTTCAATTGTTGCTTGCAGCTGTCTTGGGAGGTTGATGGAGTGCAGCCAAGAACATCTATGCATTACTACTCCTGTAGCTGTAGTGCAGGAAGAGAATTAGCAGCACTGAGAGCTGACTGAAGAACAGTTCTGGGTATGAGTTGTCCCTTTTTTATAGTCACATGGATTGATGTCTCCATTCCTCCAGTATACAGTCTATAAAATCAGCAAACTTCAGATAGTTGTTGTAGCCATAATTGGCAAGAAGAGCAAAGTAGCTGGCCACTTTTAATTGAAGTGTGGAAGATGCACACACTTTCCTTCCTAGGAGATCCATTTTTTTATCTTCCTTCTCAAGTGGGGTTGAGCGGTTGTATAATAGTTTATGGCATTGGTTCACTGCCTCTACAACAAGGGAGTTTGGCAGAGGTCGATGAAAAGATATTCCAAGTCCTTGCTGGGGACATAGTATTTCTTATTGGCTTGTCTAAAGGTCAGTGGTATGGTTGGTGGGGTCTGCCAGATGCCAGTAGCAGGGTCAGTGACGGCAGCACTCATGGGGAGGGCAACTCTCGTCGAACACTTAGTCTGGAGAATTTTTAAAAATGTATGCTGGGACTCTGTGGTATCCTGCATGAAAATCTTGTGATGTATTGGGAGGAGAGGGAATGATGGCTTTGTTCAGAAACAAACAAGAATTGTGGGAAGGAGACCTAGGTTCTGAGTCCTCTAAAATATCTTCAACCTCATGCGCATCCTGTGTCAATGGGGGAACTAGTTGAGGTGGAGGTCTATGTTGGTGCCATGAGGTGGAGGGTCTAGATCAATGGGTCAAATAATGAGACCAGAGATCCCACGAAAGCCAGTGCTGTTGATAGGAGGGATGGCCGTACCAAGGTGGAGGGTACCATGAATAATATGGGAAGCCCGGTGGCAACTCTCATTTCTGGCGTAATCATGGTGAACGTGGTTGGGGGAGAAAGTGGCAGGATGTTTGTTCCCTCTATTGGCATCACTGGAGAATGGAGTAGGTGATGTTGAACGAGCTTGGGATATTGGTGAGCCCTCTGTGCTGAAGATCTGAGGAGTGGCAGGAGGAAGAGGACATGGTTCCTGAATGCTGGATTGATGTCTCCTCTTTTCTGGATGCTTCTGTGTTGCCAAGTACTCAGAATTGCTATTGGTGCCGAAGAGGTTGGCACTTGTTCGGTATGGTCTGATGTCAGTGCAGGAGCAGACAGCACCAAAACTGTTGGCAGAGGAGGTATCTGCACTGAAGTTGATGGTGCAGTTGTCAGAATGGCTGGGGCCAGCAAGTGGTGTTGGTGCCAGTCCGACTGCCGGTGCCGACGTTGCAGCTTCTGTTGCTAACAGGGTTGTCCGTGCTGAAGAAGCAGTAGTTTTCATCAGTGAACCAATTGTAGGCACTGTCAGGCAAGATATCTTTTCCCTGTGGTCCAAGTGTATGGATGTGGACCCCTTCAGGGTTTTAGATGCCAGCACACTTGAGGATCCAGAAGCCTCTTTAGCACAAGGTCTTGGAAATGATGATTTTATCCACTTGGATGTTGACGGTAGAGAAGAGTGGTGGCCCTGAGAGAAATGAACCTGGTGTAGTGATATGCTTGTAGAAGGTTGTGAATTTAGAGACACTCCCTAGCATGGACCATTGTTGTGTAAATTGGGAGACGTGCCCCAGAGAAAATTTAACATGGCAGCTCCCAGGTACACACCTGGAAACCTGTCTGTATGATTAAAGTTCTATTCCTTACTCATTCAGTAATATTGTCTTTAATGAACCCTCAAGATCATTACATGGTGTCAGAAGATGGTGAATGAGTTTGGAAACTCAAAAAAAAAAAAAAACTTGGAGGAAAATTCCTGCATTTGCACCTGAAAACAGCAAAACACCAGGGATCTCTGAAAACAAAGAAAGCATTCAGCAAGTAAGTGTAAGCTCTAAACATGGATGTTTTACAGGCTCCTTCACCTCTCCAAATGTCTGGTGTAAGGGAGGTTTAAAGATGGAGTAAGTTTGGTCAGGAAGTTCTGTGCCAAAGACTGTTGTGTTTGCTTAGACAAGTTTAGTTAGTCAGGGGAGCTAGGGGGGTTTAGACTGATAGGAGGTTAGACTGCTTCTATAGATACATGAGATAGTCCACAAAGGTTTATTATGACACAATTACTCCTGTCTGTCCCTGATGGGAAGCCATCAACCTAGTCTGGTAAACAGGTTGACGGGGGCTAGGTAGCTGAGGGGTCGCAGGAGTCTGGACACTCTCATTGGTCAAGAGCAATAATTGGTACCCAAATGAGCGGTAAACAACAACAGAGGCAGGCTAACTATATGCTATTAAATATAATCTAATCTTGTAACCTGAATATTAAAAGTAGTAATACCATGTAGGGACTTTAGGCATGATGTAACTTGTTGTATTATGCATAAGTTTGTTGCATTATGTATTTTGTATTTTGCATACTGGAAAGTACATATGATCTGTACCCCAATACTCAGGGAGCTGGCTGGGGGGGGGGAGGCTAGCTTCTCGTGCTACTCCCTGTTGCTGTTCCTGTTATTATTCAGCTAAATAATAAACTTTGAACCACACCTCGTTCTCTGCCTATTGGAGTCCCAGCTGGGAACGGGCCTTCACCTGTGGGAAGGATTCAGGGTTCCCTTTTCAGGTTGGGAACCTGGACCAGTTTTTCCCCGACACTGGTAATGTTGCAGAAAACTGGCTAAAGTTTAAGCAGCAATTTCTGTTGTATTTGTCTGCCACTGGAGTGCAGAACAAAGGTGAAAACCAGAAATCATCTATATTTTTGCATGTTGTTGGGGAGGAGGCACTGGATGTATATATTAACTTTGAATTTCAAGATAGTGAAAGCATGAATTTAAACACTATACTGACTAAGTTTGAGGAATATTGCTTGCCAAAAATGAATGTGACTTTTGAGAGGCATAGATTTTTTACATGCATGCAAAAACCAGGTAACACCATAGACCAATATGTTACAGAATTAAGGAAACTCAGCAAAAGCTGTAACTTTGGTGGCTTGGCAGAGTCTCTGATCAAAGACAGACTCATTTGTGGCATTACAGACAATGTGTTAAGAGAAGGACTGCTCAGAGAGGGAGAGATCTCTTTGAATGAAACCCTTCAAATATGTAGGGCCACTGAAATGGTAAAAACACAAGTAAAAGAGCTGAATTCACCAGAAGGGACAGTGCATGCACTTAGACAAACGGCATGTAGCCCAAGTGGTTCAAATCACAATGTGGAACCAACCCCTGCTATCAGGAAGACTAAGTCCAGACAGTCTTGTGGCAAATGTGGATCACGGCATGGTCCCAAACAGTGTTTTGCCTAGGGGAAACTCTGTCATAACTATGAGAAACTTAATCATTTTGCAAACTGCTGCAGATCCCAAAGGCACAAAAATCAAGTTCATTTAGTTACTGACAGTGAGACTGAGGAGTGCTTTGTAGATGTACTGGGATCAAGCAAACCTAGTGAGAGGGATTGGATACTGCCTCTGTCAGTGAATGGAACAATCATTCCATTGAAACTAGACACAGGAGCTCAGGTTAGCGTTCTGTCTACATGAGATTATGAGAGACTGAGAATAAGACCCAAGCTGGGACCAACAAACATAAAAGTAACTGGGTATTCTGGAACAAATATACCTGTGCAGGGACGCTGCTTTGCTAGTGTTAACCATAAGAACACCATGTACAGGCTGCCTTTCATTGTAGTGCCACAGGAGGCGACACCAATTTTGGGTCTAGCCACCTGTGAGACACTGAATCTGGTAAAAAGGGTGCTCTCACTACAAGATAGGGCTGCATCTGGCTATGAGGCACTCCTTGAAGAATATCAGGACCTGTTTCAGGGATTGGGTTGTTTGCAAAGTGAACATACAATCCACATAAACAAGCAGATCCCTCCAGTCATTCATCCATGTAGAAAGGTGCCATTTGCACTCCGTGATAAACTCAAAGCTGAGCTTGAAAGCATGGAAGCAATGCAAGTAATACAAAAAATAGAGGAGCCAACGGAATGGGTGAGCTCCCTAGTTACAGTGCAAAAAAGTAATGGCCAGCTACGCATATGCTTAGATCCCAGAGACCTCAAGAGAGCTATACAAAGAGAACATTTCAAACTACCAACCAGAGAAGAGAGTATGGCTCAGTTTGCAAATGCTCAAAATTTTAGTAAATTGGATGCATCCTCTGGATTTTGGCAGCTAAAATTAACAGAGGGAAGCTCGAAATTATGCACATTTAATACTCCTTTCAGAAGATACAGATTTTTACGCTTACCCTTCGGTATAGCTTCAGCACCAGAGGTGTATCACAAAACTGTACACATGATCTATGAACATATTAGTGGTGTGGACCAATGTTCCCTCTAAGGGGAGAGAGCAGCTGAGCAACTCCTGTTGCTCAGCTGTGCTCTCCCCCCCCGCCACGGGGCCTGCTGCGCAGCCCCCCCTGCTCCCGCTCGCCCCCCCCTGCTCCTGGCATCGCCCCCCGGCCCTGGCATCACCCCCCCCACCCCGCTCCTGCTAGCCCCCCCCCCGCTCCCGGCATCGCCCCCCCCCACTCCCGGCATCGCCCCCCTGCTCCCACTCACCCCCCCCGCTCCTGGCAGCACGCCCCCCTGCTTCCACTCCCCCCCCAGCCCCCACAAACTTACCTCCGGGCTGGACTGGAGGGGCAGAGCCCAGCCCTAACTCCTGGGCCAGAGAAGCTCTACGGAGCATGCCCAGAATTTCTGGGCATGCTCCGTTAGAGCTTTTCTGGGTGGGAGTTTTCAAAACTCCCTGCTCCACAGGAGCTCCATTGAAGGAGTCTGGCTGCCGACGGTGCGCTGCCGGCTGCCTTCCCTGCGCTGGCGGCTGCGGCGGGTTGCGCTGCAGCGCGCCAGCGCAGCTTACAGGGAACATTGGTGTGGACACCTCCATGGATGACATCATCATTTGGGGCTCTACAAAAGAGGAGCATGATCGTCGGCTTTGGCAAGTGTTGGATGCAACTAGAGCCACAAAACTCAAACTAAATAAGGACAAATGTCTGTTAGGAGTTAGAGAACTGACTTTTGTAGGGGACATTGTTTCCCATGAAGGTGCAAAACCGCATAAGAGGAAAGATTTCAGCCATTGAAATGATGCCACGTCCCCAGTCAAAGAAAGATGTCCAATGGTTCCTGGGAATGGTTAACTATCTTGGAAAATTCATACCCAATCTTTCTGCCAAGGCGGCACCATTGAGACAACTCCTACAGGACAAAAAATGGTGCTGGGATGCTACACAGGAAAACTCATGGAGAAGTTTAAAACAAGACTTGATACAGGAACCAGTATTGAAATTTTTTGCTCCAGAGAAGCCCATTAAAATTTCAGCGGATGCATCACAGTCTGGGCTGGGTGCAATGATTTTACAAAAACATGAAGATTGCTGGCAACCTGTGGCATATGCTTCCAAATCACTGACTGATGCAGAGACTAGATATGCACAGATTGAGAAGGAGCTTTTAGGAATCTTGTTTGCCTGGGAGAGATTCAATCAGTATATTTATGGACAGAGAGTGGAAGTTGAAACAGATCACAAGCCCTTGATTGCATTATTTAACAAACCACTAAATGACTGTACTTTAAGAATTAAAAGAATGATGATCAAATTGCAGAAATACAATTTACTGGTGACCTACACACCAGGCAAATTTATGTTCACTGCAGATGCACTTTCCAGAGCAGTAGCACCCATGGTACCTGAGAAGACACTGGAAACAGAAGTGCAAGCCTATGTAGATATGATTGTGAGCGCAAATCCCATAACTAACAGAAGACTGCAACGCAGAAGAGAAGAGAATGAGAAAGATGAATCATTGGGACTCCTCAAAGAGGTGATAATTAAGGGATGGCCTGAAATAATAAGCAGTTGCTCTCTAAGTATGAGAGACTATTGGAACTGCAGGCATGAACTGACTGGTAGATGGGGTGATTTTCAAAGGTAGTAAGGTTGTAATTCCACGGAGCCTCCAAAAAGAAATGTTACAGAAGATTCATGAAGGTCACTTAGAATTGAGTAGTGCAAAGAACGAGCACGGGAGGTCATGTTTTGGCCACGGATCAATCACGACATTACCAATGTGGTAAAAAACTGCTTTTCATGCTTGAAATACAGGCCATGCCAACAGGCAGAGACACTGAGACCGCATCCTGTTCCACAGAGACCTTATGAGAAGATAGGTGTGGATTTATTTACCTGGCATTCCAAGGATTACTTAATAGTCCCTGATTATTACTCTTTATATCCAAAAATTTGCACACTGAACAGTACTAGTAGTAATTCACTGATCACTGGCATGAAAGGAATTTTCTCCAGACATGGAATTCCTGATGAGGTCTTCAGCAAAAATGGGCCACAATTTTCAAGTGCAGACTTCAGGCAATTTGCCTCAGATAGGGATTTTCATCATGATACCTCCAGTCCCAATTATCCCCAATCAAATGGACTGGTGGAAAGGTCGATACAGACAGTAAAGAACCTGATGAAAAAGACTTTTGAAAGTGGAGGTGATCTGTATACAGCATTGCTGGTCTACCAAAGTACACCCCTGGAGAATGGCTTTTCTCCAGCTCAGCTCTTAATAGGAAGAAGGATCAGATCTAATTTACCTATTACTGATAAATTGCTGAAATCTAAGAACAATGCTAACATTCAGAAGATGAAAGAAAAGCAGAAGTGGAAGCAGAAATATTATTTTGATAGAAGGGCTCATGATCTTCCATCCCTTAACCCAGGAGATAGAGTGTGCCTGAGGAATCACTCCTCTAATACCTGGGGACAAAGAGGTACTATTAAAAAACAGCTGCATCCACAGTCTTATGTGGATCTACACATATCATGGGTACACATTTCGACATAATCGATGGGATCTACAACTTATTCCAGAAAGTTCCAACACCGTGGAAGTTGAGGTAGATTCTGGCATGCCTCCCCTGACTGATCCAATATCTTCAACACATGGTAATGAAACCGTCAAGGAATGAGAGAACTCAGACCTGAACAAAGGACCAGTACTGAGAAGATCTAGTTGAGTCATCAAACATTATGGAAAGACTCATAGAGACTTGCTAGGATATGTAAGGGAAGTGGGTGGTAAAGACTCACTTGAGAGTGATGTGCTAGTAACCTCTCCTCTCTAGGTAGTTCATATCCCGGGTTTATGGACTGTCCTTCTGCATGTTTTTTTTAGATAGCTGTTATGTGTTGTTAGATGTTAGTGCATGCATTATGAGCTAGCTTTTATATGTATCTAACTGTTTACTTCTTTTCCTTAGGGGGAAAGATGTAGTGATATGCTTGTAGAAGGTTGTGAATTTAGAGACACTCCCTAGCATGGGCCAGTGTTGTGTAAATTGGGAGACATGTCCCAGAGAAACTTTAACATGGCTGCTCCCAGGTACACAGCTGGATACCTGTCTGTATGATTAAAGTTGTATTCCTTACTGATTCAGTAGTATCGTTTTTAATGAACTCTCAAGATCATTACACCTGGGTAGCGGGACCGGCTTGTCCAGGGTTGGAGGCTGGTCTGAGGGAGTGCTCCATTAGCCACAGCTTCAGCTGCAGGTCTCTGTCCTTGCGCGCTCTGGCACTTAAGTTTTGGCAGTGGGTGAATCTGTGGGACAAGTGCCCTTTTCTTAAGCGTTTAATACATGTGACATGTCTGTCTGATGCTGACATAGCATCATGGCAGGTCTCACAGCATTTAAAACCAGGAGAGGTTGGCATCTTTGAAAATGACATGTTAAAAAAAAAAAAAAAAACCAACAACAAAAAAAACAGGGAGAGAATCAATTGGGAAGAAGAAGTTGGTGAGGCAAGGAAATGAGCTAGGAGAGAAAAAGATGTTTAAGGTGAGAAGATGAGACAAGCTGAGGAGAAGTAAGAGCTCTGTCCATGACCATGAATGGCTGAGAGGGAACTACGGGGGTTGGGTGATGCGTGCGTTGAGAAGGTACCAAGCAGTGCGAGACAGCCTCTTGGCACCTGCATGACCCTATTCTCTGAGCTGTGTCACATGAAGCACCAGCACCAAAGATGGAGCACCCACAGGGACACTACTCAAAGAAGAAGGGAAGTTTCAGGCAAACCATGGCACCTTTATGGATGGAGATCTTTAGTGATACATGGACCAATCAAGGTAATGGATGGTGTAACAGTGTGCACATCTGTGCACTCTGGTTTATGATCTACATGGTTTTCCCGTTCACTTGTACACTGAAATTGTATGATTTGTAATATGTTTCATACAACTTCATACGTGTGAACAAACATGTAACATGCTTTCTATGGCTCAGGGAGCCTGAAAGAGACAAAGGCATGCTAATGGAGGGGTCTGTGAAGAGACAAAAGAATCACCTCAGCCCTAAAAGGGAGAGGCTGAGAGGTTCGGAAACAAAGACTGAGACCTGGAAGTTTGACGAGGCTTTTGAGCTGGGACTCTCCATCTTGTAACAACTTCAAGCAAGATCTGGGCCCTGCCTGGCCTCAGGCAGAGACTGGCTGTGCAAACATCTAACAGCCAAACAGCTTGAACATAAACTTGTTTGGACTATGAGGTTAGTTTAAGTAGAAGTGTTATGTTAGCATGCGTATGTTGCCTTTTATTTTCTTGTGGTCTCTCCTGACTTACTTATACTGTGATTCTGCCATGCTTGGCCATATTCTCACTTAGAATAATGATCTGATCAGTAAACTAGTTTTACCTAAAGCTGTGTGATCTTTAGTGGGTGTGAGTGCAGGAGGCTGGGCACAATCCATTTCTTTGTTAAATGGACAGACTTGAATGTGTGGTGGTTGGTAGTGGTTCCCAATCTCTGTAGACAGTGGCTCCTCGTGTAGTAACTGGGGCCAGGGGTGCTTGCTGGGGGACCGTCCCTTGAGTAGCCAGAAGTCATACACCCACTGCCCGGGACCGATTGCACACGAGAGGCTGGAGTGGACTGACTCAGGATGGAGTGGTCACTTGGCAAAGCAGGTTGAATCGGGGTTCAGGAGTGGGAATTGAGAGGTCACAGCAGCACGCTGGATGGGATTTGGGGAGTAGCTGTCACAGATGGCATTAAGAAAGGGATGGATGGACCAATCAAGGTAATTTTGGACACTGAAAAAAGTAGTTGCTGTTGCCAAAAAGGGTACAAACCAATGGTCTGAGCAGTGTATGAAAGCAGGAGTCCAAGAGACCAGTTGAGCTGTTCCATTGCTTTGTGAGCACAAATGCTGTTGGTAGACCTGTTGATATAGATTGCTTGCCATCACGTTATGTTGCAATAAAACCTAGCCTGGCATCTTCGTTTCTACAAAGATTTGCGATCATGTCAGTTTCTTCAGTTGGGTTACCTCAGACTGCCAGCACCAAATTGGTAATCTTGGGGCCAGCAGAAAACTCCATTAACAGTAAGGGTACACCTAGGCTTCAGACCACTGGGCTAACCAAGTTCCTACTTGGTGTCTAAGCCAAAGGTAACCTAAAGTATTAACCAAAGGAATACCTTGGCTCAAGGCAACCAAGCTAAAAGAATCCCCACTTT